>OX451409.1:10936197-11009047 GCA_949629135.1 Eremobia ochroleuca | reverse complement strand
AAAAACGAGATTATTATCAGGTATAACGTGAGAGATTATTAATCTCGCGTCACCAGTCTGACTCTCTACATATTTTGGCTGCTGAGACCAAAACTACGAACGGAGTATACAAAAAAGGTTAAAAAAAACCGGCCAAGCGCGAATCGGATTCGCGCACGAAGGGTTCCGTATCATTATCTATAAAAACCGGCAAAAAAAAATCATGTCTGTTGTATGGGAGCCGCCTTAAATATTTATTTTATTCTGTTTTTTAGTATTATTGTTATAACGACAACAGAAATACATCATCTGTGGCAATGTCAACTGTCTAATTATCACGGTTCATGAGATACAGCCTGGTGACAGACCTTTTGTGAGACTTTTTTGTGGCGGTTTTTAATCTAGAAAAAAAAAAGGAAAAAAACTGATATTCTGACTAAGTAATGTTTTGACAACTAAAATACTAGTTTTGAAATTATATAAAATTATCAATAGAATTAACATAAAAAATATGATTAAAGTCTCGATTATGATTGTAAATGTTTGCTATGCAATCCCTAGCATCAGTGGAATGACACTGACAGCTCACTCCACGCAAGTTTTCACGGTGAGATTTTTACAGAGTCGACATGCTGTTCTGCGAGCAATGGACCCTGCCAAATCACATGGCGATTAAAACTCCCCTTTTGATTCTTTGTAACCAATTTTTCACGGCATTTCCCTCTCAGCTCATTCATTAAATCGGCCCATACATACTTACATACCTAGCCATCTGCTAACTCAGATATACATACATTAAAAACTATTAACACATTCGTAACTCATAGTAAACTTGCTCAACGCTTGTAAAGAAAACTTTAACTTTACATGAAGTCTAGCGGTAATTATATTTATATGTACTAAAGGAAGTCACGTGTGTAGCAAAGCATATTATATGGCATGCTCAGTTTACATACGATAAATAGCTATTAGTTAAGGATTTATCCGTTAATTACTATTTAAAGTTGGTCTTCTCATTGACAATTACGAAATAAGTTTAAATTTTCGTCTCGTTTCAATTTTGGTTCGCAATATGAGACCATATACAGCGTGTAACGGAAGGGGGGTATCAACCCTGAAGGAGGTGAATGTGCTCATGAAACTCAATAACTTTCCCCAATGAACATAGGTCGAAATATGAAAAAAAAATTTGGCCCTCCCTTACAAAACTGACTACCAGCTGATTGATTTACTATGGGATGGCCAAATTTTTTTTTCATATTTCGACCTATCTTCTTTGGGGAAAGTTGTCGAGTTTCATGAGCACATTCACCTCCTTCAGGGTTGATACCCCCCTTCCGTTACACGCTGTATATATATCACTACTATATATATAGTACTTTATTCTACTATATATATAGTACTTTATTTTACTACTGAATATGATTCGCAGCCGTAAGAAATATTTATTTACACTATTATAATCATATGAGTAGTCCACTTGCAAACTGCGTTATGTTAAAAAAAAACAGCTTCTTTCAGCAATGGTGGCCCAGTGGTAAAAAAAAAGAAAGAAAAAACGTTTATTCTGCACAAACAAAACGCACGCTACAAATAAAAAAGAAAATAATAATAAATAACAAAAAATACATAAAATATACAATGTAGCCAAAAGCCTCGTACTCAAGCGCTTGATGTCAGGGCCAGGGACCAAAGACAACACATACATTAATCAAGATGCACCCGCGACACCGGCAAATGACAACTAAACAATAACAATCAAAACAAACTGAAAAAAACTACTTTTGTAACAAACAGTAATAATAAAATAATAATAAGTATAATAAGCCGTGCGTCTTACATATGTGCCATGCGTGCGTCGCATCTGTGCAAGAACAGGTCTAACTGCCGTCAGGTGGTAACTGTCGTGACTTACGAGTTGTAGGTCGTAGGTTCAAACCTAGACATGCGCTTTACTTTCTTAAAATTTATTTAATCACTACTGCCGGTCGATTCTGGAAAAATCTCACCGTGATAACTAAGGTGAAGTGAGCTTAGAGTGAGCTGTGAGTCATGCTGATGCTAGGGATTGACACTATTGGCGACTCACTCTACGCTCACTTCACCCAAGTTTTCACGGTGAGATGGTTACAGTATCGCAAAACGGTGAAGGATAACCTTGAGAGGAAACCGGCATATCTGACTCCTAAGTGACAGGATCACCTAGTTTAGGAGTCAGGGTTTACCTTATCTGTATGACCTTTAAGCTAACCATCTTATGTACCCTAGTCTTAAGCAATGTCAAAGGTTTTTGTATCAATAAAGATTTTTGAAGTGAAAACTTCTTTAGCGGCGTTGTACACTTTTTTTGTAATGGGTAAAAAATGTTAAACTCGCGTCAGGACACGTGACCTGATCGAAAATTCGTAAGACGGATGGAGAGTAGACAGACGGCGCGGCGTAGGAGATGAAGTATCCCCCTCTCTTTCTACGGCGCGGTTGTCATGTTTGTGTACGATAGCGCAATAAATAAATATTGTATTCTACCATATAAATGATAGTAGTTTTATACTGATAATTAAAGCAATTATTCCCTAACCATTCCAAAATATCAAAAATGTACAACGTTATATTCAAGTTTTCACTTCTGCCGGCACTCCCGGAGTGCAACCCGTCGTTTTTTTATTATTTATTATATCCTATAACCAAAATTCGAAGACATGTGATATCTACCAACCCGCACTGGGCCCGCGTGGTGGATTAACACCTCACGAACGTTATGTATGTTTGGAAAACGTGCCGTTTTATACATGCTTTATCTACTTTTTCTCAATGAAGCGTGAGACTTGTCCAAACACGTCTGTATTTTGTATAAAATTACTGAAATAGTATCAATCTTGATTTCACTTACACGTGTTCCGGTTCAGTGAAGGTAACGATCCCGACTTACATGAAGGGGGTTTTGTGGGGGGTGGGTTCGAACCCAGGCAGGCAGTACAGGTACTTTGTGCTAAGTATTTATTTCATCACCGCTGCTCTTTCTCAACCGGCATGTTTTCCAATAAATTTGAAGACATGGAACATCTATCAACCCCCACTGGAACCGCGTGGTGGATTACTTCGTCTCACAGAGAAGAGACTTAGGCTCAACAGTGGAAACATACGCTGACAATGCTTATGCTTACACGTACTCCTATTTGGACAATTTTATACTAAAAGCAGCCTCGCCCCGCTGTTTTACCCGCATAAGTTTCAACCCCGTGGAAATATCGGGATAAAAAGTACCCTATGTGTTAATCCTGGTTATAAACTATCTGTGTGCCAAATTTTATCCAAATCCGTTCAGTTGTTTCAGCGTGAAGAAGTAACAAACATACAAACACACACACTCACAAACTTTCGCCTTTATAATATTAGTGTGATAAACTGGAAATTGAAGAAAATCTATAGTCAGTAACAATAAAAATAGTTAAAGGATTAACGGTAAAACGGGGTGAATAGGAAATGCAGGGGTGAATCGGGGCGAAACTTTAAAATGGATTTTAAAATTGAAATAATTTCGAGTTTTGCCAAAATGTCTCTTAATGTGTTTACTATGTTATAATTAACGATTAACTGTCCTTGTTGGTAACAAGCAACGTTAAAATCCATTCAAAAGTTTTATGGTACTCGTTTTCTCATGGGGTATGCAAAAATTACATAACGCCACGTGCTTCGAGTGTTACATCATAAAAACATATTATTTCGTTAACCACTACCAACAAAAAAAATATACATATATCTATATATAACCTTCACAAAAACAATACAGCCAACGTAACTCCAACACACATAACACTGTTATCATTAATTCCAATTTCAAACAAAAACGTGCCATTCCATTGCACGCCAGTGTAACATAGTTGCAGGATCGAAGTATGCGAGAACGTGATACACTGGCGGCCAAGGTCACTACACCACCGCTTCACGTGATTGGTGTAATCCACTTGAGTGTAATACGTTAAATACTTATTACGTTACACTTGATTTTAATACGGTCGGTAATTCGAGATGGTATGTTGTAATCTGCCTCGTTGGTCTAGTGCTTGCAACGCTACTGCTGAACATCCTGGGTTCGATGCCCAGGTCGGCCAAGTTTTATTGGGTTTTCCTGTTAGGAATTTCTCAGTAGCAGCCCGGAGTTTGGATAGAAAATAGACTTGCCCCCTATTGCATGTGACTCAAACATAACTGGTGAAATTTGGGTGAACTATAGGTACAGACGCCAACACATCAAGCTACCCGAAACTGTCAAATTTTCCCAATCAACTTTGAACTTTATGCTTTAGCGATAAAGCTGAAAATCTATTAAAGAAATTTGACAGATTGTAGTAGCTTGACGCCTGTGTCTAACCCTTCGAAGATTACAGGCGTGAGGTTATGGTACTTTTTGATATATTTGATTTTATGGGGGTTTGGTAAATTTGCAACGCAGTGTAATGGAATTTTGAAATTATTCTATATCATTTGTTTGTGTCATTTACGTGCATATTTTTAGCGATACTAGATTGGTTTTAAACTTATTGGTATTTTTCTCAGTTCGATCTTTATTTGAATCCCATACCTAACCTCTGTTGTCTGAAAACCTGTTGAAATGCCCGAATTTTTCACGTTTTCATTTGTGTATGTGCTCGGCGATATGGGCTCGTGTCTAGGTAAGATAAGATTGCCGGACTTGGTCCGTGGATGGATGACCATCTTTACATATAGTTTTTTATTGTATTTCTTGGTATATTGGCGTTGCTAGCTGACATATGGCAAATAATTTAATTTAGTGTTCTGTGTATTGTAATGTTAATTACTTTGCATACCTTGTATTGTATTCAGTCAAGTATTTTCTAACTGAACAGACTGTGCTGCTGGGGAGTTTGTTGCGCCACTTCTTCTTCCCAGCGAAAGCACTAGGAAGTGGTGAAGGGCGGGCGTTTTGGGGGGCTGTCTTTTGTAATTCTGACGTTCGATAAGTGCTGATTCTCAGCCTAGTTCGAATAAATGACTTTTGATTTTGATTTTGAGAGACCCCTCCGTGCCTCGGAAGCATGTTAAGCCAATGGCTCCGGAGGAAAGATAGGTAGTCGCTCCATGTAAAATGCTGGTATTCAGCTGCATCCGGTTAGACTGGAAGCTGACCCCGACATATATATCTGTGATTATTAAGTATTATCTCACCTTTTAAACGTATAAATCCACACGTGTCAAAACAATTACAATATCTTTATCGTCAAACTTTTTTCTTCCATTGCACCTTTTGTTTAGGTACGAGTTTCTCTATACCATAGACACGTGTCTATGAATAATGTACGTTTGACGAAAAAAACTTTAACCTTGTCTGAATATTATAATTTTATATGCGTATGTAACAGAATCAGGTTTTGGCAAAAACTTGACCGAACAGTTTGTTGTATAGTATAAATAATATGTTTTTGTGTGAGGTTACAAGTAGTTTGATCTTCATTTGTTGCACTGAGGTATACGTACAGACTCTAGCACACCAAGCTACAACAATCTGTCAAATTTCTTAAATTGATTTTCAACTTTATCGCTAAAGCATAAGGTTCAAAGTTGTTAGGGAAAATTTGACAGCTTCGGGTAGCTTGATGTGCTGGCGTCTGTACATACATACATAATCTGCAAACCTATAATGTTG
Organism: Eremobia ochroleuca; assembly: GCA_949629135.1. Taxonomy (NCBI): domain Eukaryota; kingdom Metazoa; phylum Arthropoda; class Insecta; order Lepidoptera; family Noctuidae; genus Eremobia; species Eremobia ochroleuca. Next base: position 11,003,403 of record OX451409.1, on the reverse strand, counting down.
TTGGGACACAGGTCTCCTCTGTTTTGTCTATCTGTCAATTATTTTTTAACTTTTCATTTATAAATAGCAACTAATGTGTTTTAATCTTAATTTTTTTAAACTTTTTATTCATATTTTAGTAGTATTATAACTTTGTAATTGTTAGCTTAGATATAAATTTTATTATGCGTGCTGTGGTAAGTGAAGGAGTACACTTACGTGATACTATGTAGTTTCTAATTTAGTTTTAAAGATCTGTGTACATCTTTTGTTGGAGATCCTAAATAAATAAATAAATAATCCCACGGTTTAGGAGAACTTTATTTTTATGCGGTTTACAATTATGTTAATTAACATTATATTTTAGTTCACGAATATTATCGACTTGAGGCCGTGTACCTTACTAGCCTTGCAGGTTACCTATTTATGACGGCAAGTGATATAGGTTCTATCCAGTCTTACCAAGGGGTATCGTGTCACCCAGTAACTGGGTTGTGGAGGTCAGATAGGCAGTCGCTGCTTGTAAACTACTGATAATAAGCTGTATCCGGTTCGATTGGAAGCCGACCCCAACATAGTTGGGAAAAGACTTGACATAAATTAAGATTTCTACAAATCTGAATTATCTTTCTGTGGCTTGACTTCAGGAATCTGCTTCAAAAATAAGTACCAGTATAACAAAGCTTGATGGAACGCGCTAATCTCGGGAATATTTTTTTTGCGTCTAATGGCCTAATTCTTGAGGAACGACACTAAGGATCCAAAAAAAAGAAAAAAACACAAAAGAACGCTTAGTGAGAAAAAAGTACGTGGTGTTCAAGTGGACAAAATCGTAAAGGATATTGCTAATCCATTGCTTCATAACATCCAAAAATTTGTCTGCTCAACAACGTAAATAACGCAATGAATGCTGTTGAACTGTCAAAATGAAAGCCATTTCGTGTGCGTTAGTGTGTTACGCAATTATCTTCTGGGCTTATTCCTTATAAGACGGCTAGTCCTCACACACGTTTCAGAGAGATATCGAAATCACGCGTACTGAAGGACCAGTTAATCACGTGTTTCTTAAAGCTAATTAATAAGTTAGTTAATAGTCTCTATTATTACCAAACACGAGAGAAAACAAGACTTCTATACTAAACATTGTTAAAACAATTAAATGGACTAACAATTGTAAACATTGCATTGTGGCGAATGTAACAATATGATCGAAACAACGTGATTTCAGTCACGTGGCTGACAACACGTGAAAAAGAGCCTATCTGTGTTTGGTTACGCAATTTTCGAGTCCATTGACATGTCCTCATAGTTCGTAGTTTCGATCTTGTCCAAATTTTGAGTTCATTGACGGTATTTCGTGAAAACTTTACCAAATTCCCGTCCTCATAACGCAATGGAAAGTGAAGTGGGTTTAAGGGAAAATTTCACGGTGTTTTTTGGTGAGCTGATTTAATTTGTTATGTAAGTTGGTCGGTGTTACGAAATAGGAAAACGTGGAGCTATATAATAAATCGTATGTCGTAAGTAATTTAGGTCTTCGGGAGTTACACACCTTCGCTTCATAAGCCGACACAAAAATTAAAAAGGTTCTATAGTTTTTTTTTAAGCTTGAGTATACAACGTGTAACGTTAAATGCGCAAAACCTCAGACACCCCAACTGATTTTTAATTCAATTGATCTATTTCAGAGACAAAATAAGTCATTAAAATAATTGTAAAGGTTTTATGTGCTGTTTTAGTTTTACTGGCCATTCTGATCGTTTCTTGCGTCTGCGACGACGCTTTATCGAGGGAGGAGTCGCCACCGGTCCGCTGCAGCGCGCTGACATTGGCTTGCTTGACCTATTAATAAATAGACATTGCAAGGTTTTTAATGAAGATTTTTTAAAAAATGTGACCTATATTAAAAAGTGGTTCAATTAATTGTGCTCATTATTCTGATCAAACTATTTTCAGGTTTTGCGCATTTAACGTTACACGTTGTATACAATATGTACAGGAATATACATATATTTATTTTCTACAAATATTTAAATTTAGTATCGGTTTTCATTAATAAATTAATATTTTTGAATCGATCTTTTATTTTTATTCATTATTTTCATTATTAGATACATCAGTAATATTACTGTAGTTAATTGTAAAACCGAGACAATAGACTTATGGTATGAAAAATAAGATACATATATTTTCGAATTAAAATTAGACAGATATCTAGAAAAAAAGAAAATGTGCGCGCGCGCGTTGCCTCTCTTCCTTATATCCCCCACTCAACTCCCGTTCGCCTCGCCTGATCACACTTTTCGTAACGCTTTCTTCACGCGTTCGCCAGCTTACTCCCCAAGTCAAGCGTGCGTAAAGTTTTACTTCAAAAACACTAGTCACCTGGGTTTCAGTAATAACGTCAACATCCAACAGCATTCGATCAGATCAAAACAAATGTCATGACATTTCAACGAAAAAACCACAGGAATGGGCCAATAATTGACACTTTCAATGACGTGCCGCTATAAATAAATAAATCATTACAATTAGTTATGAAAATAAATTGAAATGACGTCTGAAATAGCCATTCAGAGACTAACATGTCTAAATATGGAGAGGCTTGGTTGAAAACGTCAGTACAGAGTTATTTATGTTACTCATTATAGTCGATAGGTTTTCCCAAAGTCTTGCGGTTAGAACGTTCAAGCAAGGGATAGTAATTTTTATTGTTTTCATAATAATAATAATAAATTTCTTTATTGCCATAAAAACAGGATACAGACAAAATTGAGACCCTGGCTCCAGAGCTAGGTTAGAGTACCTGTATTTCAGGAGCCAGTGACTGTTTCCATTTTGATTACAATTGGGCAAATTTTATGCAGCAGGTGATAGAATTATATTACTTAAAATTAATTTTATTATTTAACATTAAACATTCAGTACTTCTTTTTTAATGTAGGTTTTTTAGAAGGAGATTGCGGTGTACTGAATCAGCCTCTATGACCGACGATACTTTGTAATACCATAAACGCATCCTTGTTCACAAACTATTAGTGGGAAGGTGACAGGCCTGTTAGTCTAGTGGTCAGTGGCCCTGACTGCTATGCGCAAGGTCGTGGGTTCGATTCCCACTCAGGACAAATGTTTGTGTGATGAGCACGATCATTTGTTCTGTGTCTGGGTGTAATTTATCTATAATATGTATGTATTTAGAAATATATATGTATGTTTATCAGTTGTCTAGTACTCATAGCACAAGGTCTGCTTAGTTTGGGACTAGATGGAGTTGTGTGAAAGTTGTGGAATATTATTCTCCACCTTCTATCCTGCCTTCGATGCCTAAAACCTGCAGCCAAAGTGACCTTTGCGCTGCCGTCGATAACTCCGTAGAAGTGGCAAAGTTTTGGGCCAACAAAATTTGAATCACTTTTCATACTTAATCGAAGATAAAAACTCAACTGTCACACATGTTGTGCCAAAAAGAAAATGTCTTACGAAAATGTAAAGTTAGCCGGGGTTCGCGATGATTTTTTTCACGCATTGGATTTTCAACTCTCGGTATTGAGCCGAGCATTGAGAATCCAACAGAGCGCATCTCAGCGCGTCAAGAAAACACACTGTTGGATTTTCAGCTCTCTGCGCTAAGCAGAGCGTTGAAAATCCAGTGCATGGAAAAAAATCGCCGCCATGAAAAATCATCTGGGCTTAAAAAAGAAATTTTGCAATGTATCTGACGCCATTTTGGTTTATCTAACAGACAATTTATCTAGAATGATGTAATACTAGGTTAATCTAACAGATTGTATCATAGATTAAATAAACCTACATAGTTGCGTTATCAGTGATTTGTAAGTGTCACATCGTTTATTACGGTTACGTGTCTGAGATATTTTAAATATTTCAAGAATATTTAATAGTAGCTGCGCCCCGTGGTTTCACCCGCATAAGTCTCAATCCAGTGGGAATATCGGGATGAAAGTATTCTATGTCCTAATTCAGGTCCATGGTCTTCGCGACCATGTACCAAATTTTCATCCAAACACGTTCAGCCGTTTTAGCGAGAAAGTGTAACAGAGATACACAAAATTAAATCTTTTCTCTTTATAATCCTAGTTTAAGAGTTTACATGTCAAGATTTCGTAGAGATTAGAGATCGAAGAAAAAAATAATCTTAGCCAAAGGAAAGGAAAAAAAATCCTGAGCCCCGAAGTGTCTAGAACATGAGCAAGAAATAATTAACAATAGAATAATTTAATTTAATCATTTATTTCAATTTAACATTTTAGTTTATTTTCAATTATTGATTTCAATTTCATTTTAATTTATTTTCAATCATTTAATTCGTTTTAATAGGTAGAAAATGTAGCTACTGGAATTTTTAATATATATAGAAAATTCCAGTAGCTAAATTTTATTTAAAGTATTAAGCTCCGACCACATTGCAGCGGATCCCGCGCAAAACGCAGGACGCAAGTTCTAAGCGCGTCGATCGTTTTAAATGTTAGGAAGTCACGCGATTAATTTTTGCCAGTTTGAACACCCCCTACCAGTTAGTTAGTGCCAAACCGCAGTGGGTTGGTGGATTACGGCCCACTCCCTTTCATCGAGAGGAGGTCTGTTTCCCAGCAGTGAGAACATTATAGACTGATTATTCTATACTAGCATCCGCCCGCAACTTCGTTTGCGTAGAATTCGGAATTCCCGCCGTTTAAATCGTATTACCCGTTTTCCCGTAGGAATTAAGCATTTTCCCCCGGTAAAAAGTAGCCTATGTTCATCAGGGATAATGTCGGCATCTAATGGTAAAACAATTTTTCAAATCGGTCCAGTAGTTTCGGAGCCTTTTCAATACAAACAAACAATCAAATCTTTCCTCTTTATAATATTAGTGTAGACAAGTTAGTTGAAAAAGTAGGCACGAGCGAATTTCGTCTCGCACCTCGCGCGCGATTCCCTTCAGAGTAGCTTTAAGTGATTTTCCTCAAAGATACACAAACACCGCCTTATATAAGAAAGCCTTTGAAACGTCAACTTTCAATTTAAAAGACGAAATCAGCATTTTCATACTGAAGCCCACGTAAAGCTTTAGAAACTGCGCCCGGAAAAATTCTATTTGAATTATTTGTTGTAAAAGAAACTTTTCGGGTTTCGTTTCCGAAACTTTAAAAGGCCGTGTGACTTGACGTCACGTGGCTTAGAAAAAAAAAACCGGCCAAGTGCGTGACCGACCACGCACTATGAAGGGTTCCGTAGCTGGAACGAATTTATCCCAAGAACAAACTTAACATTGCAGTTGAAAATCATGTTCTCCTATACATTCCAACTGCAAAAGTAAGTTGATACGCACAATATTGAGTGATTTACCATGTTATTTTAATATCATGGACTTCTTATGGGTTTTCACATAATCTATAAATAGAATACTAATTTCTGTATTTTTTTCAAAATTTTAGGTTCAGTAGTTTAGGAGATAAAGGGGGGGGGGGAATGGTCAATTTTCGTCTATTTTCTTGAATAACTTTGAAAGTATTTATTTTAAAATTACAAAAAAATATATATTTCAGATCCTCACAACAAGCCCTTTCATTTGATATGTCACACGATGCAGTTTGCATTTTTTTTTTTTTTAATTTTCCATCTTGCCCTCCAAAAGTGACCCACATATACAGATTTCGTCTACTCACGTCATACCTCTGCATTTAGGTCACAGAAATCGATATATGTGAACTAAATTTCAACTTAATCGGTCCAGTAGATTCGGAGATAATTGACTGTGACGGACGGACAGACGGACACACGAGTGATCCTATAAGGGTTCCGTTTTTTTATTCGGACGTACGGAACCCTAAAAAGCTCTGAATACTTACATAACCCCTGTTTGGAAAGGCCATAGGAGAAAAGTTGGGAAAATTTCCATGTAAAAATAATAAGCCATGGAATGATGGGAAACCATATAATTTTGTGCTATTCAATAACTTTCAACTCCCTTGGAAAGGTCTCGTGAACTGCGAAGTTAAAGTCGCAAGGTTATGAATTAAAAGTCTGGGCTGCAAATAGATTAAATCTGGCCCTTTTTCTAAAATGCTGTAACAGTCTTTAGGGCGTTTGTGTAAGTATAACTCGGGATGTAATTGTGTTAATAATTTCATACAATTCTTGTAGTTCTTATATAATCGGGTTGTCCCAAAAGCTTTAGGAGATTTGCTAATCAATAAAATAGGTGGCAGTAGTGATTGCCTGAGGTGTTCTGGGCTCAGGCGAGTATCGTTACCATGGAATATTTTCTAATACATTAATCACTATTATATTATTTATTTATACTTTATTGTACACCAGAAAATACATAACAAAAAATACTACTAAGCATCCAATGGGCGGACGTATCGCTGTCTGCGATCTCTTCCAGGCAACCTTGGAATGGACTGTGATTGTGTGGATATAAAAAATGGGGTTGTCATTGGTACAAAATAATATACTATAATCCATAGATCATCTGCCTGCCTTTTCCCAACTATATTGGGGTCGGCTTCCAGTCTAACCGGATACAGCTGAGTACCAGTATTTTACATGGAGCGACTGCCTCTCTGACCTCCACAACCCAGTTACTAAGAAATACGATATCCCTTGGTAAGAATGGTTGTCAGACTTTCGGGCATAATACATAGATAGATATACAACGTGTAACGTTAAATGCGCAAAACCTGAAAATAGTTTGATCAGAATAACGAGCGGAATTAATTGAACCAATTTTTAACATAGGTCACATTTTTCAAAAAAGTTTCATTAAAAACGTTGCCGTGTCTATTTATTAATAGGTCAAGCAAGCCAATGTCAGCGCGGCGCAGCGGCCCGGTGACGACTCCTCCCTCGATAAAGCGTCGTCGCAGACGCAAGAAACGATCAGAATGGCCAGTAAAACTAATACAGCACATAAAACCTTTACAATTTTTTTAATGACTTATTTTCTGTCTGAAATAGGTCAATTGAATTAAAAATCAGTTGGGGTGTCTGAGATTTTGCGCATTTTACGTTGTATATATAGATATAGTTATATGCCGTCAGCTTTCAGGGTGGCAGGGAAATCGACGTGCACCTCTTACCATGGATCCAGTAAATGATCCTGAACCCCCTGCATTAAAATTTACCGACCGTACATTTATGTTCGCATAACTCGTCAAATTGTATGAAGGCGCAGATTTTTTTTTTGCGATTTCAAGATTTGTCCGATTTCAGGTTTGGTCCCATAGTGAAAGTTGTTTGTAATGATAAATACAATGACCCCTTAAGAGACTTCATGTATGAATAGATAGACTTTATATTTAATTGAAGTGTTTAAGCTCGTGCCTTTAGCTCGGCACGTGGAGCTCGAAACTCCTTTGTTTGAGCATATATTTCTTGAAGCTTTTGCGCAAAATTGTTGTGATCTTCAACAAGTCAGAATTTATCAGAAAAATAATTGACTTGAAGGGATTGACGAAATTTTTACTATGCTTAATTCCTAGTATTTATTCTTCTACTTAACCCTCTAGCCTCTTTGAGTTGCATAAAAAATTTTGCGTCAGTCATTTAAATTCAAACCTTATATCACATACAAAAGTCACATAATTCGGGAGTTGTGTAACAAAATTCTATGACGCAGCCCTGATTCCGAAATGCGGAAATAGCAGTAAGGGCTCGCCTGAATTATATAGGAACCAAACTTCGTACGTCATCCAAGTTGAAGTTGGTGCATAACAATTTATGCGTTCATATTTATATGTTGTAACTTGTTCATAAGTATTTTATTTCCGTCTTGATCGAGCCTTCTGTTTTCTTTGATTTTTATACAAGCGGAGTAATCTTCGGGATTTGTTGCTTGAGGATAAAATGTTCTTGGTCTGTTTAGTAAGTGATGATCAGCGTGCTTGTTGCAGTTAGGTTCACCCAAATTCAATTGTCTGTCTAGTCTAGAATTTTATCGGAGTCAATGACGAGGTAAGTTTAATAGAAATTTTTCTTAGGTGTGGTCGGCATTATGTGCCTCAACTGAACTACTTTGGTTTAGTTGTCGGCCTCAGTTGACATCCCAAAATAAACTATATTTATTTATTTATTAAAACTTTATGCACAAGCAAAAAAAAGTACTGTACTGAGGCATTTTCTACCAGTCAACCTTAGGGTGATGCAGAGACAGGATATGGTAGGTGCAACATACGGGATACATAGCTAGGAAATGACTACACAATACAAGAATTAATAACAATACATAGATAGATACATATATACATACATATAAACAAAATGAACTGTCTGGAGAAAAATGATCGGTCGGTCGGATCCAGTCTGTCTTTGCTGCCCCAGGAACCCTTTGCAGTTGCTCAGTATATCATTTTCATACGCTGGCTATTAAGGGACTACAGGATAGCCCATTTAAGCAGCCGACAACATCCAACGTTGACCTGTGAGTTGCCGTACAGAAGATAAAACTCAGTTGACATTGGAATTTCCAAGTCAATCTTTCCACCAGACAGTTCACAAAAACAGGAGACAGTTTTCTGAACAGTCGCTATGAAGAAAATTCTTGTATTCAGTCAACAGGTAGCAGCACGGGTCACAGAATCTTATAGCGTTTTGAAGACTACAGAGATTTCACGTCTATACCTAGGTACAGGTGGGCCGGGGCTTACAAGTTGTAGGTCGCAGGTTCGAACCCAGATTGATTTATGATGATTATTTTATCACCACTGCTGGCCCGCGTGGTGGATTACGGCCCACTCCCTCTCACAGAGAAAAGGCCATGGAAATATTATAGAATGATTATGATAACCTAGGTACCTACCTAGGTACTAATTATGCGTTCGAACTAGTCTGTAAAGACTTGTTCGAACGAATAGTAAAATAGTAGATCACTGGGGAAAACCTATGACTTGATTAGACTGTTATGTTATAAACATACAATTCCTTTCAAGATTCAACTCGTAATGCTTCCTATAACTTCTATGATTAGGAAAATAAGTTGCGGTTAACTAATTAATAGGTGTGTTATGTAAGAGTCAGGGAATCGAGTTGAGGTTAACTCTGACGTATTTACAATGGATAAATCACTTTTAATTGTAATGTTTTTCCATGATTGCTGGTGTATAACTAGGCAAGTTAATTAATTTGATCGTAATACGGCAATGTGGGGAACGGAGTTATGTAACGGTGCTTCTGAGTTTTCATCTTCGTTAGTCCTGCCGTGCGATTCTGTAACCATCTCACCGTGAAAACTTGGGTGAAATGAGCGTGGAGTGAGCTGTCATTAGGGATTAACACTATTAACACTGCTCACTGCAAGCTCACTTCACTTATGATTTCACGGTGAGATTTCTACAGAATCGACTGGCTGGAGTGGAAGCCGCATATCGGCAAGCGTAGTGTGGGACGCCCTCAGCTAGATGGAACGATGACCTTAAGAAGGCGGCTGAGACAGACTGGATGCGGAAGGTGGAGTAACCGTGGAGTTTTTTGCCGGCTCTTCTCATTAAGAAACAACCAATTGGAACCGTGCTCTAGCTTCTGACGTTTCATAAGTGCCCATGTAGGTTTATGTGAAATAAAATATTTTGTATACTACATTATTTTATTGCATATTTGCATACTACAGTATTTTAGAATTTTTAAATGACCAAAAGTAATATTACAAATTTAACAAATATATACTGACTTCTTATGATATTTACAATTTATAATAAGACTATAGGACAATTTAATTCAAATTTAATGTTTAAATTTAATTTTTAGTATACGCGAAAAATTAATAATGTTATAGCTTTGTTTAAATACCTATTTTTCTTACCTATATATTTGTATGCCACAAAGGCCGAACATGACGGATCTTTTTTGTTTATGAACAATATGCATGCCTTTTATGTATACTCATGTTTCTACAAATAAATATCTTATCTTATCTTATCTCTGATTTTGATTCTGAGTGTTGTGGCTGAGTTAAAGGGGACGTCAACGCGCAAACTGTTGTGTGTATCTGTTATGTAGCGGTTTCCATTCCACTGTCGTAGGAAATCATTGATAGGTACTTTCAGCACACCCTCGTCACTCAGCGCTGCTACCAACCTCACTGACTGGCACAGCTTTTCATCAGCAATAGCTACTCTCGCATAAGTCGTGCTTGCACGAGAAAAATCACGTATTCAATTAATTTTAGTGCCTAACGTGTCTTCTTCTCGTAAAATAGATACATATAAGCACCAGTATTTCTATTAATTGGTGTAGGTATCATATCTATAGGTAAATCATTAATAATATTGTCAACAGGCAGTTATGGCATTATTGTATTTTGTATACGTGACAAATGTCACGGGAACAGTGAAGATCGGAAATCTAGTCTAGCCAAAAAAAATTTGTCACTGTGAACGACGGTCATTTGTGGTGTAAAACTAGATTTTGTCCTGCATCTGGTTACACTAGTATCAATCCCAACATCTGTATAAATAAAAATTAACCCTTAACTGCATGATGCAGTTACTGCATCGTGATTGAAATTTCCATCAACCAATCCAATGCCAAATTTTCGTTTCCACAGAGCACGGGGATTCCCCAATTGTTAGAGATATTGAACTCATTTTGTTCCCAGTAGGTAGATTCGTTCTGATTACATAAAGATATAAATTTCCACCAGGACAACTAGAAAAAAAAAAGTGTTTTTATGAATATATTTTTTCAAATATTTTTTCCTTGCTATATAGCTAATGTTATGTCCAAATAAATTTAATTTGCTTAAAAAGTAAAATGCAATTAAGGGTTAAATACTGTTTGTCGGTAAGTAGAGACGCCAGCACATCAAGCTACCCGAAACTGTCAAATTTTCCCAATCAACTTTGAACCTTATACTTCAGCGATAAAGTAGAAAATCTATTAAAGAAATTTGGCGGATTGTAGTAGCTTGATGTGCTGGCGTCTGTACGTCACTTGAGAATGGCTGGACCGCATTGACTACTTCTTTTGTATTAAATATTCGTAATAGGAGTTGTACTAGGTTTTGGAGAGAAAAATTGGAATAATATCGTTTCTCTTTAGGATCTGCCACGACGAGTCTTGAAAACAAGATCCATTCGATTATAGAGTATTATTATTTTAGAGTATTTTATATACTCGTATACACACACAAAACAAACTTAGTAAAAAGTCCTCCAGACCGTAGTTCGGCCACGGCTGCCAATAATAATAATAATAATAATAATAATATATTTCACAACTTTCACACAACGCCATCTAGTCTCAAACTAAGCAGAGCTTGTGCTATGGGTACTAGACAACTGATAAACATACATATATATTTCTAAATACATACATATTATAGATAAATTACACCCAGACAAAGAACAAATGATCGTGCTCATCACACAAACATTTGTCCTAGGTGGGAATCGAACCCACGATCTTGGGTATAGCAGTCAGGGCCACTGACCACTAGACCAACAGACCTGTCTAATCTCAATGGATTGCGGTCCCGTCGGACTATGAGAGTGCTGAGTGAGGGAAAAAGGAGTGCACCTGTGTCTTGCGCACTATAATATCTCCCGCGCCGAAGGCTAGGCTCCGTTGAGATTGGCCGCCGTGTCCGAAATACGGTCTGGAGAGCTATATACATAAATATGTTCTTAAATTCTTGTATGTAAATCTAAGTATCAAAATCTGCCGAGCCTTTTCCCATCTACGTTAAATGCGCAAAACCTCAGACATCCCAACTGATTTTTAATTCAATTGACCTATTTCAGAGAGAAAATAAGTCATTAAAAATTTTTTAAAGTTTTTATGTGGTGTTTTAGTTTTACTGGCCATTCTGATCATTTCTTGCGTCTGCGACGACGCTTTACCGAGGGAGGAGTCGTCACCGGGCCGCTGCGCCGCACTGACATTGGCTTCCTTGACCTATTAATAAATAGACACGGCAACATTTTTAATGAAGATTTTTTGAAAAATGTGACCTATATTAAAACGTGGTTCAATTGATTCTGCTCGTTATTCTGATCAAACTATTTTCAGGTTTTGCGCATTTAACGTTACACGTTGTATGTTAGGGTCGACTTCCAGTCTAACCGGATGCAACTGATTACCTGTATTTTATATGCAGCGACTGCCTATGTGACCTCCACAACGTGCTAACTGTAAGCGTGCTTTCCGAGGTACGGAGGGGTTTTGGTATGTCAAGATTGGTCCGTGTTGTCGTGGTGTGTGGGTGGTCACCCATCCACGGACCAACCGCGACATGCGTAGCTTAACCTGATCAATCGACCCGTGCGGCTGTTATCACTTAGCCACAAGCCCCTCCTACTGACAGTCAAATAACGATTACAATTCACCTCATAAATTAAACAATTTCCAACCTATAAAACGTGACTATTCCACTCAATTCACACGACATACCTAGGTGGCTAGGTGGCTAGATAATAGACCAGTCCATAGACTTGTGTTACGTAACTCGACCTTGGCCGTTGCGTAACGGTCACGTGTCTGTGCGCACGTGGCCGGCGCACGCGACGATGTTTGTGCGGTGATTAAGATGCGGTGCGGTGATTTTGAATGTTTATGGTTTTTAACCTTCAAGCGGGCGCGCGGCGTCGAATCGACCGCGATGCGATCGATTCTCGATACATTTATGATGCCAAATTGCTTACAAATCCAAAGAAAATTAGAATATTATTTTGATTTTATAATTTTGTTTATGTCCTAACATAATGATAATGTGATAAATACAAAAAATATTAAATAATTAGTGTTTTAAATCCCTGAAATATCCTATAGGTCTTTTAGGTTACGCGCGACCGCTGGCGTTACAAATGTCCGCGCGGCCGCTTGAAGGTTAAGGAGAGCTTGGGGTGCAATGCAAATTGGTGTACTTATACAGGAAGTGGTCTCTCTTGATTAGGTTTTTTTTATAACACTGCTTTGTCTATTGAAACTTTTCAAAAATATTGATTTCAAAATGAGAGAGAGAATGTGGTCAATTAATGGTTTTTTTATGCAAAATTACCTTTAACAGTGGTAATTAATTGCATTGGTATTTCACACCTTTTTTTGTTTTTTAGTTCCTTGTATCCACAATTTTATATACTTCCCTTGGGTACCTAGCAATTTTAATTTTATCTTTGTTCAGCAATTTCCTATATTTTCCGAGCTAGATTTATTTTTTAGATAAAAGAAATGACGTCACGTCGCCAGCACAACATTACTATAATAACAAAAAAGAACTAGTTTTTCAAGTATTCAGTCTTAAAAAAAGAGTATTTTTACCTAAATGGTCACACTACACAGCATGACGTAATTTGCAAATTATTTATTTATATCATTGACTCCTAATATTTGTATACTTATAATATCAATCAAAATCAAAAGTCATTTATTCAAACTAGGCTGAGAATCAGCACTTTTCGAACGTCAAAATTACAAAAGACAGTCCTCCAAAACGCCCGCCCTTCACCACTTCCTAGTACTTTAGCTAGACATTACCACGTTGGATGGCAATGCTGATTCTTTGGACTAAAAATAGGCCAGCCCTCTGGTCACGTGAAGAGTCAACCAACCGTATTGGGTGATTGAGGAAAATGATTTGATTAATGTCGATGATAATAATAAATATAATGATAGAATAGAATAGAATACTCTTTATTATGTACACCATATAAATTACAGACATAAATATAAAAGTTTTACAAAGGGTGACACAATGGGCGGTCTTATCGCATATCACTATTATTACGAAAAACAACATTCAATCTGCCTTTTCCCAATTATGTTGGGGTAGGCTTCCAGTCAGACCGGATGCAGCTGAATACCAGTAGTTTACATGGAGGGACTGTCTATCTGACCTTCACAACCCAGTTACCAATAACTGAGTTGTGAAGATCAGATATAATAGGCAGTAGTAAGTCTTAGCAAGGGTTATCATGTTAATACCCCTTGGTAAGACTTGGTAATAATATAAGTGTCTTGACTTGAGTTGCGACGTTTTCAAAATTGGGGATGTGGACTCTTCATGTGCCGATAGTCATTACAGCCAATGGCTTAGTAGCCAAGAGTATACATAAATTAATATTAAACTTCCAGAATCTTCTATGTAGTCGACTAAAAGATAAACAATATAACAGATAACAATAGGTAACATAAAATATAATATACGTAAAGTTGTAAACAAATATTTAATAGGGAACTTTCTCACTGGCTCACCGGCTTTTCTCATTCAATCAAAATAAATATACAGATATCATTAAAATTGGCACCGATAATATATGAAAATTAATGCCGGTTTTCACTAACACTAGGTGACACTTAAATGTATAAAGCGGGCCGTTGGATTTTCAACGCTGAATTCAGCGTCGAGAGTTGAAAATCCAACAGCAGGATAAGCATTTATTTAGGTGTCAGTGTTAGTGAACACTTGAATAAATATCTGGCGTACTCTCAAAACTAATATCTAGTATTGAAACGTGGGTGACTATAATTGGCATATTATCTCATACAATTCAGGAAATGAGTTGAGTTCTTAGGAAAATTGTCATTGGTTGCGGTTTGGAAACGAGACTTTGAACGTGGGCTTTCCCCAAAAACTGGAAGGGGAAAATTGATGATGTGTTTGTTTTCTGGGAATATTTGTTTGGCTTGCAAGATGTTTGTGCAGAAAAATATCGAATTTGGCCCAATCTTTAAAGGGCTTGTAGTTAAGTAATGACAGCTGCACGGGTTGATCGATCAGGTTAAGCTGCGCTTGCCGCGGTTGATCTGCGGATGGGTGACCATCTTTACATACCAAGACCCTTCCGTGCCTCGGCAAGCCCGTTAAGCCGTTGGTCCCGGCTGTTGTTCGTGGATATTTGTGAGTTGCTACGGGTCGTCAGAAACCCAAAATTCTGACAACCAGTCTTATTACCCAGTAACTGGGTTGTGGAGGTCAGATAGGCAGCGAAATACTGGTATACAGCTGCATCCGGTTAAACAAGACAGACCCCGACATGTTTGGGAAATGGTTAAGCAGATAACGATGGTGATGATTTCCTTGAAAAACAATCTTGAGATAGTCTGAGTATGCAGCCCTGTACTGGGACAAAACAACGTATTACAGCAGTGTTCATAATCTCAGATTATGATAGAATTTACATTCGATCGCTACCTAATCAGTTATCTACTTTAGTGCAATGTATTCTAAGTTGATTTTTGAGTGACCATTTGTAACAAAAAGGTCCTAATACGTTTTCGGTTGCAAGGGAATCTGAACTTTGTTAAGTATTATACAACGTGTAACGTTAAATGCGCAAAACCTCAGACATCCCAACTGATTTTAATTCAATTGACCTATTTAAGAGAGAAAATAAGTCATTAACAATTGTAAAGGTTTTATGTGCTGTTTTAGTTTTACTGGCCATTCTGATCGTTTCTTGCGTCTGCGACGACGCTTTATCGAGGGAGGAGTCGTCACCGGGCCGCTGCGTCGTGCTGACATTGTATTGCTTGACCTATTAATAAATAGACACGGCAACGTTTTTAATGAAGATTTCTTGAAAAATGTGACCTATATTAAAAAGTGGTTCAGTTAATTCTGCTCATTATTCTGATCAAACTATTTTCAGGTTTTGCGCATTTAACGTTACACGTTGTATACTATTCAGTTTGTTGTTCCATAACTTGGAAACTATCTCAAATTCTTAATTCAAATATATGTGGTACCGTCATTGTTCTATCAGCAAGAGTTATATAAGATAACTTTTCCGTTAGCCATTATTATGCTGGTTGATGAAATGACGAAATTATATTTATTTCTATGAATTGTTTTTAAAAAATACTTTTACGCGTCATAAAAAACTAATGACACTTATAGAACTAGATGACGTTGGTGTTTTCTAGCCTCTAAGACGAAACACCGAAACAAACTCAGAGGTCAATCTCATAAAGACATTATTTTGTTCAGATTGTATTTTAGCAACTTATACCAGGATTTCCTCATGAGGGGCCCGTGGCTAAATAATAACAACCGCACAGGTCGATCGATCAGGTTAAGCTACGCTTGCCGCGGTTGGTCTGTGGATGGGTGACCATCTTTACATACCGAGACCCCTCCGTGCCTCGGAAAGCACGTTAAGCCGTTGGTCCCGGCTGTCATTCGTAGATCTTTGACAGTCGTTACGGGTAGTCAGAAGCCCGAAAGTCTGACAACCAGTCTTACCAAGGGGTATCGTATTACCCAG
Source organism: Eremobia ochroleuca (assembly GCA_949629135.1). Taxonomy (NCBI): domain Eukaryota; kingdom Metazoa; phylum Arthropoda; class Insecta; order Lepidoptera; family Noctuidae; genus Eremobia; species Eremobia ochroleuca. Next base: position 10,987,222 of record OX451409.1, on the reverse strand, counting down.
TAACTGGTTTGTGGAGGTCAGATAGGCAGTCACTCCATGTAAAATACTGGTATTCAGCTGCATCCGGTTAGACTGGAAGCCGACCCCAACACAGTTGGGAAAAGGCTAGGCAGATGATGAGCAGGATTTCCTCATTAATTGCAGTAGCATAATAGAAAAGTCATGGGTGGCACAAGATGTTTCGCCGGTTGAATGCGATAATTACAGAAACAATTAAAAAGCCATTGTGTCTCGCGTGGATCCACGTTCGTTCGATACGCAGGGTTAAACCCAGGGTTTTAAAAAACCAAAAATCTGGTTTTAGTATAGATAAAGATCTTTTACAAGAACCAATTTGTCTATTAACTCTATAAAATGACCTCACTCGCGGTTCTGCTTACCACAGAAAGGCATAAACGTGAATAATCTTTATGCAATACTCCCGTACGGAGTTACCAAAATATCCTGGCATGCGGCGAAAAACGGAACTGAATGAAAATGTACCGGAAACCGACGTTTCTCGTTGCAAGTGGCGCCGCCATGACCTGCGAATTTAACCTGGTCTTTCTATGTAGTACACTTTTCGCAGTTGGCATTGTTTCAAACTTCCCAGTTATGTATTGCTCATGTATTTTCCCCGTAATTTTGTTCGTAATTATTGGGCAATTCTTGAAATCATCATTTGTAATGAGACCGTAAACGTCCACATAACGTCCACATGTTTTTCATTGTCTGTTAGGTACAGTACTGTAAGGAATATTGATATTTTGGCACACAACTTTACTACTTCACGGAATGCTTGTGAAGACGTCTTGTGTTAAAATGATCACTCTTGCGCAATTCCGGGTAACGCATACAAAGGAAACCCCAATCCAGGCCTTCTTTCCAAGTCCGTCTGTCTGTATCTTTGAACCACAATAGGTTGGCAGATGCAAGTTCCACAGAGTGTGTATTTGTATTGCCGCTATGACAACAAATAATTCAAATAAAATAAAGTTAAAATGAAAGGGGATATCCATGTAAAAAACGTGTTTTTTCGGCGTTTTTTGTCTTGTGGTACGGGGCTCAAACTTGGTCGCTTTTTTTAAATTATATGACACTAGAATTTTGCGAGAAAGATCGTTGAACGTGATCGGAACGCAAAGGTATCACCCGCATCGTTCACATATCTATCTGAAAAAAATCAATATGCCTAACCAAACATTGAAACATAAATTTACAACAAAAGTCTCCAAAAAAGGTGTTAAAACAATCCCACCATTTTTTCCACATAAATACCGAACATGTAATCGAACCCGGAACAAACCACTTTTATCTGGCGCTTAGCTCCTAGGCAAAAAACCAGATAATAATATAATAGTTAGACAAAAAACCAGCCGGCGTAGAAGTCAATGTCATGACTGTCGGTCATGACAAACTGGGCGTCATGATTGGGCAAATATGCATATTGTTCTTTTTAGGGTTCCGTAGTCAACAAGGAACCCTTATAGTTTCGCCATGTCCGTCTGTCCGTCCGTCCGTCAGTCCATTCGTCCGCAGCTTAGCAAAGAGACTCTTAGTACTAGAAAGCTATAATTTGGCATGGATTAATCACGCCGACAAAGCGGTAAACTAAAATCTTCAAAAAAGTTTTTTTTCTTAGGGTACAGCCGTGCGATTCTGTAACCATCTCACCGTGAAAACTTGGGTGAAGTGAGCGTGGAGTGAGTCGTCAATAGTGTCAATCTCTAGCATCAGCATGACTCTCAGCTCACTCTAAGCTCACTTCACCTTAGTTATCACGGTGAGATTTTTCCAGAATCGACCGGCAGGTTACCTTCTATAGACACGTAAAGAGAAGATGTTTTTTTTTTCATCTACCCTATGGTGTGGGGTATCGTTGGATAGGTCTTTCAAAAATATTGTGGGTTTGAGAAAACTATTTTTCGATCCAGGGATCCGTTTGTGAAATATTAACTTTAAAGCGCAAACTTTTATTAGAGTCAAGTGTCCCCAGCCAGCTAAATGGATGCTTTTGGATATGTGGAAAAATTCACGGCAGTAGTATTTATCAATCAATCAATCAATTCAGCCTATCGCAGTCCACTGCTGGACATAGGACTCTCCCAGACTGCGCCACAACACCCTGTCCTCCGCCTTCCGCCTCCAGCAGAGTAGTAAGTAAAGAGTAGTAAGTTGTAGTATATATGTATTAAAAGGAAATTAAAAGGAAAACTATCACAGCTAAGTAGGCTTTACAAGTTTACGAGTAATAGTCGACCAACTTACATTTGCAGTTGCAATGAATGGGAATGTTCTCCCACGATTTTCGACTACAATGATTAAGTTTGCTCTTGGGATAAATTCATTCCAACTACGGAACCCGTCGTGTGCGTGGTCCGACACGCACTTGGCCGGTTTTTTTAATTGATCAAATGGATTTTAGCCACTAACTACGCACATACTACTCGTATAAGTAGATAATAATCTATTGGGTATGCGTTTTTATACGCGATTTTGATCTAAAAAGGGACCTCCCTGAAATAGAATCTAACTAATAATATATAGTAACTAATAATGAAGTAAGCTGTCATTCACTAGGGATTAACACTATCAAGTGCTCACTTCACTTATGATTTCACGGTGAGATTTTTACAGAATCGACCGGCTGCACCCTAATTGGGTAACACACTATTACTCTTCATTTGAATCATTTTGAAGCATATTGCTAATCCATCGCTCTATAATGTTTGAAAAAATTATCTGCTCAACAACGTAAATAACGCAATGAATGTTGTTGAACTGTCAAAATGAAACCCATTGCTACTGATAGTGTGTTACGCAACTACCCTGCTGATACTAGGATCAAGAGTACATTTACAATCATAATCGAGATTTTAATAATATTTTTACGCTAATTTAAAAACTAGTATTTTAGCTGTCAAAACATTACTATTTTGTGGGGTTTTTAAATAAAATAGCAAAACAAAAACTTAGAATATCAATTTTTTTTTCCAGATTATAACCCCACAAAATAGTACCGTTTTGACAGTTAAAATACTAACTTTGAAATTATATAAAATGATCAATAGAATTAACATAAAAAATATTATTAAAATCTCGATTATGATTGTAAATGTTTGCTTGGTCAATCCCTAGCATCAGTGAGGTGACACTGACAGCTTACTCCACGCAAGTTTTCACGGTGGGATTTTTATAGAATCGATATGCTGGTGGTCCGTTCCATACATTTTCAAACAAATTGAATCATCAGCTAATAATAACGTTATTACCGATTTCAAATATATTTTGATAATTACTCACGAACTGTCATGCGACCGGTTATGAATATAAATGACCTAATCCGTAATCATTATACGAAATTATTTTGATCACGAAATAGAACTGCGACGCAAGTAATGACGTCATGCTGTGAGGAATTGAGGGTTTGCCTCACAATTTAGATTATAAATGACAGTTCATGTGCAAGATAGGTCATCATCATCTGCCTAGCCTTTTCCCAACTACGTTGAAACAAACAAAACACAACACATAATATCATGCCGGTGTGCATGCAGGTGTAGCCCACTGCATAATAATATTAGGTACTTCGTTATTATTTATATTTGTAAATAGCTTAATTTTTAAAGTAGTTTTTAAAAAAAATTGTAATGTTTGCTTATTTTTATAGTCGATGAAGATGTACTTTTATTGATTTAGTTAAAATACCTGACCCATTTAATTTACGATGAAGTGATGGCCTGAAACACAGGTTTGAATAAATCTAGATCAGGCAGATAGCAACATATACTTTAAATTTCTAGTTAAATATCCTGTAAGTACCTCTAATTAATATACTTTAGTTGTACAAACGCCAGCACATCAAGCTACCCGAAACTGTCAGATTTTCCCAATCAACTTTGAACCTTATGCTTTAGCAGTAAAGTTGAAAATCTATTAAATAAATCTGACAGATTGTACTAGCTTGATGTGATGGCGTCTGTACATCCGTTTAACTAGACACTAAGTAAATCATTGTATAAGACTATACTATATATTAACTTTCTGTAGCTATTTAAACACACCTCTTTTGTAAAAGTATGTATATGAATAAATTATTATTATTTATTATTATTATAATGTTCCCACCGCTGGGACACAGGCCTCCTCTCTTCGAGAGGGAATGGACTGTAATCCACCACGCGGGCCCAGTGCGGGTAGGTAGATGTCACATGTCTTCGAACTTTTGGTTCTAGGACATGCTGGTTTTCTCACCGTTTTGAGAGCAATGGTGATGAAATAATTTGCACAAAGTAAAGCGCCTGTCTGGGTAGGAATCCATGACCTACAACTCGTAAGTAGCGGCCGTTACCACTGGGCCACCAGTGCTCCTACGTAAAACGCTCCTAATATGTCATCATCTGCCTAGCCTTTTCCCAACTATGTTGGGGTCGGCTTCCAGTCTAACCGGATGCAGCTGAATACCAGTATTTTACATGGAGCGACTGCCTATCTGACCTCCACAAACCAGATACTGGGTAATACAATACCCCTTGGTAAGACCGGTTGTCAGACTTTCGGGCTCCTGACTACCCGTAACGTCTGTCAAAGATCCACGAATAACAGCCGGGACCAACGGCTTAATGTGCTTTCCGAGGCATATCCTCAAAAAATCATTAATAAATAGAATTACAAACCAGGCTTCAACTCTGGTTTCTCCTACAGAATCGTTCGATTCCCTGGAATCTCGCAAAAAGTGTGCCAAGAGCAAACTCGTTGAGTAATACGCGAAAAACTATTCACCTAAATATTTTCATAGTGATTTGAGTTTTTAAAACAAAACTCTTATTGCTGTTTTCTTTTTTAAATATTACCCTTGCTACTAGGTATAACTATCGTGCGATTCTGTAACCATCTCACCGTGAAAACTTGGGTGAAGTGAGCGTGGAGTGAGTCGTCAATAGTGTCAATCCGTAGCATCAGCATGACTCACAGCTCACTCTAAGCTCACTTGACCTTAGTTATCACGGTGAGAGTTTTCCAGAATCGACCGGCTGTTTGAGACTTTCTGCCGAAAAATTGTAAAGAAGCTTTCCGAGACTTAACAGTTTGCTACGGCTACAAAGCAATAAGTAACTAAATGTTTTAAAATATAGTAGACAAATAGCTTGTTGTAGCAAAAGCATCACTGTAGCCACATAGATCAATCTATCAGATGATCTATCTATGAGATGTGTGCCCGCTTGTTTCCGAATACTGCAAACAGGATGCTTGTGTGAATATGTGTATTTAAACACGTACACTACAAAACGGGATCCTGCAAATAACCGTACTTGCAAAAAACGGGATAATAATAATAATAATATTCCACAACTTTCACACAACGCCATCTAGTCCCAAACTAAGCAGAGCTTGTGCTATGAGTACTAGACAACTGATAAACATACATATATATATTTCTAAATACATACATATTATAGATAAATTACACCCAGACAAAGAACAAATGATCGTGCTCATCACACAAACATTTGTCCAGGGTGGGAATCGAACCCTCGGCCTTGCGTATAGTAGTCAGGGCCACTGACCACTAGACCAACAGGCCTGCCTGGGATCTTGCCGTGGGAAGGAGCCCTTACGCATTTAAGTTTTATGCGCGTCAAATGGGGTTTGCATGAAAACAAAATTTCGTATGTACTCGTAATATCTGATAAGGTAAATAAGGCCAAAACAATGTCGCAATAAGTAAATCAATTGCGCAGTTTCTGTACCAGCCCTTATTGATAAAATGACCCTTATTTCCGAAGCTACAAAGTCCACAATCGCCTAGCTTTTGACTTGTAAACACAGGTATTATCTTGCACGGAACAGCAATAGCGTATGCGCCATTTTGTGGACTATTTATCGAGAATAGGACATATTATTAATGCGACCTTTCGGTTTATTTTGATTACATAATACATAATATTGTTTGCAAACAATGTAAGTTGATTGTTACGTAATGGAAATAATTGTGGTACGAGAGTATTACCTAATATGTTTACCTACCTGTTGGATGGTTATGAGTTCATATCTTAAACCCGAACATATCTTAAACACAACAGTTACTGTTATAAGTAGAAGGAGAAGGAGCCATCCGTGAAAGTACTACGAGTCTAAGACCATATTTTTATAGAATATAATAAAATACTCTTTATTATGTACACCATATAAATTACAAACATAAATATAGTAATTTGTCAAAGGGCGGTCCGATCTTTAAAAAAAAAAACCATTACCTTTGGATGGATTGAAAAGGAGATGGAGAGACAATTAATACTGTAGGTAGTCTGTGGTGTACCATTAACACAATACAATGAATACATACATAAAGTATGACACAGGAGCAAAGAAAATTATAATGATGATGTTTAAGGAGAGAGGAAGTGCTTTTCTTTTATCATAATTTTAAAAGTGGCCTTACCGACACCTTACATAGTATAAAACAAAGTCGCCGTAATGTCTGTACGCGCATAACTTCCGAATGACCGCAACAAATCGGATAACACGGACTAGAAAAAAAAGAAGGACTCCGCGCCACGCATATCGAAAGTGAAGCACCGTACCGATCTATGTGTGCGTGATTTGAGGGATACCCGATGAATGAAAATTTCCCCATGTTTTAAATATTTGGACAGTGTATTCATTTATTACAATAAAGCGATATAAGAAGTCCACTTAACTGAAATTACAAAAATATACTAGTGAAAACTCAAAATTAAGTGTTTATTTTGTATGGATGACTAGAAAAACGCTGCTGTAGAATACGTAATTCAATTGATTGTCTTGAATTACCGATTAGGAAGATAGGGGGATGGGTATTAAAGCTTACTTACCTAAAACACACAAGGTGTATTTTACCTATAATAAGAAAACTACATTGCTATTAAGATTAATTAATACGACACCCCTTGGTAAGACTGGTTGTCAGACTTTCGGGCTTCTGACTACCTGTCACGGCTGTCAAAGATCCACGAATGACAGCCGGGACCAACGGCTTAACGTACTTTCCGAGGCACGGAGGGGTCTTGTTATGTAAAGATGGTCACCCATCTTCGAAAGGACCGCGGCAAGCGTAGCTTAACCTGATCGATCGACCCGTGCGGCTGTTATTACTTACCCTCAAGCCCATATCATTATTACACTTGATAATTGGTAGTACCTACCTATTATAAAATCAGAAATATTTTCATCACACTAATATTATAAAGGAGTTTGTGTGTGTGTGTGTGTGTGTTTGTGTGTTTGTTACTTCTTCACGCTCAAACGGCTGGACCAATTTTGATGAAATTTACTTTAGATAGTTTATAACCAGGATTAACACATAGATTACTTTTATCCCGATATTCTTACGGAATCGAGACCTATGCGGGTGAAACCGCGGCGTGCAGCTAGTATTATCATAATCACGTTATTGGGAGAAATCCCAGTCATTCTATTACTTACTTATCTACTTTGAAACACTGCAAACATTATTACTTAAGTACCTATTATTTTGTTTAATTGGGGAAAATCCATGTCTTAACGATTAAAAACTGGGAAAATCCGGTCCTGAAGCAGTTTCACAGACGACTGCTTATGCTTGCGCGATAACCGGATACAAGAAAAAAAGTAAAATCAAAAGAAACAAATTGATAACTTTATACGGGCAAAAATATTCACCTGTTCACTGCCAATAATAAAAATTATTTTTTATTGAATTGTCTAGCCCTTTCCCAACTATGTTGGGATCGGTGTAGCCCAAACCGCAGCCTATCTGACATCCACAACACAGTTACTGGATAACACGATACCCCTTGGTATCGGATTGCTTAAAAAAAATCGGAATTTTTAGACAATATTTTTAAGGCTCACAGATGGTCGTGAACCGATGAACGTTTTTTGAAAGCCTATGTTAATTGTGAAGGTATTTGTGCTGCACTTATGATAATCCCTCTGTCCCCAAAATTTATTTTCCCTCCAAAAACATGCATGCTGACGGAATTTTGAACCACAATTTACTAATTGCGCAACACACTATCATCGATCACAACATGAATCATTGTGAAGGATATCGCTAATCCATTGCTTCATATGTTCGAAAAATGCAGACTAACAAACTATCATTCTTGCAGATATTCAGCAATATGTTCGGAATTATTAACGGACTAGCAGCGCCCCGCGGATTCACCCATATAAGTGTCGATCCCGTGAGAATATCGGGATAAAAAGTATCCTATGTGTTATTCTGATGTAGTTTTTTTGAATCTGTTTATTTTTTTTGCGTGAAAGAGTAACAAACATCCATCCTCACATACCTTCGCATTTAAAATATTAGTAGGAAATAGGATTTGTACGGAAGCTGTCCAGTGACTGCTCTGTTTATTCATGCAGCCTCTTAAATAAGGTCTTGAGGAATCTTTCTTTTTAGGGTTCCGTACGTCCGAATAAAAAAACGGAACCCTTATAGGATCACTCGTGTGTAAGTCTGTCCGTCCGTCACAGTCAATTATCTCCGAATCTACTGCACCGATTAAGTTGAAATTTGGTACACATATCGATTTCTGTGACGCAAACGCAGAGGTGTGACGTGAGTAGACGAAATCTGCATATGGGGGTCACTTTTGGGGGCAAGATGGAAAATATATTGCAAACTGCATCGTATGACATATCAAATGAAAGGGCTTGTTGTGACGATGTCAAATATATTTTTTGTAATTTTAAAATAAATACTTTCCAAGTTATTCAAGAAAATAGATGAAAATTTACCATTCCCCCCCTTTATCTCCTAAACTACTAAACCTATTTTTTTTTAAAAATACAGAAATTAGTATTCTGTTTATAGATTATGGGAAAACCTATAAGAAGTCCATGATATTAAAATAACATGGTAAATCACTAAATATTGTGCGTACCAACTATTGCAGTTGGAATGTATGCTCCCATACATTCCATGATTTTCAACTACAATGTTAAGTTTGTTCTTGGGATAAATTCATTCTAGCTACGGAACCCTTCATTGTGCGTGGTCGGTCACGCACATGGCCGGTTTTTAGTCTTCAAGCGACTGTTTGGGTGTTCATCAAGTTTAATGCTAGCATGTTTGGATGGTTCGTAATTCGTTATTGCTACGCCTTTGTCCTTTCTGAGATTTCTTCTGTAACAGTTTTGATGCTGCAGTCATGTCGATTCTTCTTATTTGAGAAATACCAAGAATGCCTTCGTTATCGTTATATTTTTTACTGGAACCTAAAAAAAAAGTATGATACCAGATAATTTTACCTCGGAAAAGCCCTTCGGTTTTCTTTTCAGCGTAGCTTCGCTCAGCATAGTGTTGTAACCACACCGGACGTTTCAATACAGCATTTCACATAGTGGAAACAACTCGTACATTTATAATCAAACGATTTTCCTTTACATCCCGTTACGAATAAAAGAATGTGGCAAAGTTATTACGAAATAATACATTATTATTGTTTTATCGCTCACAGTTCGATAAAGCTTATCAGTCCGTACTTGTCATCAGGTCGCCACGAGAAAATTGTTGAAGTAACTCAAATACTTCTGGCATAATATATAATTTTTTTTCTAATACATTTGTAATATATTTTTTGTCTAATACATTATGGGGCTCGTGGCTAAGTAGTAATAGCCACACGGGTCGATCGATCAGGTTAAGCTACGTTTGCCGCGGTCGGTCCGTGGTGGTGATTCTGTAACCATCTCACCGTGAAAACTTGGGTGCAGTGAGCGTGGAGTGAGTCGTCAATAGTATCAATCCCTAGCATCAGCATGACTCTCAGCTCACTCTAAGCTCACTTCACCTTAGTTATCACGGTGAGATTTTGCCAGAATCGACCGGCTACTACTTAACTTATATCTAATTCCTTACCCGGAACCACGCGATACTCCATATTTCCGCATCATAAAAGCTGACTAAAATGTCGTATCAACCAATAGCCATAATGACGTCGACATTAACCCTTAGTAGGTATCGTGGGTCAAAATTGACCCAGAAGCGAACATAGCGAGCATTAAAGTTTTTCTTACATTTCTATTTTTTTTTATGTTTTAAGTTCACACTAACCAAAAAGTGCCAAAAATTTGGTAAGTTAGAAATGCGTGTAAAACATGATATTTTTTTTATATTCTAAAATTAAATCAAGATAATTTTGTAAGAAAATGTTTTTTTATTTCATAACTAACCATATTTTATACAAATAATAAAAAAAATCTACGTTCTACAACAGATTTTTTGGTATGGGTAAAATATGACCCACGATACCGGTAGTGCTGCCAAAAAAGGCGATACCAGCTAAGGGTTAAAATCATTGCGTCGCAGCAAGTCTCTCGATGACGTATAAGTTGAAAATCTCCGATGAGTCACCAAAATAATCGGCCACCACATCAAATATGTTCCAAAAAGAATGCCTTCACTGAATCATGACCATTTTCCCCGAGTACTTTGGCGTCAGATCTAAATATGTATGACTAATTTAATACCGGCCCCCCGATGTAAAAACCAGTTTTCGCGATCGAATCTTCAAAGATAATGAAATCAAATCGATGTTTCTTGGACTTTGGTCGGGACGCTAACGTGTCATTTGTTTTTATTTAGTGCTCCTTTTATACTTTGATAATTAAACACCTGCTTTATATGTATTTTATTCGAACTCGTACCAATATGTCCCTGCACGGTAAAAGTTTCCTTCTATGTATTTATCCATCGTTCCCTTATCTTGGAATATGTGATCAAGTCTTTTAGAAGTAGAAGGAAGTCCAACTCATTCCGAATTTTTCTTTGGTTAGTAATTTGGTCTTTTGGAAAAATATTAACTAGAAGTATGTAAAACCCTCAAACTGCCCCGAAAGGTGGTAATGTTTAAGGGGCTATTTCACCCCCAATAAAAGGCGCATGGCAAAAAAAAAAATACGTGTCTCTTAAAATTTGATGGAGAATAACATAATTATATCAGCCACAAAAAAATCGGAGGTGACACGTCGGGATACCTTCCTTGTAAGTAACGAAAAAAAGTTTTTTAACGTTTATAATCACTATACGTTTGGAATTACGTATATAGATGGAAAGCCCCGACTAAGATATTCAATTTTTTCTTTCATATATTTTTTAAGACGGTTTTTGGAAACCAATTATCATAATATGATTTGGAATTTCTGGGTTTGGGGCAATCATGGAGGATTTATCCAATCCTCAACCCAATAATTCCACGTGAGTAAAGCATTATATGCTTCAAAACAATCAAATATGGAACTAATCAGCTTATGGGCCATTCGCCTTTCTTCTGTCTGTCTTTAACGCTAGTTGCCTTTTAATCCAAGACCAATCAACATGTGAACAACACACTTTTTGACATTCACCTAGATACTAATTAATGTTTATTTATGTAAACAGAAAACAAAATGTCTCCTTCTTACAAGAAAGTGGCTGAGTCATCAAAATTTTCAAGTTCGTGAAAGTTCACGCTATGACTCAATGAAGAATAGAGATTTTAACTACTAGAAAAATAAATGATAACTACGAAGAAACTGTTTACACGAATAATTTTATTCAATTTGATTCATCGGAACTCGATGACTCACTTGGCGCCAAAGCTGACGCGCCGCCATCTTAGAATCTTTTATTTTTTTTTACGAATGTCACTGACGCAGTGACGCGGTTAGTTATTCCGACTTATGTAAGACGTTTTGTTTATTATATAATCCTGACGTAATGTTAGTTCTTCTTGATTCTACAAGATTATGGCATGATTATATCTACTTATAGATGAAAAAATTGTGGACTCAAGTGAGATGTTTTAGTCATAGGTTTTTTTCTTTCTAGTAAGTAATTGTGTGACGTCAAAGTATTGTAACACGCCACGTTTACAATTGATTAATTGATTCATGGTTTATTTATAATTACCCCATTACCTGCTTATCATTTGAATTTTTTGTACATAAATGAACCCAGCTGAACTCAAGATCTGCTGAGATGGCAATGTTTGTCGAAGGGCCGATGGCCGGTGGAGCAGACGCATCCTGGACCGTGTACCAGCGAAGCGTAGTGTGGGACGCCCCCCAGCTAGATACACCGAGTTGGCTGGGACACACTGGATGCGGAAGGCAGGGTTTTGTGGCCAAGCCTAGGAGAGGCCTATGTCCAGCAGTGGACTGAGTCGATTGATTGGTTTATTGAACTGAAGATCTAGATTTCAGAAATGGAATTTAATTATCACTTTCCTCATTAAAATTACAAGGAAAAGATAAAGTGTAGTCGGATATTTGGCAACTAAGATTAATTTTATCTAGTAAATAATTCAAATCTTTTGTTTTCGATCGTAATAACTTTTTTTTTAACGTAATCTTAATGTATCGGTATCACAATAATGTGAGGTAAGAAAAGTTAACGTATCTATAATAACTGATATATAGAATTGTTAATTATGTCATCGATATAACTGTACACACCCCCTTTTATGTCTTATTTCCCTCAATCTATGTTTTTTATTCGTCTTTGTTATCTAATATATTGCGAAAAAAAAAACATTTTTGATCGAAAACTTGAAATCACTACACGAAGAGAAAATTCTTAGAAAAATTACTGTGCTGTCTCATAATCTGACTGCATTTGAGTGGTAATGGAAAAATTACCATGCTAAAATTTATTGGGAAAATAGTGAATTTTTCCCAATCTCACTCAATAAATTTTCTGTAGATGTCACTTGCACTCACTTTATAGTGCCGAGCACAGTGATTTTTCTAAGAATTTTCACTCCGTTTCACAAGTCACTTTTCCACAAATGTCTAACTGGAAACCAAACATAACAATAATTATAATAAAATTGGTTGTGTATGGCACTACCAACCTGCGGGATACTTAAAATTGCATAAGGGTTTCTACATTTAAAGACGCGGGTTCCCGGTAAAGACAAGCCGGTACCGATCAGTGCGGGTAAAATATCCCCGTATTAACTTAGACGCTCACACATAAAGTGACAGGTAAAAAATTGTGACCGTGTCTTTCTGTAGATCAACCTGCAGCGTACCGTAAAACCCACGGCTTTAAGTAAGCATCCTACACACTAACAGTAAGAATGGCTTTCAATTTGACAGTTCAACAACATTCATTGCGATAATTACGTTGTTGAGTGGACAATTTTTTCAAACATAATGAAGCAATGGACTAGCATAATTCCGGTTATGATGTGTGTGTGTGTGTGTGTGAGATTACATACACAAAGAGATATAGCCTGGGTTCCAGCAGTGGGAACAAAAATATAGACTGTTTACTTCATCCTTAACTTTGTAGGAATCGATTCAAAACACGTCAACAATTTACCTACATAAAATAAACCCATGTACCCTCAACGACAACTACATGCCACGATCACGCACCCCGATAACGGAGCTCACACTTACTCATACTAAAACAAAAGAGTAAATATCTGTCATTACATAATATACGTCACTACGGCTATAATCGAATAGTTTGATAGGAGTTGTCTCTACGGCGACTGTTGGGAGCACTTGGGGTCATGGATTGCTATTTGGGGGCTTGGCGACATCTGAGGAGACATCGACAACGCTTTGGTAGTTTTAATACAGATTTCCTCATAAGGTTTTCCGTGACTGTTTATCAGTATTGGTTAACTCCTAAGCCGGAGTGGTTACCATTGAGCAACCACCAAAGTTAAAGAGTCCTGAAAAAACGGCATACAGTCGGCAAACCTTGTTGCAGATCTTCAATAAGGAAATAAACACCGTTTAACTATCAAACAAATATTTAGATCATAAGAATAAAGATATTTTTACTGAGAAGTTTCAATCTATTTTATTTATAATCACACAATAGCCAAATGTCCGTGGTGATGTAACCTCAGATAGATCGCCGGAAATGGCGAGCATTTTTAAAAGCAATGTCACTGTACCCTTTGTAAAATATTACATTGTTTGTTGCCTACATATTTTAAGGAAAATTCTCAGAAATACTGGGTGTTCGGACTATTATGTTTAGGTCAGTACCAAATAGCTGTAGGTACAGGGATCTGGGTGTGGCCAAAATCGCAACATCTGTCGCCATCTTGTTTTTAGGATTACGTACCCAAAGCACCCTTTGGGCGCGTAATCCAATCAACGGAACCCTATTACTAAGCCTCCGCTGTCCGTCTGTTTGTCAGCGGGCTGTATCTCATGAAACGCAATAGGTAAACAGTTGAAATGTTTACAGTGTTTATTTCTGTTGCTGCTATAACAACGTATAAAAATAAAATAAAGGTAATAAAAGAGTAAATGGGATCCAGTGTCCATACAAGAAACGTGTTTTTTCGACCACGCACTAATGTTTACCAACAGCGACACCCTTTTAATATCAAAAGATCCTTGCACTTTAGTAGTACAGCATCCTAATTGCGTAACACACTATTACTCTCAATTTGAATCATTTTGAAGTATGTTGCGTATACATTGGTCCCTATGTTCGAAAAATGTGTCTGCTCAACAACGTAAATAACGCAATGAAAGTTGTTGAACTGTCAAAATGAAACCCATTCCTGCTAATAGTGTGTTACGCAAGTATCCTGCAGCTCTTTGTCAAAGCGCCTGTTCGGAGTTCGGAGAAGAACTGCCGACACATAATTCTGCCGCCAAGCATCGTTGCCGTGATCTGGTTCATTTATTTTATTCTTGTTTATTTTTAACCGACTTCAAAAAGGATATCAATAAGGTTATCAATTCAGATGTTTATATATATATATATATATATATTTTTATGTATGTTCGGGCATAACTCCGTCATATATGGTTGGATTTTTTCGATAGAGGTTTATTCCGAAATGGTCCCATTTAAATTTCGTAAAGATCTGGTGATGAGTTTCTGAGACAGACAACGGAACTCTTCAATAAATATCAGTAAAACAACCGCGATTGCTGCTATCGCATATGTATGCATTGTTTACGCAATCGCACAACACAACATCACGTCTGTACCCTATAAACGCAGATGCAGCTTCCTGTCACTGATATTTACATAGCAAGTTGTGTTATATTAATTTGTTTGGGGTAGTTATAACTAAAAAGTGAAAAATAAAAAACTTTTTTTATAAATAAAAAACTTTTTTTATAAAAAAAAGAACCGACTTCCTAAAAAACACTACAAAGTGAAAAATAACTTTAATTTCGGAAGTCGGTGTCAAAAAACGAAAATGCGGAACCAACGACACTGACTTCCAAAATTAAAGTAATTTTTCACTTTGTAGTGTTTTTTTTTGGAAGTCGGTTGTTTTTGTTTATTTTTTATTTTTGACACAAACATAATCAGGCTATAATGTTCCCACTGCTGGGACACAAGTCTGCTCTCTTCGAGAGGAGTGGGCTGTAATCTACCAAGCGGGTCCAGTCAATCAATCAATCAACTCAGCCTACCGCAGTCCACTGCTGGACATAGGCCTCTCCCAGACTGCGCCACAACACCCTGTCCTCCGCCTTCCGCATCTATTCTACCCCAGCGACCTTCTTTAGGTTTTTTTTTTTGGCTGGGAAATTATCAAATAACTTCTCCCGCTCTGGGCGGAGCGAGAGGGTGTGTCAGACTTTTACTGGCTAAAACCCACCCGTGTTCCTTCAGTTGCCTGTGCCAAGGGACACGGTAACTCTTTCGAACAATCCGCGAACCTTCTTTAGGTCATCCGTCCATGTCATATGTCTACGAAGTTTTGTTTCTAGGAGATGCCGGTTTCCTCACGATGTTTTCCTTGATCGTTTTGAAAGCAGTGTTGATGAAATTATTTACGCAAAGTAAAGCTCCTGACTGGGTTCCGACCCACGACCTACAATTTGTAACTCGGGGCCATTATCATATCTACTTAATAAAAAAACTGAAATTCTCTGACAGACAACGCAGAACCTAAACCACTGGGTCTAGAAGAATGAAATTTCGCAAAAGAATACTGACGAACGTGAGCACTGAGGGAGGATTTTTGAAAATTCATTCCCTAAAGGGGTAAATAGGGGATCGAAGGGGTTTGAAGATCCATGGCATACTGATCTGCACGCCATTTTGTTTTTTTTTTTTTCTTTTGATTACTGTGAACTTTCAGAGTGATTATTTCAAACATCTATGCAACAAGATGTCATCATCTGCCTAGCCTCTTCCCGACTATGTTGGGGTCGTCTTCCAGTCTAACCGGATGCAGCTGAATACCAGTATTTTACATGGAGCGACTGCCTATCTGACCTCCACAACCCAGTTACTGGTTAATACGATACCTCATGGTTGTCAGACTTTCGGGTTACTGACGACCCGTAACGACTGTCGAAGATCCACGAATGACAGCCGTTTAATTACATTTTTCGAACAGTTAAAAACACATCGGGAGTAGGGGCAACTGTCAAATCATTCATTCAATTAGTCATTCATTCATAATAAGTCTGGGCCCAAACTAATCTTTTGTCCGTAGGTGATACGGAGTAGGAATACCCCATATCTTACAATTAGGTCGAAACTCCAAAGAGACGCCAAGGTAGTCCAAGTACCTAGACGGAAGATATCCACGACTTTTTATATGCTTGAGTACGAGACTTTTTGACTACGTTGTATGGGCTTCCAATACCGGGATCCCGGATATTTTTTGTCATTTTTCAATACCGGTATTAACGGTATTTTTTGCCGGTGATTTTATTTTATATTGCATAATATGTATTATATTTTTCCAAACCATTTTTTTTATCTGTGGTAAGTTTGTAAAAGTGCTTATTTTAATTATCTCGTGATTTATTTAGACAGTTACCTTTTACTACTACTTGCGCAGGTAAAGAATGGGATTAAAAAAATGGTACTCTTTGTATTTGCATCTCGGTCAAGTCAACAATAGAAGTACAGACGCCAGCACATCGGGTTACTACAATCTGTCAAATATCTTTAATAGATTTTCAACTTTATCGCTATAGCATAGGGTTCAAAGTTGATTGGGAAAATTTGACAGTTTCAGGTAGCTTGATGTGCTGGCGTCTGTACTATCCTGCCTCAGATCTCTGAGGTGAGAAGGAGGGTGGGGGAACGGCGGGGGTTTCTCCCAAGTGCTAAAAGGTGCATCCTACGGAAAAGTCACCGAATACATTTTTAAAGTAGGTATACAAAATTGGAACGAGTCATAACTGTGTAGGTGCGGTAATACTCGAGATAGGGGAGATCCTTGTACCTTGGGACACCTTGTACCTCGGGACAAGCTCATTGAAAGAAAGAATGACAGCTTCAATAAGTTCTAAGCATGGCCGAGGCGTGAAAATCATCACGTATTTAGCAATAATTCGTACATATACATATGTTAAGCGGAAAGATCTATTGCCTAACAATTAAAGGGCAAGCACAAAGAATACGCACCATTACACATGTAAAAAAAAAATTTAAAACAATTGTGTGGGGTGCGGTGAAAATTATTTCATTACTTCGAGCACAGAAGACTGGATTCAGTGTGTCACCTGTCGATTTTGGGTACACGAAGATTGTAGGTACCTGTTTTGAAAATTACTGTAAGAAATGTGGTCTTAAGTCTAAAGATAACCAGTAGTAATGTTTGTAAACAAGTTTTTTTATTATGTTTGTTTAACTGATTATCTAAAAAGTGATTATAAATAAGCTTTGTAACGATGATTGTTTTAATTACTACAAGATTCTTATATGATGATTTTTCTTATATTTTCAGTGTTTTAAATAACTTTAACAGCTGCCCTTAACACCTAAATTACCGCCATATGTAACATTTATGTTAGCTGATAGAAATAAATTCATCTGGCGACAGTTTGGTTTCGCAAAAATGTGTCCCAAGGTACGAGCCATGATTGGGACAAATTTTCTAAAAGAATTAATTGTCATTTTCTCATTAATAAAACGTAGTAAGTCGTTTGTTGCATCATAATATTGTGATATTATTGGTAGTTAATAAAAATTTCAAAATTCATGGTCATGGATCAATCTGAAGTTAAATTATGGAGATTTAAAGAAAAGTGTCCCAAGGTACAAGGTTCTCCCCTACATGTTTTTTGGGTGACTTTTCCGTACGATGCTAGAAGTCATATGTAAAAAACTGAAAGAAGTCCGAAAACTTAGAGGTTTTTTTCGAGCAACACGCCGTTTGCACAGGTCTTTCGAAGCTGCAAACTTAGTTATACTTCGTTGCTTCGTCCTTCGAGATTAAGATAACAATGTAGTAATACGTCTAGGGTATCGCCTTTCATCCACTAAGTTTGAATATTTTTTTTTTTTTTTTTTTTTTGGTCGGTACTTTGTCTTCCTGATAGTTATGCCTGTACCGCCACCCATTCGCGTTTTAGTGCGTCGCCGATCACCACGTTATTTTCTTCGTTTCATTTGAATTGTGCAAAAAGATGCCAAAACGTAGTCACAAAAACGACGACAGTGATTATTTAAGAAAGAAGATTCGAAAACTCGAAAGGAAACTTAATAAACGCGACAGAAGGTCGCGTGTTCGAAGTTGTTCCGAGAGTAGTAGCTCGTCGACGAATATTATTATGTCGCCGGTACTATCGGACCATGAAGGTAAGCTGAAGTGTTATTTTTACAAACGGAAGATATTGTGAATAGTTTTTCGGACTATATCCGTATCATAATCTGACATGATGTCATATTATCTTAAATAGTGTTGTGTACATCTTATGGGGATGTTACCTTCACATAATTTTGGATTCCCAATTCATTGGGTATATACTACTAGTGATTGTGTACATTTGAAAGGAATGTTGCCTTCACTTTAGTTAATGACCTACTTAATAATAATTGCATTTTATATCCGTACGGACTAAAACATAGTGTTGTGGGTAGTTTTAAGGACTATCGCCGCTCTAAAACCACTAGTTGTATACTAGGAACATTGGTAGTTGTGATCATATCCACGTACCTACATAACAAAATGTTATCACTCGATTTCGTAATTCTGAATATCGGTATGGATTATAAACTTGGTGTTGTGGATAGTTTTGAGGACTATCACCGCGCTATTTTCTATCCGATACCTACATTTGGTACATTTTCTATTCCAGCTGAAATGGAAGTTCAAGGTGATGTCGCGTCATCTCCGATTATTGACTCAGATGAGCCACAACCGGGTACGTCCACCTCGACGATACATGATGTTCCTGCTACAGAAGCAGTACAGGCAGGGGAATCGGAACTACCTGTTGAAGTAACGCTTCCTGAGCTGGACGAAGAGATTCTGAATCTCTTGGGCGAAACTCCATCAAAGGATAAAAAATATGGACCAGACATTAGATGCGAGTTATCTGCTCGCTGGGAACACATCGCAACAACAGGCTTGACCAAGGATGCCAGAAAGGAGCTGCTTGATAAGCATCTGGTTCCAAAAAACTGCACAAAGATTGATGCACCCAAGTTAAACCCAGAGATAAAGACCGCCTTATCGGAGATGCTAATAAAAAAGACAAAGCTTTAGAGAATAAGCAGGTGCAGGTCGCAGCAAGTATATCTTGTATAAGTGAAGCCCTAAGCATACTCTTTTCTGCAGGTTATAAAGATCAGTCGGTAATAAAATTACTGATCGAAGCCGGTCGACTGATGTGTGACTCACAACACAGCGAGTCCATGACACGGCGCAGTTTTATATGTTCTACAATCAAGAAAGATATAAAAGATCAACTGTTCAATACAGAAATCGATAAGTTTCTATTTGGCGAACATCTGACCGATACTCTAAAAGCTGCAAATGCTATATCAAAATCAGGCGCTGAGATTAAAATAAACACACAGGTTCGAAGACCTGCACCAGCGCAGAGACCGAGACAGGCCCCTGTCCAGACTTTAAACCAGACGCCTCCGTTCCCGACAGCGCGGCAAGCGGGAACAGCGAGGAGAACAGCGCCGGCGCCGCGCCCGCGACCGGTGCAGCAGCAGCCGCGACAGCAGCCGCGCTTGCAGCAGCGCCAAGCCCCGCGGCGCTAGACCTGGTACGTTTTGCAGGTCGGTTATCCTACTTTTATGATCAATGGCAATTGATAACTAATGACCTCGTTGTATTATCGTGGATAAGAGGTTACAAGATACCGTTTACTAAACCTGTCTATCAGTTACACGAACCAAGTTTACCTGCATTAACTTCATGTGAGTCCTTTAAATACAAGGTGGCCATCACTGACCTTCTAAACAGTGGTGCTATTTCACATTGTGAACCATGTGAAGGACAGTTTCTTTCTAGTTATTTCCTGATTAAAAAACCCAATGGCAAAAACAGATTTATTTTAAACTTAAAGTCTCTAAACAAGTACATCGTAACAGAACATTTCAAAATTGAAGATCTAAGAACAACATTAAAATTAGTATCAAGAAACAGTTTCATGGCCACCTTTGATTTAAAGGATGCGTATTTTCTAGTACCTATACACCCGACGTATAGAAAGTACCTACGATTTAGGTACGAGGGTCAAATTTACCAATTCAATGTTTTGCCGTTTGGTTTAAACACAGCTCCATTTGTGTTCACAAAGCTATTAAAACCGGTAATTTGTTTACTGAGATCATTAGGTTATCTGTCATCTATCTACTTAGATGACATTTGTATCATTTCTAATAATTATCAAGATTGCTTAGATAATATTTTACAGACAAAACAAATTATGAGTCCTTAGGATTCATAATTAACATTAAAAAAAGTTGTATGATTCCGAGTAATATTTGCAAATACCTTGGTTTTGTGATAGATACAAAAGAATTTCATGTTAGCCTTCCTAAGGAAAAACGAAATCTAATTAAACAAGAGTTACAATCGTTTCAATTGAAATCTCGTTGTAAAATAAGACAGTTTGCTCGCTTGGTAGGCCTCCTCACTTCGTCCTGCCCCGCGATTCAGTACGGTTGGCTTTACACCAAGCAGATGGAAAGATGCAAATACCTTGCATTGTGTAAAACGAGTAATTATGATAGCCACATGTCTTTACCACAGTATTTGCAGGACGATTTTTCCTGGTGGTTAAAATCTATTGATACCGCAGTGAATCCTATTAGACGGGACAGCTACTGTCTAGAAATATTTTCAGACGCTAGCAAAAAAGGGTGGGGGGCAGCATGCGGTGCGGAGACCGCCAGTGGCCAGTGGAGTAACACAGAGTCTAACAAACATATTAACTGTCTAGAACTCCTGGCTGCTTTCTTGGGCTTACAAACATTCGCAAAAGGATTAAAAAATTGTCAGGTGTTACTACGCGTTGACAACACAACTGCTATTTCGTATATCAACCGTATGGGTGGAGTAAGATTTCCACATTTAACTGAAATCACAAAATCTTTGTGGCAGTGGTGTGAAGCTCGTGGTATATTTGTATTCGCTTCATACATAAGCTCGGAAGATAACGAAATAGCAGATGCTGAGTCTAGAAAATCTCACCCCGATACCGAATGGGAGATTAAAGATCATGCTTTTGAAAAGATTGTGAGAGCCTTTGGGCAACCAAAAATTGATCTTTTCGCATCAAGGTTGAATAACAAATGTGTTAAGTACGTCTCATGGAATAGAGACCCAGGAGCATGCGCTGTGAATGCTTTTACTTTAAATTGGTCAAATCTTTGTTTCTACGCATTTCCTCCTTTTGCGGTTATATTAAAAGTATTAAGAAAACTTATATACGACCAGGCGGAGGGTATTGTTGTGGTTCCATTTTGGCCCACGCAACCCTGGTTTCCACTTTATCAAAAACTTCTCTGTTCAGAATTAGTTCAGTTTAGACCCTCTGATAAAGTGTTATTGTCTATTTCCAACAGTGTCCCCAAGCTCACGTTGATTGCAGGGAAGTTATCAGGACGGCGTTACGAAACAGAGGAGTACCACCATCATCTTTAGATATTATGATAGCTTCTTTATCTGAAAGGTCAATAAAACAATATGACGTTGCCATTCGACGTTGGGTAAACTTTTGTAAGACTCACAATATCAAAATACATGAGGCGTCAATTCCGATGATTATGTATTTTCTCACTGAGTTATTTCATTCCGGCTTACAATACGGATCTTTAAACAGTCATCGCTCCGCTCTGTCTTTGATCTTAGGATCGAGAGTAGGGTCTGATGATCGCGTTGCTAGGCTATTCAAAGGTTTTTACAGACTTCGTCCTCCAGCCCCAAAATATAATATCACTTGGGACCCGTCAATAGTTTTAGAATTCTTATCAAAATGGTACCCAAATAATAATTTAAGTTTCGAACATTTAACCAAAAAGGCCGTAACTTTGCTCATACTTGTAACTGCACACAGGGTGCAAACCATTAGCAAAATCAAATTAGAAAATATGAACGTCACTGATAATCTTATATTGATCAAGATAAACGATTTGTTAAAAACATCTCGACCTGGTTTATCTCAACTTTGTTTAAATATTCCATTTTACAAAGATCGACCGGAAATATGTCCCGCTGAGGCTCTTATAGAATATATTGATAGGACAAAACATTTGAGAAACAATGCCAATAGCCTTTTTATAAGTATTAAAAAACCACATAAATCAGTAACCCCAAATACCATCAGTCGGTGGATAAAAGATATATTATCAATTAGCGGAATTGACACTTCAGTATTTTCTGCCCACTCCACCAGACACGCAGCCACCTCAGCTGCTCATAGAGCTGGTGTCAATATTGACACGATACGAAAAGCAGCTGGGTGGAGTGGTAGCTCCAATGTTTTCGCTAGATATTATCATAGAGACATTCAATGTGAACAAACTGATCAATTTGCCTTATCAATCCTAACCTCTGATCGATGTTAGATTTAATTACTTAAAATTAATAACTTAAATTTATCTACCCCTAATTAAAGAAAAACTACAATTTAATTACTTTATTACTTGTAAGGTTTGATTAATATACATGTACCTAAGCATAAAAATTCAGTGTTTTAATATTTCACCATCTTTCAAAATCTACATTGTTATCTTAATCTCGAAGGACGAAGCAACGAAGTATAATTGGAGATTAAACGAACTTACCTGAAGTGAAGTTCTATCCAAATTATACGAGTTGCTTCGTCCGAAGAGATTAGTTCCCTCCCAACCCTATGAACCCCATACCTAAAGTGAAATATTAAAAAAGGTTCCAGGCTTTCAACTAAATGAGTGGCGGTACAGGCATAACTATCAGGAAGACAAAGTACCGACAAAAAAAAAAAAAAAAAAAAAAAATATTCAAACTTAGTGGATGAAAGGCGATACCCTAGACGTATTACTACATTGTTATCTTAATCTCTTCGGACGAAGCAACTCGTATAATTTGGATAGAACTTCACTTCAGGTAAGTTCGTTTAATCTCCAATTATACACTATTGGTATCTATCCTAACAACATCCCAAAAAATCTGTACAGTGCAATTTTTGCGAACTAACGCGATTTTTGGTGTTTACCGTGACTGGCCGACGAGAAAAAAAAAACAAACCTACTGTACGTGTAGCTACTGGAGGTACCCTAATCGCGAAAAAAAATCAGTTGTTCCCTACATTTTGACGAGTTATGCGAACATAAATGTAGAAAACAGCTGATTTTTGACAACACGGTTGGCGCAGTAGTTAAGCGATTGACTGCTGCGCTGCGTGTCGCGGATTGGATTCCCGCACGGAACAAATATTTGTATGACCTACAAGTAGTTGTTCCGGGTCTGGCTGTCTGTGTATGCGAGTTTAAATGTTTGTAAACGCACCCACAATACAGGAGAAATTCCTAGTGTGGCCAAACGTTTTAAAAAAAATATTGATTTCAGGTTTGGTGCCATTCGTTGTTCATAATGATGAGTACAATGACCCTTTAAGAGGTTGTGCGTTATTTAAGTTACAGCTTGTATATTATATAATATTATAAATATATATTAAGTACAGAAGTATAGATATATTTATTATTTGGATTTGATATTACTCAGAATATTTTTATAATCTACCCACATAATTTCAGGGGGAATACCTTTTTTATCCTCTAGTCTAGATAATTCCTGATAAGTTTTCGCAAACATGTCTGACTCTAAATTTCTTTGTGTAGATTTATCAAATGCCGAGCTGATATCCGCCTGATAATACGTTCAATGTCATAATAACCTAGAAAAGAGGGTACTGCGTTATAAAAACATTTGCACCCGAAAACAGGTTAATGTTCTCGATAAAATATGTAAATTGCCATTAACCCAAAAATGCGGTTCAAAAAACTCTTGTTGCTCTACGGATGTCAGGGGTTAACGTTATTATTGTATTTTTTTTTTCAAAATTATTTTATTTTCATATCTCTTAACTAACTCTTTATACTAGTTACTAAATTAAAAGAGTAACTAACCATATAAATAAATACAAAAGATAAGGAAAAAAAAAACTAAATAGGCGTCGTAATACTCGTCATCCGGAAACGTGCCCAGAAGACTGGCGGCATTGCCACGTTGAATGGAAATGCTAATTCGTTGGCCAAAGAACGACCCAGCCCTCTGGTCACGTGAAGTGTCGATCAGCCGGCGAAAAATTTCTTTAAAAAGGAGACGCGCACTCGTGGCCCATGACCCGAGCGTTTCGACACCAAACGGCTCAAAGCTGTAGCTACCCATAAGGTTACAGTATTTGCGCCACTTGAGGGTGGGCCGTCAGCAGCCGCAGCAGCGGCGCCAGCACAACCCGCCGTACTAGGAACATAAGACGGCGCACGGGTATCGTAAGGGTATCGCAAGGCAATCGCAAGGGTATCGCAAGGGTTTCGCAAATGTATCACAAGGGTATTTATTACTTGTTGGAACATGACAATATCACGCCCGGCGCCAGCACAACCCGCAGTGCTAGGAACATGAGATGGCGCAAGGGTAGCAAGGGAATCGCAAGAGCATCGCAAGGGTATCGCAAGGGTGTCGCAAGGGTATCGCAAGGGTATTTATTACTTGTTGGAACATGACATAACATCACGCTCAGATTAAAACGTGAATATAATGTTTGAAGAACAATAGTACGCACGTAGTGTGCTGTACGTGACCAGACTGCATCACTCCACGAAGGTTGAGGAGATCGTGGAGTACCTGCATGTGAAGACCAACTGGACTTTGAGGATCGAGAAGTTGGAGCCGCGTCACAACACGAACTTCAAGTCATTCGTGGTGCGTGTTCCGACTCATCATCTCGAGAAGTTCCTCAAGGAAGAGTTCTGGCCGAAGGGTGTTGTGTATCGCCGGTTTCGTGGCCGGCTACATGACACCAGTCAGCGAAACACGACGCCGATACTTCCTGTGCAGTAAGTTTTACTATGTTATGTTGTATGTACTTATTAAAAAAAATTAAGTTATATTATTATGGTATTGTATTACGATAATAGAGGGGCTTGTGGCTAAGTAATAACAGCCGCATGGGTCGATCGATCAGGTTAAGCTACGCTTGCCACGGTTGGTCCGTGGATGGGTGACCATCTTCACATACCAATACCCCTCCGTGCCTCAGAAAGCACGTCAAGCCGTTGGTCCCGGCTGTCATTCGTGGATCTTTGACAGTCGTTACGGGTCGTCAGTAGCCCGCAAGTCTGACAACCAGTCTTACCAAGGGGTATCGTATTACCCAGTAACTGGGTTGTGGAGGTCAGATAGGCAGTCGCTCCTTGTCAAATACTGGTATTCAGCTGCATCCGGTTAGAAGCCGACCCCAACATAGTTGGGAAAAGGCTAGGCAGATGATGATTGTATTATGATATTTTTTTTATGTATTAGTTTATAAGTATTCTTATGTTTTTAGTAGTATGTATTGTATTTTCTATGGGCCCTAGTTGCCTGAAAAAAAGGAATAAAATAAATAGTATGGCTAACCGCTGCGCCATGAAGATTCACTTCAGCAGACTCGCCAGACTGCTGCTGACGCCGGTTTTCTAATGAAATTTTATGTCGAGACGCCACCACATCAAGCTACCCGAAACTGTCATATTTTCCCAATCAACTTTAAACCTTATACTTTGGCGATAAAGTTGAAAATCTATTAAAGAAATTTGACAGATTGTAGTAGTTTGATGTGCTGGAGTCTGTACATTATAATATACGATAATATTTATCGTCATGACAACTAAAAAAATCAAATAACATAGAGAAGTAGCATTCGAGATAAATATGTCACTATTCCAAAATATTCTATTTGTGTCACAATCGGACGTTCCGATACTTATTTGGGTCATGACCAATACAGCCAATCAGCATTCGTTTATCAGAAACGTTTGCATGCGCCCGCGCTTATAAAAAAACAATTTTTTATCGTTAAAACGTACGAGTCGTAAACATGAAATGTGACATAATTGTGCTAAAAATATATTGTAATTATTATTTTTGGAGATAAGATACCATAACATTTACATTAAAAAAAAAAAAACTTTTGAAGAAGAATAAATTAACTGCTTTCCGCTAATCCATTTCAAAGAAAGAAGAAAAGTTGGTTTATTACCACAGACACATGTGCATATAAGACACATCTACAAGGTGTAACTTAAATAACGCACAACCTTTTAAGGGGTCATTGTACTCATCATTATGAACAACTTTTACTATGGGACCAAACATGAAATCGCAAAAAAAAATCAGCTGTTCCCTACATTTATGTTCGCATAACTCGTCAAAATGTAGGGTACAGCTGATTTTTTTTTCGCAATTTCCGGTTTGGTCCCATAGTAAAAGTTGTTCATAATGACGAGTACAATGACCCCTTAAGAGGTTGTGCGTTATTTAAGTTACACCTTGTATACTGACAATAAAGCTGAACAGTTTGTTTGTTCGTTTGAACGCGCTAATCTCTGGAACTACCAAAAGGAATTTCGCATTTGATAACCGAAATCCTCGAGGAAGGCTGGAGGGTACTTAACATAACGCTAGGACTTTTAGGAGCCGAGAAAAAACTAAAACAGTCAGAAAAAACACAGTAAACGCGCGGGCAGGCGATACGAAGCAACGGGGTGGGTCAGGGAACGAGAAATTTCACGCGGACGAAGTCAAGGGCTTAAGTCAGTAAAAGATAAGTTAACTCGAATAAATGAACACTTGGTTTTACTCTGCAAAGAACAAGAAAGTAGCCTCTTTTTTCTGTTTTCTTCTTTCCTCATTTTCTCTCTCTTCCCCACGTGCGTTTTGTTTGTGCAGCATAAACATTTTTTCTTTCTTTCTTCTTTACTTAGGCTCTATTAAAGGATTTAAGCTGAAAGACTATTGACATAGAGCACCCACCAATAAAGCACCATAAAGCACTCAGCGTTGTCAAGTGATGGCCTGAAACACAGGTTTGAATAAACCTACATCAGGCAGGTCACTATTAAATTCAGTAGGCCTTTAACCAATATAATATATAAGTGATAAACTAGATTTATTTTAGGCATAGTTAATATTTTCCTTATATTAATATGTAACTTTGTAATGATGTAACTTCTATGTAATTTATACTTATGTGAACTTTTGAATAAATATTATTATTATTATTATTATTACATAGTAACTAATTAGCACATTAACTTCTGAGCCTAAACGTCAACAACCTCGTGTGCCAAAAATATTTTTTTTTATCTGTAATTACAGTTTTCACAACATTCTCATTCTTCGTGGTTGTGATATTGACCAAATCAAATCAAATCAAATCAAATCGTTTATTGCAATCCATAACGTACAATTACAGGTGGTAAATAAAGAAATAATAGAAACAATTATGGACCCTGTCGGGCACAGCAAATTTTTAAATAGTAGAGAGGGGAAGAGCGCTTTTTTAATTTTCCTTGCCACTAAGTTATTATTATTTTTTATCTTATTATTAACTATGTATTTTGTATTTTCATTTCACCAATGATTGCAATACATAAACCTCTACAGGGACTCGTGGCTAAGTTATAACAGCCGCACGGATCGATCGAAGCTATACTTGCCGCGGTCGGTTCGTGGATGGGTCGCCATCCATAACATATAAGAATCTCTCCGAGCTTTGGAAAGCATGGTAAGCCGTTGGTCCCGGCTGTCATTCGGAGATCGGCTAGTCAAGCCAAAAAGTCTAACAACCTGTCTTCCTAAGAGATATCGTGTTACCCAGTAACTGGGTTGTGGAGGTCAGATAGGCAGTCGCTCCTTGTAAAATATTGGTAATCACCTGCATCCGGTTAGACTGAAAGGTGACCTCAACATAGTTGGGAAAACTCGCAGATTATGCTATATAAACCTTTCCTATAAGAAAATGCTAAATTTCTTCATGAAATTAAGGAAATAAATGTGTTCTTTGTTATCAGTCTTACGTTTTCTTATCGGTTTCAAGGCAGAATCTTTGATTACTTGTGCCCTAGATTCGGTTTGGCTGAGAAATAAAACGCTGTTATTCCATGAATGTTTTCTTGTATATTGATCGCATTAATTTTTCTATTCTAAACAATTGATATTGTAGGTCATACAAGGGGTACATCTCTGCCTAACCCTTTGGAAATTACAGGCGTGATGTTTTGTTTATATTGTGATCTAAGTATTGACTCAAAAATATTTCAAGAAAATTTCTCTTTACTGCAGTCGAAACCACATCAAAGCTAACCACGTTTTGGTTAGCTTTGATGTGGTTTCGACTCATCATCTGCCTAGCCTTTTCCTAACCATGTTGGGGTCGGCTTCCATTCTAACCAGATGCAGCTGAATACCTGTATTTTACATGGAGCGACTGCCTATCTGACCTCCACAACCCAGTTACTGGGTAATACGATACCCCTTGGTAAGGCTAATGGTCAGACTTTCGGGCTTCTGTCTCCCAATGTCTCAAGGTGACATTCTAACTGACAATGACATTTCAACTAACGAAGATCCACAATAATGAAATTGACGCATACAAAACATTACCACTTTGGAACAACGCATTTTTCACTGTATTGTCTTATAATATCTAATAAACATTCCAATCTACTAACATAATAATTAAAATGAAACAAAATAGATAATCACAGTGGCATGCAAACAACATACAAGCAGTTATTTAGTAAACTATTACTTGCTCTATTGTCCATTCAGCTTGACCTGTCAACGTTGTTGATTGTTATTTGTTGTATGTTGACACTAGATGCAGCTCTATTGTGTAAGTCTTAGTAGGGTCTTATTCAAGTCCTGTTACAAGAGTTACATTGCATTACTATGTTGTATTAGGGTTGGACCTCATCTGGCAGCACGGAATCGCCTTTTTCCGTCGCCCTTTCTCTTTCTGTCGCTTAGAACTGCCATTTGCTAGACCGAGACAGACAGCATAATGCGATAACACGCGGCGGAATCCTCGAGGCGATCGGCATCACGGACAAAATGCAATGGTCGGCAGGGAGACTCCGGAACGCTGAAGCGCGCGATAGCATGCTAACGCATCCTTTCACGCCGATCACTTGCTATCGCATGCTGTCCTTTTTTGTCTGCGGAATGCGACAGCGCGCGTTCGCATGCGGCAGCATACTGCAGCACGTGGTAGCACAGGCGGAACAAATGCGATTCCGTGCTGCCAGATGAGGCCCAACCCTTAATGATGACAATGTAAGGGACAATGGG
Organism: Eremobia ochroleuca; assembly: GCA_949629135.1. Lineage (NCBI taxonomy): Eukaryota > Metazoa > Arthropoda > Insecta > Lepidoptera > Noctuidae > Eremobia > Eremobia ochroleuca. The sequence goes on along the minus strand of OX451409.1, from coordinate 10,957,712 downwards.
AGTAAGACACGAGTATTTTTATTGCAATAGTGGGTCGATTATCCGAACTAATTTGGGGACTTGGGCGTTCGGAAAATCGGTATTTTCGGATAATCGACCTACCTACATGTATATTGATTCAGCCGTACATATTTACGTACAGGTTAATGAAAACCATATTTACATTGACATAACAAATCGACAAGTCGTGACAAGTGACTGCCGCAAGCACTGTAGTGCGGGAAGAGGCACGCGTCGGGCGAGCGTAGTAGTTCGGATAAGCGGTCGTTCGGTTGAGCGACGTTCGGATAATCGACACTTCACTGTAATTGAATTATATTGCCTGGGACTTAGATATATTGAATAAAAAGACATAGAAATGTCCCGGCATAGAATTAAAGTCTGTTAAGGAACTGAGATTAAAAAAAAAAAAAAACAACATCTTATGGTAGTAGTTTTCAGGATCTAGAAGCGATTAAAAAAGTAAACTTCTTGGGAATTTTGGAATTTAAAATAAAACAACGATGATTTCTAGGTTAAATGTTTCAGCTGTTGAACGTAGAATCAAACCATTTGGTAAATCAGGAAAACGCTAAACTAACATGATTATTTATGTGGTAAAAGGCATTTCGAAATTGATGAGAGTTTATTATAACATTTATAAGTATTTGAGTTTTAGCTTTCACTTATTTAGGCAATTTTGCTAATTGATTTTGACCGCAAACGACACATATATTGTAAGTATGTTTAGTGAAAATCTGGAATACTTTATTATTAAAAATCGAATTTTAATTTATAAGCCTGGGTTGTCCCACTACAAGCCTAAGACCTCCCTTCACTCTTCCTCCTTTTCCGGTCTACTGCGATTGTGGGCCAATCCTTTAAGAAGGAGTCAGTCCAGCTCATATCACCATCTTTTTCTGGGCCTGCCACGTTACTATCGAATTACACGATACTAAATTTTATAACAAAATAAATAGGTACATAATTAACATAGACCGTTCATAATGATTTCATTCGAAACTATTTCCCTTTTCCATGAAAGCTCATCATAACACAACAAAAATGACTCACCAACGACAATCCAAAAAAAGAATCTCCCATAGACCAATTCCTAAGAATACCAAGAATTCGCGAACTAATATAGTATGACGTCACATGTCAAATATGGCGCCGAATCACCGTATTACATAACGAAAACAAGTCTGAAATAATTATGTAACATTAATTGACAACTATTCACGTGGTTCTAATAGGTTCTACTATTATAATAAAAGTCCTCACGTGTTTCCTTGAGTCTTATTAATTGGTTTATCTGTGGTTTAGACGCCATGTTGAACTAGACAGAGTATAATAATCGGGGGACAGATTGCTTTTGTTTTGGCGTTCATACGAAGGTCGATTGTGTTTTTTTACGCAAGAATACAAGAATATGTTGGTTGATGACGAAATTGCTTTTAAAGTCGAGCCCTCTGCGGACTTCGGTTGATGTTTTGATGACGTCATTGGTTTTAGAGTTGAGCACTCTGCGGGCTTTCGCGTCTAGTGGGGCAAAGAGGACCCACTCTGGGCTTCTAATGTTGTAAGTTAGATGTCTTTATTGTTTAAAAAAAAAAATTAGTAAAACCAAAGTAACTTAGACCTTGAACGAAGTCCAGGGATTTTATAGCAGTATTTATTTCTGCTGGTTTAAATTTATTTTGCTTCTTTTTTGACTAAAATTTTGTAATTATTTGCTTTTGTTCCAAAATAAAAAAAAACTTTTAAGTACTTTTTTTTTTAATTAAGGTTATTTTATTTTTAAAAAAAGTTTTAATTGACTGTGAGATTCCATTTTAATTGGCAATAATCATCTTTTTCAATTTATTCTGCATCAAAAAAGTCAAGGAGTATTTAAGAGGAAGCTCTCGAGCAAGAATTTAACTTAGGTATTTAGCCTTAGCGCAGACTATTAAAGTTATGAGGCCTTAAACACTCATCAGAATTCCAGAAATTAAAAAAAAAAGTTTAACATTTTCCTCTTAAAAAATAAAATTATCCAGCACTGTCATACAAATTCCTCTACCCAATGAAGAAACATACATTTATGTGAAAAAGAAAAAAACAGTTTTTTATACGCTGAACCGCATAGTAATTGGCTAAATACTACGAAATTAAAATATAGTTATAGAATTAATGAAAAGTTGCTCGTGCAAAAAAGGAGGTAAAATATTACGTAGTACAACTTCCACTGTGGGTTAATTATAAAGGCAAAAGTTTGTGTGTGTGTGTGTGTGTGTGTGTATGTTTGTTACTCCTTCACGCTCAAACAGCTGGACCAATTTTGATGAAATTTGGCACACAGATAGTTTATAACCAGGATTAACACATAGAGTACTTTTTATCCCGATATTACGGATATTACGGATTTTACGGGATCGAGACTTATGCGGGTGAAACCGCGAGGCGCAGCTAGTAGGCAAATAATAAATTGACCTCATGAATGACATTCCAGCCGGTCGATTCTATAAAAATCACACCGTGAAATCATAATCCCTAGCATTAGGGAATGACAGAACTCACTTCCCGCTCACGTCACCTAAGTTCTCACGGCGAGATTTTTACAGAATAGCACTGCTGAAGGGCGTCATCATATTTGTTGACATCCATTGCCGAACATACTATGCATCATAGACTGGTTTACACACAGTAAGGTCATGATGAGACATGCATGATAATGGTAAGTAAGTATTTAAAGTTATGTCATAGATACTTCATCTGCCTAGCCTTTTCCCAACTATGTTGGGGTCGGCTTCCAGTCTAACCGGATGCAGCTGAATACCAGTATTTTACATGGAGCGACTGCCTATCTGACCTCCACAACCCAGTTACTGGGTAATACGATACCCCTAGGTAAGACTGGTTGCCCGATTTTCGGACTTCTGATTACCCGTAACGACTGTCAAAGATCTACGAATGACAGCCGGGACCAACGGCTTAACGTGCTTTCCGAGGCACGGAGGGGTCTCGGTATGTAAAGATGGTCACCCATCCACAGACCAACCGTGGCAAGCGTAGCTTAACCTGATAGATCGACCTGTGCGGCTGTTATTATTTAGCCACGGGCCCCTCTCATAGATACTTATAATATTTAAAACTTGCTTTCGTAAAAAAAATTACAAAAAATGTTTTAACTTTTAAAAAATGTTTTAAATTTTTAACTTTGACCTTCAATGTGTCCGTAACCCAGGTATGCAAAATGTTTTAACTTTGACCTTCAATGTGTCCGTAACCCAGGTATGCAAAATGTGTTAACTATGACCTTCAATGTGTCCGTAACCCAGGTATGCAAAATGTTTTAACTATGACCTTCAATGTGTCCGTAACCCAGGTATGCAAAATGTTTTAACTATGACCTTCAATGTGTCCGTAACCCAGGTATGCAAAATGTTTTAACTATGACCTTCAATGTGTCCGTAACCCAGGTATGCAAAATGTTTTAACTATGACCTTCAATGTGTCCGTAACCCAGGTATGCAAAATGTTTTAACTATGACCTTCAATGTGTCCGTAACCCAGATATGCAAAATGTTTTAACTAAGACCTTCAATGTGTCCGTAATCCAGGTATGCAAAATGTTTTAACTATGACCTTCAATCTGTCTGTAACCCAGGTATGCAAAATCAGCCCTTAATGTTCCCACTGCTAGGACGCTTTAATCGACCACGCGGGCCCAGTGCGGGTTAGCAGAAGTCACGTGTCTTCGAATTTATGGTTCTAGGACCGTTCCCGTTATTGTGATGATGTCCTTCACCGTTTTGAGAGCTGTGATAATGAAATTATTTACACAAACTAAATCGCCTGTCTTTGTTCGAACCACGACCTACAGCTTGTGAATCGGGACCGTTACTAATTGACCACCACAACTCCCAACGCAGGTATAGTCCAGCACAAAAAAAAAGATCTCAATGACGGGAAATACAACTGACATTCGGCTTCGTTAAGCGAGTTTTTACACCCGTTATAACATTGATTTCCATATTTGGTAGATTTGTGATCGTTCATAAACTACTGGCCTTGATTATCAACATATTCATCATCATCGTTTAGACGAAAGACGTCCACTGCTGGACACAGCCTTCCCCATACGTGGCCACATTGAACGGTCTTGTGCTTCTCGCATCCAGCGGATTCCCGCTCCCTTCACCAGGTCATCCGTCCACTTTTCCCTTGATATTCAAGTTCCTTACACAACCTAAACGGCTTGGTTATGAAAACGAATTGTATTACAATACCTGGTAATAATTTTCAGACATGTTGGCTGAAAATTTATAAAATATACCAACCTATACTCGCAGAAAAAAAAAAGATAAAAATTGAGCGAAAATACGGTAGAATTTAATTATAGCAGCTGTAAAACCTCTTTTTAGTTTTGTCAATTCGAATAAATATGAAACGCACACATGTTTTATTAACGAAACACGAACTCTATCTACCGTCAGCGCCATCTAGTGGGCGCGAACCGTAAACTTTAAACAACTTTTCTATTGCATGAAAATTGAAATCTAAACGCGAAAATTATGAAGTTATCATTTGTAATGAATTATAACATTATTTTCATTGCTAATTTAAGTGTTTTTACGCATGTTGTATTATTACTCTGTGTTAAAAATGAATGTCACGAGATCATTGACCTCAATTATTTACCGTAGCGAAAAACGGAATCTAATTTTGACAATTTTAGCTTATGAATAACATAAACATTTCGAATGAAGATATGTTTGACCAGTATTTATTTATATATTTATTTAGGATCTCCAACAAAAGATGTACACAGACCATTAAAACTAAATTAGGAACTACATAGGTATCACGTAGGTGTACTCCTTCACTTACAGGAGACCACAGCATGCATAATAAAATTTTTCATCTAAGCTAACAAGAACAAAGTTATAATACTAGGAAAATATGAATAAAAAGTTTAAAAAAATTAAGATTAAATCACATTAGTTACTGTTTATAAATGAAAAGTCAAAAAAAAAAATAATAACAATTAACAGATAGACAAAACTTTAAGACATTTCTTATACTTAGCAAGAGATTCGCAGATGTCAAAATTTGTTGTTTTAGATAGCGTGTTATATTGCCTACAAAGTCTTGGCACAGCGGGGTAGTGACCCAGGTTGGTCTTTGAGCCAGGAACATAGAATAAGTCATATATGTATTGTGCCTGGGAGTCCGAGTTGGGATTTTAATTTCTAAAGCGCTCAACAGTTCAGTGCAATTTATCGTTCCACTTAGTATTTATCTAACTATGTATTTATGTACTTAAGTAGTTATCATCCTTATTTCTGCATGCAGTAAGCAGGGCTGCACGAATGTGAAGGGCAGGTAGGAACGCTGACAACTAAGATACAGGACATGTCCTAGTTTGGGTGTCAGGAGTTTCACACAACGTGCAATTACTTAGCCTAATAATATAAGGATTATAAGATAATTAAGTTCATAATGCATTGTTGACCCTTTTCTCTCTCCTTATTGTATTAGGCTTATGAAATAAATTATTATTATTATTATTATTTTGTGAAGGATAATAAGGTCAAGTTTCTTCCTACGACTGGCTAGTGTATCCAGATGATAATGTTTTAACCTATCAGAGTAGCTAGTCAGTTGTTTAGCCAAGTGATCCCCGTAACAGAGATGGTAAAAGAACCGCTTTTGGACAGTATTAACCATTGAGACCATAACTATTTATTAAAAACTAGCGACCCGCCCCGGCTTCGCACGGGTGCAATAGAGAAACACTGATAATTTTAGAGCCATTATTTCTGCTCGTAGGGTTCAGCCAGTGTTTGCAATGTAAGCGCAAAAAAATGTGTTTATTTACGACATCACATTAGAAACCTCTAAAATTATCAGTGTTTCTCTACTATATTATGCATGTATTATACATATAAACCTTCCTCTTGAATCACTGTATCTATTAAAAAAAACCGCATCAAAATCCGTTGCGCAGTTTTAAAGATCTAAGCATACATAGGGACAGACAGCAGGAAGCGACTTTGTTTTATACTATGTAGTGATACGCTATTAACTAATTTCTTGCTAACCTTTTACAATGTACACCTCACCCTTGGGAAACCAGCACGGTAATTGCGTAACACACTATCAGTAGCAATGGGTTTAATTTTGACAGTTCAACAACATGCATTGCGTTATTTACGTTGTTGAGCAGACACTTTTGTCACAGTAAATAAATATACAGTAGGTTATCTAAGGCCGCCCGCCGAGTTATTAGCCTACTCTTGCGTTGATACCCAGGGTTGTCACTTTTACTTTTAGTTAATATTTTCGAACAAGCTCAAGTATAAACGGGATACACTATGCTCAAGTATAAACGGGATAGAATTATTTTTGACGAAAGGAGGATGGCGAGGTTGCATGTACAATGGGACCCACTGTTAGGAGTATCGTGCAGTACGGAAACTTATACCTAGTTGTAGAACTATATAAAACTAGCAAAAAATCAAATGGGCAGTAAGTCGTAGAGGCTGGGAGAAAAAAAATATGCAATGTAAAAGATTATAACCTAAAACGAATCTAATAGTGCTTATTTATTAATAATATAATACAATATCTTGTTTATATAGGTATTATGTAGTTTCAAAAAGGTGATCAAACAGAATAAAAATATTTACCAACACTACCATCGTGTTTCTGTATCAGTCTCTCTGGCAAAATATAGGTAGGTACTTACATACCTACTCAAAATAAAAAATACGTCTGGAAGCTAGGAACTAGAAAATAGTGACATGGTCAAAACGAGATATGAAAATGAAATTAATACTGTAAGCATAGACTGGATTGATATAGGATGAAACTACTCGTATAATCACAGACTTCTACTCCTAATACGAAACACGGTGCGTTTAGTTACTGCATGATGACTTATTTTTATGTAAATAAAATTCTTTTCTAACTTTTAATTCCCATCATCTAGTGACTCAATATTTTTTATATAATCCTCTTATAAACTCTTAATTATAGTAAATATGAACTTGCAAGTGAACGTCACTTGGTTAATTTATAAATAATGTGGGTCCAAACTCGCCATCCTCCTTTGTTTACATTTTAGACGACGATACGCGCATCGACTTAATAAGTCGATGTACACACAAGTATTCGACTAAATAAGTCGATCGTCAGACTACCGGAACCATATTTGGATTGAACAACACATCAGACAATAGAAAAAATAATAATTTCAAAAGTAATTAATTTGCAATATTAATTATTGTGAAATTGCCCTTATTACAACTATACCTACGCGACAAATACGTTTACCTAAACGATGTTTCGTACTCAATCCTCTGTTTTATAGTAAAACTAGACTTCTTAAAATAAACTTTAGCTCTAAACATAGTATTCAGAAAAATGCGACTCGGCTACGCTCTTAATAAAGCAAATAAACTGTGAAATAAACAATACAATACCACATTTTCTAATAATATTTAAGTATAAGTAGGTACTTACATTTCTGGCTGAGTAGGAAGTATGAAGAATGATAAGTCCGGGTTTGCGAAATCATTATTGAGGCACCCGAAAACACTACAATATTTTTTTCCCCTTTTTGAAGTCATGATACTCGTAATTTACGAGTAAGTGGCCGCCGCCGGCGAGAGTTGACGAACGCAAGCGGTCATGTAGCGTACGCGCGTGCTCACAGTCGCGCTGCACAGCCCGCACTGCCGCCACCTTATTCCCCCATATATTATGTTAGCGTGTGCGTGAAATCGCGTGCCGACATGGCGCGCGGCGCGCACGCACACATTCAAACCGAGAGCGGCACGTTTGTATGAAGATGTTTTACTGTATATTTACTGTGCTTTTGTCGAACATATGGAGCAGTGGATTAGCAATATGCTTCAAAATTATTCAAATTGAGAGTAATAGTGTGTTACGCAATTAGGGTGCTGGTCTGTTGATAACTAAACAATTAATTTGTTAACAAGTCTGTTTGCTTTTAATTTAAAATACTAAACAAACATTACTAACTATTATATCGTTACCCAAATAAGAATGTATAAGTACCTATTTGTTGTTTCCATGCCATTAAGGAGGTAAAGATCATAAATTAATTGTTTCTTATCGTTCATTATAGTTCAGCAACGTATGAACCTGCTACTAACCACGTTTACATTTTCTGTTGAACTAATGCCTCATATACACCAGTTAAAATGAATGTACGACTAAACGCCGACAGACACTACGCCGACAGACTGAACGACAGACTGAACACCGACAAGACTACTTCGACGGGACTTCGCCGACAGGACACTTCGTCGAAAGGGCATAATTACAAATCTATGCACCCACAGCTACAGGTGACATATTTCACATACATAAATAAACTCACGCCTCAGTATGTAAGGATCATAGCAGGTAGCGTTCTGTGGTTTCTGCCTACCCCCGTTGGAAGAAGGCGTGAATTTATGTGACATATATTGTCACCAGGAAACATAGAAAACAGGATAATCCAATAGCAAATAGTCTAGTATTATGATAAATAACCAAAAAAAATTCAATGTTTTTAAACAAAATTCTCAGAAGCCGATGAAAAAGTTGATATTCAGACGCACTCGTAAAAAACTTACAATGTCAAGGTGAAAAACTATACATTGTTAGGTACAGACGCCAGCACATCAAGCTACCCGAAACTTTCCCAATAAAAGGACAGAAGGTAAATATTAGTTTAGTCCTGTCAAATTAAGATACTCCATAGACAGTTTAGACGTGATTAAAAAATTGGCTACTAAAAATATGTCAACTTACGTCAGGCGCTTACTAATTTGACAGGACTAAACTAATATTTACCTTCTGTCCTTTTCTTAATGAAATAGAAAGAAAAAGATGCACTGAACTTAAATTTAGTTTAGTTTGTGAACAAGGGAATCTGCGCCATTGTTGACATTACTTTGGTCCAATAAAAACATCGTGTGGAAATGTGTAGTAGTTGAAAAATAGAAAATAGTACGTATGTAATTCTAGTGAGCCAAATCTAGGACCTAAGTATCACTACATACTATAAAACAAAGTCGTTTCCCGCTGTCTGTCCCTATGTATGCTTAGATCTTTAAAACAACGCAACGGATTTTGATGCGGTTTTTTTTAATAGATAGAGTAATTCAAGAGGAAGGTTTATATGTATAATACATGCATAGTATAGTAGAGAAACACTGTACATTTTAGAGGTTTCTAGTGTGATGTCGTAAATAAACACATTTTTTTGCGCTTACATTGCAAACGCTGGCTTAACCCTACGCGATAGATCAAAATAATGTACTACAGTATTGTACACCATAAAAAGGTCTATAAAAAAGTCCACGATGGCATATGTCTATCTCTTAGGGATAACCCACAATAACCATTTTTTATCCTATACTTTTTAAGAGAAATAATGGCTCTAAAATTATCAGTGTTTCTCTACTATATTATGCAGGTATTATATGCATATAAACCTGCCTCTTGAATCACTCTATCTATTAAAAAAAAACAGCATCAAAATCCGTTGCTTATTTTTAAAGTTCTAAGCATACATAAAGACAGACAGACAGCGGGAAGCGACTTTGTTTTATACTATGTAGTGATAGTGATCAGCATTGCACCCGTGCGAAGCCGGGGCGGGTCGCTAGTATATTATAACTACGAACCTTCCTAACTACGAACATAGTAAAAATCCTAAGTATATATTATCACTACGAACCTTCCTAACTACGAACATAGTAAAAATCAATGAAGGTGACGTTCATTGACACGTATATTTCGACTAAGACAGAGGTGACAGGTGACTCATCCAAACTCCACTGTATAAAAAACTTCCCCTGTTAATAATTACCAAGAACTCATTAACTATTCCACATCTTAACTCTGAATTCACTTGGAAAAACCATAAAAAAATAGTTCCGGTTTTTTTTTTTATTTCCACATAAAAAGAAAAATAACATTTATCAGGTGTGTGAATCTACAGTCAAGATAATATAATGAATTAGTCATAGTGATGAAAAACACTTGAAAATTCAATAACAAGAATAACTTTACATAGACACTTACCTCTCTATGACCGATATTAAGTAAATCTATGACGTAATACGCGATTCACACTTGACTGTTTCGCAATAGTTCCTTATTTGACGTAATAAATGACTAATAATTGGAACAATCGAGTATATGGTACATGCCTCGTGTACACAATAGACGAAATTGGACCAAGTCCACAGAAGTACCTAAATTATTTTATATTCAAACTAAATTATTTTTGTATTTCCATTTGGTACTCAAAGTTCTCCCTATCTTGTTTGACTAAATAGGCCAATTTCCGTAATTAAAAATGTTCAAAATCAAGTCGCAATCTGATCTCAGCGACAAAAAATGTCAAAAATGTAGGGAAATTAGAGGCATTTTTGACAGGTTGAGACAGATCAGACGTTCCATTTTTAAATTACGAGAATTGCCCCACAGGTAAAAAATAATGAAAATGCCTAACTAATAAATCAATCTTCGTAACCCTGCTACGGTGTAGCAATTGCGTAGCGCGTAGCTCCCTAAAACAACAAAACGCAGACAACTACGCCCATGATAGTATCATTATCTTGTTTACGTATCCCAATAAAAATAACTCCGACAAAACAAAGGTAAAACAAAGAAAGATTAAAGATAATCGTCAAAATAGAACACATTATTGCGAAATAATAAAAACAAAAGTCACGAATCTGATTAACAATACTAGTTCAAAACTGAAATGGCGATAAACGATTAAGTACTGTAACCGAATCAATTTAAAATTTACATTTACCCAACTAGATTGTAATAACTGAAAAACCGTCGAAATCTGAATCTTACACTAGTCCAAATTACGCCACGTAATTGCCCAAAAGTCCAAACTAAACCTAACGCTTATCAATCGATTCAATTATTTCATGGAAAAAGCAAAAACGCGACAAACACATGACTCAATAGCGAATTAGCTAAAAAAATCGGATACATTGACTCAATACCAGCTAAAGTGATTACACCGACACAGTTACGTAAATATACCAACACTACAACGAATCACGCACACAGACGCGTACACACACACAGAGGCATGAGTGAGTCTGTGTGCGCGCTGCAGGCTGGGAGTCGCGCGACCCCACTACAAAATTTAGTCGCACTCTAGACTGCTTACAGTACAGACTTGTCCAAAGCGAGTGGAGTAACACAGCGCCATACGCAGTGGATATTTCGTCATAACAACATTGTGATAGTGACAAAATCGTTTAGGACGTGTATAGTGGGAGTGATACAATTTTTTTTACATTCAATATTATTGAAAACTAACTGTGAACGAGAACGTTGTGAATTATTGTTCAGTGGATTATGACATTGTACCCACAATTTGGATAATTCCGGATAAGGAGTGCAAAAACACCGCAAATATTTTTGTAAGTATCTTTTTTGGTTTTTATTGTGTAAATTGACAGGATTTTTGCAAAAACTGAATGTTGGATCTCTTTTAGAAGTTTTCTTGAAAAAAAATTACAAGTCCAAGTTGAATCCAATTTTTCCATTTTCTTCCTAATCCTAATAAACTTCCCCATAATTCCCTCAAAAATAGCTATTTCAAAACACGTTAAATTAATGGTAATTAAAAAAATAACATTTCATTAAAATTTTCAAATTTTCAAATTAATTTCGAAATCAAACAAAATAAATATTTTAATGAAAACAAACAACATTTCCCAACCCGAAATGGAAAGTTCGTGAAAAATGCGCATTTAAAGTAGGTCTTTGAAAAACAAATCAATCCTTTCTTTTGAACATAGAATTTTCTTGAAAAATGTCTTTAAATTTTAAATTCAGTTGAAACATTAGCTCTAAATTTATAAAAATGCAAGCAGATGTTTCATAGCTTTTTTTCGGTTTTCCTCGTTCCAACATCAAAGTCGTTGACTCCACTTCCAAATTTGTTTACTCATCTCCTGAGAGCCGTGCCAAAACGGCTGTGTTAATCATTATATTTGTTGAATTCTTACGTTCTTGAAGTTTCTCAATGACGGCCCTCGGCGTTTCACCTTGTTTTCATTCTTTTGTTTGTATTTCTGCTTCCTCGGTAATTTCGTCAGTGTTTATCTACACACAACTCTTTTTACAAATTGTTTACGTGTCCTATCCTGTGTTTCGTTTATCTAAATTGATAAAATGAAATCGTTCTGATTTTGAAAATGCTGTGTCACTGTGAGATGTGTATGGAATTTGTTTTTTTTTCTTAATGTAATTTCGAAAAAATGTTGTAAGTGTTTCTAAAGGACAAAATGCGGTATGTAGTGGTTTTAATTGCGGGATTGCGTTGGATGGTGTCGTAAGCTGCGCCTGGCACGGTTCTGTCGTAAGCCATTGTGAGTCGCTTACACAAGTGGTTCAAGGTTCCAATCCGGCGTGCATTCGCCCGCGGATGCACGGAAACTAGACGTTTTGCTAATATTGCGTTTTGATATTGTTGCAGTTGCGATAAAATAAATATTTAAATTTTAAAAATTAAATAAAATTCAGTACTAATATTTTTTTAATTAAACTAGATAAAATGCTTTAAGTTGTATTTGTAGAAATATAATCCGCTGGGATTTAAAACAAAAGTCTGTAAAATAAAAATTATTCTGCAATTCGAATCAAATTAAATTCGCTCGTCTAACTTAACAAAATAAAAAATATTTTGAAGTCTCTCTGTATAATCATTTTATTATTTACCACAAAAATACAAACGACCTTTAACTATAAAAAATCCTAACTAATACCATAAACCACACAATGACGCTGATTTCCTTGTTCACAAACTAAACTAAATTTAAGTTCAGTGCATCTTTTTCTTTCCGATTCATTAACAAAAGGACAGAAGATAAATATTACTTTAGTCCTGTCAAATTAAGATACTCCATAGACAAGTTTAGACGTGATTAAAAAATTGGCTACTAAAAATACGTTTACGTCAGGCGCTGAATAATTTGACAGGACTAAACTAATATGTATCTTCTGTCCTTTTCTTAAGGAAATAGAAAGAAAAAGATGCACTGAACTTAAATTTCGTTTGTTTGTGAACAAAAGAATCGGCACTATGTGTCGTTTCCCATCCCTCGCCGTATTTCCCTGCCACCTGTTCCATTATACATATGCAGTAGTGGAATGCAACAATCGATCGCCCGGTAAAGGTCGCCAATGCATGACGTAACGGGGTGGGTGTTGCGCAATCAGCTGCAATACAACGTGCTGTCTCGCACGTATTAACGTTAGAGCACATACATCGAACGAGCCCACGATAAACGTCGTGAGACGTCGGAAAAATTCGCGAGTTCAACGAACTCCATGTGTCAAATATGGCGAAACACTAAGGTTGTTTCGGACTTCGCTTTTAAAACAAATGAAGGTTGATTGTATGTTTTCTTAGCCGGAACCAATAGCATTTTGTACTGTTAGCTAAACTTCCGTAAACTGTAACCAAAAATGTATTTAACTGTCTGATTGTAACTATTGAACACAAAGGCGTAGCTAACAAGTAAATAGAATTATCACGAAATGCATTATTATAGGTATATGATGTAATACGGAACTGAGCGCAAGGTTGTACGGAAAGCAATATTGAAGACTGTAAGGCCACGTTTATTTAATCACAATATCGACATGGAACATACTGATATCTGACCGCAATTGAGTCATTCTTTAAACGTTTACAATGATAGGCAAGTCAACATACCTACATTATGACACCGTTTACGAAGACCGTCACCTAATTAGCCAAAAAGCTTTGTAAATATTGGCATGAGATAAAGAAACTCCAGCCAGGGTTACCAAATTTATAAATGAACGACATTGGGATGTAACCCTCGGTATATTTGCCTGGATTATGCTTTTTATACAACGTACGGGTTATGTAAGTAGATTTTTTTTTTCATGCGCAATAGCAAGCGATAATTTCATCGGCGCGAGGACATGCAAAGATAACTTGACCTATTTTTTTTATCTCGCTCACTGCGTAACTCTAACCTACATAGTGATGCGCACGTGAATACGTACGACCAATTGCGATGAAGTGGACCATCGTGACGTGGCCGCTGTGGACACACGAGCTCCCAAATATGAGTGATTGATGAGTTGAACGCCGATACAAATGTGACGCAACTGAAGGACAGGAAACTGGAACGAATGCTGAAAATTCTTGCTGCATTCGTAATGATCTTGTTTTTGTTTTTCCGCTGACAAAAAAAAAAACACGATTTGTTTTAATGGGAATCCCCTATGAGTCAGTAATGATAATGGCAGGCGATAATATGACTGGCACCGAATATTATCTGGCGACGACTGACCTGACCTTACAGCTTGGAACAAAACATCGGTCCTCTTACAATGCTTCCGCGAAGTAGGTCTGTTATGTAACTCTAGCCGCTTCATTCGACAAATCTAGCACAAGTAAATAGGTTAAGTGTTTCTTAATAATGTAGCAATTAGCAGGTACAGAGCAAGGCCGAACAACTAGGTCCGTATTTGTTACAAAAACTGATTCACTCAAACAATTGTTATCAATCTTATCTTTTATTTAAAAAGACAATTTCTACCGGAAAATCGTAAGGCCTTGGCACGTTTATAAATTGGAGTTACGAAATGTAACCTTGACACCAAACCATTATCGTGAGTCGACCGATAGAGGCCGCCGCACAGAAATAAAACACCCGCCTTTAATTAGGTCTTCGCGCGAAAAATCGGTCAAGTATACGTAATTTTTGTTGTAAAAATGCTTGAAACGTATCCAGAAGCCGCGACCTCTAAGCTGGGTAAGTCAAAATAACTTATGGTTACGGCAACAGACTCCGTCTAAGACATAACATACGGTTCGGCGCGTAGAAAGTTTTCATAACATTCACAACCTGACATAATTCATAACCACAGACAATCAGCCATTGGCGCCAACGGGAACGTCATATTAATTAATTATGCAACAGTATATTTCTCGCTAGGTTTTCATCGAGACTTCTTCCGGAAAATTATAAAGATTTTTCTCACAGTTCTATTAAAATAACTGAATTAATAGGTAAAGAGTTGTGACTTCTAACAGTATAATAGCAAAGAAATTGTGATGTTAAAAAGGTTTCTATCATTTCATAGTTGGCGGTAAGCGTCAAATCAAACATGGCCGCCGTCCCACTTTTCCCGCGCAATAAACGGCAAGCGCGTGGAAAGTTACCGCTGTACTACTTTCTCTACTTTTTCCAAGATGGCGCCGATTATATATTATTTAAAGTAAGGTCAAGAGCGCAGTTATTTATTTCAAAACCGTCACAAATGGTACAATTAAACTTGACTTTGCTACGATTTGTTCAAGTTATTCATATGGCTTCATTCGCATTTTTACATGTCAAAGTGCTAGTTAAAGTTGATGGTCATATTGACATTGATGTTGTTTGGCATCTGACTAAATATTTCGTGTATAAAACTAAGTACAGCGTGACAGAGATCTTCCGCTCGCGGCAAAGAATAAAAAAAACAACGTAAACCCGCCCAGGTATTTCATCAAAACAATAGCCGCACTATCAAAGCCAAGGGCAAAGCCATTTAAGGCAATTAATAATTAAATTTCACGTTCTTCGATCACGTTGCAGTTTATATAACTATGTAGAGAGGAGCAAACGTGCTGGGTCGGTTGGTTGCGCAACACAACGTGAGGTTCAAGAACACACGTGCTGACGGCCGCGTGACCTGAACACGCTTTGGCACGTGAGATGCAGGTAGGACAATCACGTCGCTAAGGTCAGCAGCACAGGGCTGCCTCGAGTGAACTTTGACATCGGGTTCCCAACTACGAAGTGAAGAAAACGAGTAATCGGAATTCGGAGAACTGAAATATGATAAGAAAGATAAGCAGAGATATCGGATGGGGTCATGTGAAGTTTAAAAAGATATTGGTGATAGATGATTTGTTAGATTTCTTTAGATTTAGAGTTTGACAGTTAAGGGCGTGTCATCCATTTTGGTTTGGAATCCAATTACGACTAATTGTTTTGTCATTCAACAAGAAAAAATAAGAGCAATATCAAATCATTTTACAGTAATTAAATTCGATTATCGCAAAAACATCAGCCATTCCCATCAACTGCACGAGACTAGCCTTATTTCTAATTCAAATGGTCGTTCTAATGACATAATCATAGACAACCTCGTGTCCTAGCACGTGTTGTCTATGACGCTAACATAAGTGTATGCAGCCATTTGCATCATTATGTAACGGTTCGCGGAATATTAACGGGAACAAAACAGAATATAATACTAATAATTTTATAAAGTATTGTGTAATATTCTAAAATATGTTCTATGTAAATAAACCATATCAGTGTTTGTGAAATAGGACGACTTTGGTCGGTGACTCAGTGGCATGACACCTCGCATCATTACGAAATGCGTCTGATAAAGAAATAATAGGAACTGTTTTAGATGTTTTGTTACATTATACACGTGACTCAACATCTAAAGAATTCAAATATATTTTATGCGAATACTTGAACGAATGAAATTGCGTTTATTGTTCTTGTAAATTAAAGCACATAATTTGAGGAAAACGTGTTCGAATATTAATTAACTGACCATAACCCTCTCAATGCGATTGCTTAAGACGACAGCCAACAAAAGATTTTCCATAATAAACGTCACTGATCAAGAATCAATACAAATAAAAGTTGCAGCGCACCATATTGCCGCGTTTAGAATAGATATAAGAAATCCGAAGACAGTAAAAACTATTCTATATTTAGCTAAAGGAGATCGACACGTGTTGGAAGCTAACATGTCCCTCGACCTACGACACGTGTCTCATAATCTTATTGCGTAGGTCCTGCCCTATGTTCAACGTGACAAGCTGTTGAAAGCTACTAAAATGACTGATCTATAAATTCTAAACATTGTACTCAATTTACATGCAGAATTAGCATTCCATTTCCCGTTACGGTATCTAAAATAACAAACACATCGGTATTTCATCGCATACTTTAAACGAAGCCAAAATTTTCCCATCGCTCCCATTACTAGACGAATCTGTTGGCTAACGGTTGCACAATACGTAACTTACAACTATCAAAGCGGGTTTTGACAATCGACAGTTATCGCTAATCAAGTACTTTCTCGCGCCGTGGCCCGTTACCCGAAAACTGGGACTGTACGGTACAACCGAAAACGGTTTTTATGCTCATCACTGCTGTCTAAAACTTGTAATACTGTTATGAAATAGCTATTAGTGTGTCGTCATCGTTTTAGCGGTTAAATTTTTATTTCGATGTGATAGTAAAGGTTGGGTTTTTTTTAATGTGATATGTCGTTTGCAGTTGAAGTGTTAATTGGCATGTCAAAAGAAGGTTCAAATTCTTAGACATTCTAGTCGAGTAAACTCCTAAATTAAAAGCTACTTAGTCGTAAATAGCCTCAAGAATAGCTCATAAAACCCATAAAATGAACCACCAAAGTCATAAAACTACACAGAACGTGCTATAAACAAATTTCCTTATTAAAAAGTAACGATAAAAAGTTAACAATGCATATATTTTTATAACCAATGCTAAATAGTAACAGTTCGGTTTGAAACGGTGTTTAACTGTCTGTGCTCCGCCAAGCGTCAACGGAATAACGGCCGGTAACATTTTTCTGTTAATCTCTGCAAATGGAGCAAAAACATCACAATTTGCTGTATAAAAAAGGTATTTTATGGTTTAGCAACTCAAATTTAAAAAAAAGACATTTCGATTTTGAACAAGGTCAGCCATGTTTAGACCATAGACAAAACTAGGTTTATTTGTTTTAACGTCCAAATTAGCAATAAAGTACAGTACTACAGTTATGACGAAACTTGTTTCATGTGTTACGATCACGAATACTGTTTTAAATTAACACCTAATAAAGTGGGCGGGTCCAACGGGGCGACCGACAAAAAATGTTTGAATAGTTATGTGTAACTGTACAATATAGTAATATTGAAGTAACGGGACTTGAATTTATTAGTACAAATGAACGTTTTTAACGTGATGAAAATTCATAGCCAACTTGGCCGGTGTATTGGATTTAATTGGTCGAAATTATACCTAGTCTTAAAGTAATCAAGCTTAATCCAATTTAATTAAGAACAACAAATATCCCACTGTCATTTTTCAATAACAATGTATACCAATTAAAGTTAGCGCAATTATTTGAACAGTTAGACGACATAACGGAGCGCCGGCGCATCTGGGCCGACCTACTGACACCGATCCTGTCGTGTCATGGAACGAAACGTATCAATAACACAATCATACTCTTTCGCGACCATGATTTGTGATGAAGAGGAAAATATTATCTTCTCTCAGAACTGGCAATTAATTATAGTTTTGGCAATTTGGTAATTAGAACTGTCGCGCCGCCTAACATGTATGAAAACAGCAATGTGAAACGACCGGATGTCTATTCGAATTAATTTGAAAGCAGATCTATGGTATTTCGAAATTCAAATCAGTTGATTTGTCTTTTATATCGAACACACGTGTTTTGGGACATTATACATACAAACAAAATCCAATCGAAAAACACGTAGTTTTCTTTAAAAAAGAACTTTCAAGTTGCCTGCATTAAAAAACCGCGCGTTATCAAACGTGAACGACATTTTTTTTCTGTGCACTACCCAATCCAATTCTCATTGTTTTAAAATCATTGAAAAAACAATCAAAACTTAGTCGCCACAATAGGCACTTTACAAATGATCCTTACCATTGTTAATTTCAGATAATAAAGTTGATAACAATGTGTACTGGTACATTTTTTACACTTCCTGTACTATTCGCACTTTGATCGATTAATCGAGAAATGTTAGCGATTTATGTAAATCGATTGTCCTATCGAGAATAGTCGTGCGTTACATAAAGGTAAATAACATTGTGTCGGGCAATAATTCTCTTTGGTGTCGAGTAATGCTTTCAGTACACACTTCTACACATTCAGCGAATTTTAGCCCACGTTAAAATCAACGTGATTGTTGCGAAATCTAAATATTATTGTTTGGTTAACCCCAATGAATCGAAGTTATTAACTTCGTCACGTTTTTTCGAAATACGAGTCTGATCTAAATTCATCTTTCAGAAATTCGTTTGATAAATCAACCTTGGTATAATTTGTCGTGTAATCAACCGTCTTCGAGTTAGCAAAGGCAATCATTCTATTTTTACATTTCATCGTAACGATTAAGCGAAAATTAACGTTCGGCAAGAGGAAGTGAGTTTTGTAACGGAAGAAATCCGGTCTAACCTTTTGGATTTGTAACATTGTAACACGCTAAAATTAAGAAACACGAGTTATTAATGAGTTTGGCTAATATGAAGGGAGTAAAAAGCGTTCAAATGTGGCAACATTATTTCACAAAGGTGATCCACGTGCAACAACTTTGCAGCGGCGCCGGCGGGGTCTTGCGACATTCAGTTCTTGCAACCGAACGATTTTGTAACAACGGCATTATTTAGACAACTGCAACGGTTGGCGATTTTTTTTTAAACTTTAACTAACGTTACCTTTCGCTTGTTTCAGAACCACAGTGATAATTCGTGCGGACCAGTCGACGTCCGCCGAAACATGGTTGCCGAGTTCATCCTGAGTCAGCAGCAGCTGCTAAGTGGAGGGGGTGGCGGGGGCCTGGGGCCCGTACCGCCCCCCTCCCGCGCTCCGCCGCCTAACCGCGGGCGCCAGTCCGTGTCCCCCTACCCGATGGACCACAGCCATGGCCCCATTGGTAGCCCCGGCGACCCAAATGACTACTCTCCCTTCGAATTCAACAAGCGCAAAGAGTTCTTCGGTCAGCGCAAGCAGAGGGAATTCATTCCCGACAACAAGAAAGACGATGGTTATTGGGACCGTCGCAGGAGGAATAATTTGAAGCCGCCAAGCGTTCCCGCGAAAAGAGGCGCTTCAATGACATGGTTCTGGAACAGCGCGTAGTTGAGCTGTCCAAGGAGAACCACGTGCTCAAAGCACAGCTTGATGCGATCAAAGAGAAATACGGAATCTGTGGGGAAACCCTCATAAGCATAGACCAGGTGCTGGCTACACTACCGACTTGTGACCAGGTTCTTTGCGTCACAAAGAGGAGTAAGCTGACCACCAACACAATGTTCCCCGCCCCGCCGCCACCACCCCCGGCACCGCCTGCATCTCCCCCATCGCCGCCGCCTCAGCGCCAGCCGGAGCCCTACCAGGAGAGGCTACCCGCCCCAGAGGCGTACTCCAATCACTACTCGCACCCAGCACACTACGAGCCCCCCGGCTCAGTTCTCAACCTGTCCAGATCTCGCCGCGTGCCCTCGCCCTACGAGCTGTCTTCCCTGTCAGGCTCAGGTGACGAGACCGCCGAACAGTATGCGCCAGAAAACAACGGGCTGCCGCTCAAACTTCGCCATAAATCACACCTCGGTGACAAGGACGTCGCCAGCGCCCTGCTCTCCCTCCAGCACATAAAGCAGGAGCCTGGCCCCCGGTCCTCGCCCTCGTGGGACGGGGAAGGCTCGAGTGATGAGCGAGACTCTGGGATCTCCATAGGAGCCGAGTTCAGGCCACAGCGGCCTGAAGACAGGCTCGCAGCCGAGGAGGAGGACGCACACCTGAAGGCCGAGCTCGCGCGGCTCGCCACAGAGGTGGCCACCCTCAAGAACATGATGCACCAGAACAAGGCGCGCGCGCACGAGCACTGAGCTGTCGCCGCCTGCGCCTGGACCGCGCAGCCGCCCCCGCCCGCGCCCGCGCCCCGCGCCCTGCGCCCGCGCACGTGCCCTCGCGTCGAACTCGCTCGTACAAACTGTCTCCCCTCCCAGTAGATGAAGTTACCACGTTGTAAAGAGATGAATATTATATTTGTATCATATTGTGCAGCTGTATGTGGCTAAGCCGCGACGCCTATTTGTAATCCTTCCTAGTAGTTGTATGTCGTGGTCGGTGTATAGTATGTACTCGTGTAGGGTAGGCAGAAGTAGTGGCAGGTCGTCGTAGACGCGCCTCCTGGACCCTTTCATATGAAAATGAGACTAATTATGTTCGGTTTACAGACTTTTCGAACAGATAAAACTTGTCTACTCAGTGATAGGATATAAAAAATGCATTTTTAGTGATGAACTATGTATGTATATATAATTAAGTTAAAGAAGTAGATCTGTTTCATCTTTTCGAAGACTCGATAGTGAAAACTCGATAGCTAAAGACTATGTTCTTATAAGAATTAGTTTGTAAGGTTTGATCTAAGTAAGTTTTAAGTCCAACCTAGATGGTTATTTATAAAAATTAATGTATATTTCTCATTTCGGATTGCCCCGTTAAGTTCTGAACCAAAAAGTTGATAGGTCCTCCGGTTGGTTGATGAGAAATCGCAAATAATTTGTAAGACATAGATTCTACAATAAAGCCTATAATAACAGAATGTATTGATAAAAAAACAAAATTAAGAATATCAGTGCCTTTGACAATACATACCTACCTTTATAAAT
>OX451409.1:10855142-10935997 GCA_949629135.1 Eremobia ochroleuca | reverse complement strand
ATCGAATCCTAAGAGAGCTAGTTTGCAAGTATTTCAGTTGTATTGTAAGTTTACTCCTAGTATTGCTCTAAAGAGCATGTGATAGGACTGAAAAGGAAGTATACTAAGTATTTATTTATTATTCGGACCGAGAAAGAGGATTTTACAATTTATTATCTTTGTATAAGAAACTCTATACGATATGAATAAATTGTGTACATTACAATTATATGACGAATTTTATTTCCTTACTATCCTTACACACACACACACACACACCTATATCCACCAGGCAGTACCGCACCCTAATTGCCTAACACAATCTCAATATGAATAATTTTGAAGGATAATGATAATCCATTGCTTCGTATGTTCGAAACATTTGTCTGCTCAACAACGTAATAACGCAATGAATGTTGTTGAATTGTCCAAATGAAAGCTATTGCTACTGATACTGTGTTACGCAATTACCCTGCGGGCTTAAAGGGTACAAATGCTGGTGAAATTCAAGTGCATGAGACATTTCAACTATGGCTCTAAGATTGACCTTGACGTTGCAGGTGTCTAAAGACTGACTGCGTGACTCAAGGTTAGCACCAGCAGCTGGGATGTTTCCCTACAACACTGCACCTAGGAAAAATATACAGCATTAGTTTTCGTATTTATGCGAAACCCGAAACACGTGTATAGTATTTTTATGTAAAGAATCTATGTACAAAATTTCAAAACTGTATCATGAAAAATCACAAAGTTATAGCTTGTTATGTTACCTGCTTGTCCGTACAAAACGATGGTTACCTCTTACCACGCGCCGCCGGTCGACCAGCCGTGACCTGTGTTGTGCGCATATGATTGCGGATATATACTTAGTGTCGCTCGGTGTCTAGCTTGTAACCTTTTTAAATACTTTTGGAACAAAATATAACATGATGTAAAAATTATTGGAATCGATTCAGTTACTTATTCTGGACAAGCTATATTCAGATTTGCAATGTACTATAAATAATGTTGTATAATACAATCTTAAAAACACATAGTATGCAAATTCAAGACTATTCAAATAAACCTAGTTTCTAAATCTATAAATCAGTAAAAAATCTTATTTAAAAGAGATCGCTGAATAAGACTACGTCGCATAAAAATTACTGCACAATTATTTTGCATATAAAGATGGAGTCGGACTCGCACACGAAGGGTTCCGTACCACAAGGCAAAAAGCGCATTTCTTGTAGGTGGTCGGGGACCACCTTTGATGTACAACTTTATTTTATTTTTTTTTATTTATTGTTATATATGCAATGGAACTACACTGTCGGTGAAAATATCAACCATACAATGTGTAACGTTAAATGCGCAAAACCTGAAAATAGGTTGATCAGAATAAGGAGCAGAATTAATTGAACCACTCTTTAATATACCTAGGTCACATTTTTCAAAAAATCTTCATTAAAAACGTTGCCGTCTCTATTTATTAATAAGTCAAGCAACCCAATGTCAGCGCGGCGCGGCGGCCCGGTGACGACTCCTCCCTCGATAAAGCGTCGGCGCAGACGCAAGAAACGATCAGAATGACCAGTAAAACTAAAACAGCACATAAAACCTTTACAATTCTTTTAATGACTTATTTTCTCTCTGAAATAGGTCAATTGAATTAAAAATCAGTTGGGGTGTCTGAGGTTTTGCGCATTTAACGTTACATACGTTGTATTCAGATTTGCAATATATTATAAATAATGTAGTATAATACAAGCTTAAAAATACCTAGTAAGCAAATTCAAGACTATTCCAATAAACCTAGTTTCTAAATCTATAAATCAGTAAAAAAATCTTATTTAAAAGAGATCGCTGAATAAGACTACGTCGAAAAATTACTGCACAATTATTTTGCATATAAAGATGGAGTCGGACTCGCACACGAAGGGTTCCGCACCACAAGGCAAAAAGCGCATTTCTTGTACATCAAAGGGGGTCGGGGACCCCCTTTGATGTACAACTTTATTTTATTTTTGTTATTTTTTGTTATAGAGGCAATAGAACTACACTGTCGATGAAAATAGCAACTATATACCTATAGAGATACAGCCCTCAGACAGTCTGAGTCAGAGTGGAGGCTGAGGAATAATATGGTTCCGTTGGCACTCTTTTGGTACGGAACCCTAAAAATGCTTACTCAAGTTAGCGTAAAAGATACCGTTTTGTCTAAACAAGAAATAAAACAAAACTAGTGCACAATTATCTTGCATATTTGGACATTCAAGCAAAGCAATTAATACATAAAAAGTGCTTAGTCAATTAGATGCAGAAGATGTCATATGAATGTCATGCTACAAATGACTCAAACGACTATATAACTTATGCCAGTCAGGGCGGACTTACACAGTCGGTCTTATTTACACTACGCGATATTTAGGAACCCTTTCCCTAAATCTAGATATCCGATGTAATAAGAGAAATCCCTTTCTCTTATTCCACTGGATATCCGGATTTAGAAAGACCCTATTAAAAAAAAACATCACCAAAACTAATCACCAGCTCAACCGTCAGTGTCCACATGTGTCCACGTGTGTGATGTTGTTATGCTTGGGTAAGTGTATTTACAAAAGCCTAAGCTATTGTCTATCTTCATCCAGTGAAGAGAACGTCTGGAATGCCTTTTTTTTGGTCGGAAATTATCAAATAACTTCTCCCGCCTCTGGTCGGAGCGGGAGGGCGTGTCAGACCGTTAGAACCCACCCGTGTTCCTTCTGCAGAGTAATTGCGTAACACACTATCAGTAGCAATGGGTTTCATTTTGACAGTTCAACAACATTCATTGCGTTATTTACGTTGTTGAGCAGACACTTTTGTCGAACATATGGAGCAATGGATTAGCAATTTGCTTCAAAATGATTCAGATTCCGATTGGTAGTGTTTTACGCAATTAGGGCCCTTTCCGACGGCAAGATGCCGTTTTTTGCAAGATCCCGTTTAGTAGTGTACGTGTTTAAATATACAACGTGTAACGTTAAATGCGCAAAACCTGAAAACAGTTTGATCAGAATAACGAGCAGAATTAACTGAACCACTTTTTAATATAGGTCACATTTTTCAAAAAATCTTCATTAAAAACGTTGCCGTGTCTATTTATTAATAGGTCAAGCAAGCCAATGACAGCGCGGCGCAGCGGCCCGGTGACGACTCCTCCCTCGGTAAAGCGTCGTCGCAGACGCAAGAAACGATCAGAATGACCAGTAAAACTGAAACAGCACATAAAAACTTTACAATTTTTTTAATGACTTATTTTCTCTCTGAAATAGTTCAATTGAATTAAAAATCAGTTGGGGTGTCTGAGGTTTTGCGCATTTAACGTTACACGTTGTATACGAGTATTCACACAAGCATCCTCTTTGCAGTATCCGGAAAACAGGATGCCTGTGTGAATACTCGTATATATTTAAACACGTACACTACCAATCGGAATCTGAATCATTTTGAAGCAAATTGCTAATCCATTGCTCCATATGTTCGACAAAAGTGTCTGCTCAACAACGTAAATAACGCAATGAATGCTGCTGAACTGTCAAAATGAAACCGATTCCGATTGATAATGTGTTCCGTAACTGCCCCGCGGGTATAAATCTAGACTCCGGGCTGTTATCCCTATATTAAAGCACAGATACAAATAAAACAGACAGATACAAACAATACCGGAAATCAATATTACAGTTATTAACGCAGCCTTGTAACAACGTATAAATAACAAAGTATCGAAGTATTCGTCATCATTATCTATGACGTCATATTTTAATTGAATTTTCTTAGTTAAAAAAAAAAAAAAAAATCAAAAGTCATTTATTCAAACTAGGCTGAGAATCAGCACTTTTCGAACGTCAAAATTACAAAAGACAGTCCCCCAAAACGCCCGCCCTTCACCACTTCCTAGTGCTTTCGCTGGGAAGAAGAAGTGGCGCAACAAACTCCCCAGCAGCACAGCTGTCTGTTCAGTTAGAAAATACTTGACTG
Organism: Eremobia ochroleuca; assembly: GCA_949629135.1. Taxonomy (NCBI): domain Eukaryota; kingdom Metazoa; phylum Arthropoda; class Insecta; order Lepidoptera; family Noctuidae; genus Eremobia; species Eremobia ochroleuca. The sequence goes on along the minus strand of OX451409.1, from coordinate 10,932,016 downwards.
AATACAATACAAGGTATGCAAAGCAATTAACATTACAAGACACAGGACACTAAATTCAATTATCTGCCATATGTCAGCTAGCAACGCCAATATACCAAGAAATACAATAAAAAACTATACGTAGGTACTCAAGCAAAAATTAATAAATGAAAATTAAATAAAAGCCTCCAGGTATGAAGGGCGTGACCGCTAACATATTTATGCAATGCTGGGTTCTGTTTACATAGCTGTCGCTTGAAGTCACAAATGATAAACTAGGACCATCGAAGGAAACTAAATAAACAAGTTATTACTAATTATAACAATAATAAAACCATGGTCAGCAAGACGACCAGTCACCACAAGCAGCACCCGTTCACGAGCATAACGCAAAGATCAGCCATTACCCCCCTCGCCATATTTGAGGGAAGGAGGCAACCCGACCCCCGACGCTACCGCAAGCAGTGACATCTGAGGGAGCATGACGAACTTGCTGCCGGTTGCTCAGGTAAGAATAATATGATCAATCGTCGAGGTCACTAGCTAACCACATATTGCAATCAACTCATTAGAAAACATTTAAATGGGTTGATTATGTCAATAATATAATAAAAATAAAACTAAACTGATTTGACTTATACAGCCCAATAAAAACAATTGTATAATGAGCTCATAGTATAATAACCTATCAGTAATCTAATTCTGGAGAAAGAACATAAACATTGTCTTGAGTTAATCAGGGCGACCAACTATTCTTATCGTTTAAGTAGTCGTTGATGGAGTAGTATGCCTTTGAACAAAGGTTGGATTTTACTTGAGCTTTAAATGCATTAAAAGGCAAATCTAGCAAAGAAGAGGGTAGCTTGTTATAAAAGGCTATACCAAGCCCAACAAATGAGTTATGAACCTTATGAAGCCGGTGAAAGGGAGCACGTAGTTTGTCCTTATTTCTGGTGTTAACATTGTGAACATCACTGTTTTTAGTATACAAGTGTATATTTTGCCTAATATATATGATGTTGGCAAATATGAATTGTGATGCAACCGTGAGAATACCAATATCTTTAAATAAATCTCTTAGAGAAACTCTAGCACCTAGCTGGTAAATAGCTCGAACAGCTCGTTTTTGAAGGACGAATATATTTTGTATATCAGCTGCTTTGCCCCACAGCAGAATACCGTAGGACATAACGCTATGAAAATAACTAAAATATACTAAACGAGCTGTATCAACGTCAGTGTATTGTCTTAGTTTCCTGACGGCGTAGGCAGCCGAACTGAGCCTTCCTGCTAGGCTCGATATATGTGGTCCCCACTGAAGTTTGGCATCTACTGTTATTCCCAGAAAAACTGCAGTAAAGATAAAAATAACTGGAACAGCTTGGTTATTATGTAGATAGATTATGGACTTGCATTAAAGTAATTGTGGTTAATTTGGATTAAGCCATTGGTTTTGGCCAAGGATTGTGGTGTCCCAAAAGCTCTTTGACCCATCACTTGAGCGACCGCTGCTAGATTTTGATACCAGCTGACATCAAAATCTTCAAAATGAAAGATTTATGTGTGTGCGGTTTGTATGTACAGACGCCAGCACATCAAGCTACTACAATCTGCCAAATTTCTTTAATAGATATTCAACTTTATCGCTAAAACATAAGGTTCAAAGTTGATTGGGAAAATTTTACAGTTTCGGGCAACCGACTTATAGGTTCCCACTGCTGGGACACAGGCCTCCTCTCTTTGAGAAGGAATGGGCCGTAATCCACCACACGGGCCCAATGTAGGTTTGTCTGTGCATGGCACAGGAACTTAAAATTCCTATAGCCAAGGTTTACTAAATAGCAATATTTTGACAGGCCTGTTGGTCTAGTGGTCAGTGGCCCTGACGCTGCTATACGCAATGTCGTGGGTTCGATTCCCACCCAGGACTAATGTCTGTGTGATGAGCACGATCATTTGTTCTTTGTCTGGCTGTAATTTATCTATAATATGTATGTATTTAGAAATATATATGTAGTTTTATCAGTTGTCTAGTACTCATAGCACAAGCTCTGCTTAGTTTGGGACTAGATGGCGTTGTGTGAAAGTTGTGGGATATTATTATTATTATTATTTACACAAGATCACGTCTATATTTCCCAAAGCGTTAGGGGTGGTTATCCACGCTTACAGGGGGTAGGACTATTCCTTTCAACCAAGCACAAATCGAGACTAATAAGAAATTTCAGATGGAAATACCAATAACACTGCCCGATCCGGGAATAGAACCCAGGACCTCATGTTCAACAGGTGCGCTTGCAACCACTACCTCAACGAGGCAATCAAAAATGTAATACAGCCAGCATGTTGTTGTCCCACAGCAAGGCACGAGCGTTAATCACCACGCCAGCTCAAGACATGAAATTAAAAGAAAAATTACTAGCACTGTGACACAAACCTTCATCTACTTAGGAGTTAATTACAAACGATTAGTGGATACGTATCTGTGAGAACAACTCGGTAACCCCCTTCCCCAGTTGGCGTGTAAGTAGCGCGTGAAGGTGGCTGTTATAACATCTGTAATGTGGACCAAGATGGAGGAATTGTGTGGCTGGAGTATGACAGTTGAGATGAAACATAAGTATTAACGAGAGCAGTGATGGCCTAGTGGTAACGGCTCGACGTACGAGCTGGTCATGAGTTCGAACCCAAGCAGGCAGTTTATGTAAATTATTGCATCACCAGCCACTACTCTCAAAACGGTGAAGGAAAACATCGTGAGGAAACCGGCATGTCCGAGAACCAAAGATTCGAAGACATGTGACATCCGCCAACCAGCACAGGGCCCGCGTGGCGGATTATTTCCGACTCCCTCTCACAGAGAAGAGGCATGTGTCCCAGCAGTGGGAATATTATCGGCTAATTATACTAAGTATTAACATTAAAAACCTCCTCCTTTTTTGATGTCGTTTTTTGGCATTGAATGGGCCCGGTTTTAACCTCGATCACGCCTGATGGAAAGCGATGGATGAGGTCTATGATGGAACGAGCGTGCCCAGAAGATGCCTAAGGCACTGATACTCCCACGCATCGACGGAACAGCAGGCTGCTTGACGCCGGACTCCAGTGGGAGGGTGGTCGCTAACCAGGCGGGTGTTAGCCCTACCACCGCAAGGGAAGAATTGGCTAGTCAAATAAGGGCTCTTTCCCACGGCAGGATCCCGTCTTTTGCAGGTACGGTTTACAGGATCCCGTTTAGTAGGGCACGTGTTTAAATATATATATTCACAGAGGCCGACCTGCAAAAAAACGTACCTGCAAAAAACGAGATATTGCCGTGGGAAAGGCCCCTCAGGTGTTGGGTGTGACTGTCCAGGAAGCGCCGAGCGCTCAGCTCAGTTGAGTAACTGGCTGGACAAACTGCGCTGCACGAGGAGGCTTCTTCGTGCTTCGTTTAAAAAGGGAAAAGCACAGCGGTAGGTAGAACCAATAAGTCTATGACTATGATAAGGATTTTTAATTTCAGTAAGTTTCTTAGGTCATTAACAGTGTTGTTTTAACAAGACTATAGTCAATCTCTTTTTGCTCTTGCATTAGGGCATTGATTCCCAAAGTGGTCCAGGTGGACCCCCAGGGGTCCACGGGAGACTCGACGGGGGTCTACGTTAGATCTAATCTTCACATTTTTGTCGAGTTTTGGGAATATGGTAGAAATGTAGCTGCAAGGGGTCGACCGGAATAAGCATAATTTTTAAAATGGTCTATGAGAAAAAAAAGTTTGGGAACCTCTGCACTAGGGGTGGATTATAACTTTTATTCGAAGTTATCAGACGATTGAAAAAACCGCCCAAGTGCGAGTCGGATTCGCGCACGAAGGGTTCCGCAAAAACGCGCAACCTTTTTTGGGTGCCCGGCTGACGGACCGTAGAATTGAATCCTTCACCTACTACCAAAAAAAAAAAAAAAAAACATCATTGACATTCTGACTAAGTTTCTGTTTCTGTTGCTTTTTCTTTTTTGTTTTTATGTTTTATTTTATAACTCCATAAAATAGTAATGTTTTCACAACTAAAATACTAGGTTTGAAATTATATAAAATTAGGTTATGATTGTAAATGTATGGTTGGTCAATCCCTTGCATCAGTGGGATGACACTGACAGCTCACTCCACGCAAGTTTTGACGGTGAGATTTTTACAGAATCGACCGGCTGCTAGTAAGTACCTCTTTTAATAAATATAAAACAGTCGTGCTAAGAATAATTCATGTGAATCAAACTACACAATTTTTGAATAATCGCAACAAATATAACATTGTTCTCATTATAATATTTGCTCATCTAACGTGATGATTACGTACCAGGCCTTGTGTTCAATCTTGAGGCAGACAATCATTTGTGAGGAAACTTAGACAAAACATAAGGTTGAATCATTCGTTTAATGTTTATAATGACTTCATTATTATCTGGGTAGAAGTCATATCATTAAATCTTAGCTCTCAGAGAAAGCTGAGATACATTTTACAGATAAAAAAACTGACCTAATCGAAAGAGTGTACTACGTGAGCTCGACAAATGGATGTGCGATTAACGCTTATGCGACAAAACTGTACTGCGACTCACCATAGTTCGAATGCGACACACTGAAGATCGACAAGACTTTACTTCGACGGAACTTCGCCAACAGGACACTTCGCCGACAGGGCATAATTAGAAAATCTGGAGTTGTGTGGTCACAGTTCTAACCTTTTTTTTTTTTTTTTTTTGTTCCCTCTCTCACCTACGCCGGGGGTCGCGGGAACGAACGATACTTCCGCAACCCCCGGCTGGTGCTGGCCCACTGTCACAGTTCTAACCTAACCTAACCTAGCATGGGTAGTGTCAAACTACTGTAATACTGCACCAACGTACTGTCGAATTACAGTACTGTCGCACTACCGTAGTGTTGAACTATTGTCGCGCAATCGTTTGTCGCACAAGCGTGCATTCGAACTATGGTGAGTCGCAGTACAGTTTTGTCGCATAAGCGTTAATCGCACATCCATTTGTCGAGCTCACGTAGTACACATTAATTGAAACTAATTTTGTAGTCAGCCTCGGAAAGCAGATTAAGCCGTTGGTCCCGCGGGGTAACTGCGTAACACACTATCAGTAGCAATGGCTTTCATTTTGACAGTTCAAAAACATTCATTGCGTTATTTATAGGTAAATTGTTACTCGTAGCAAACAAATTGTTACGAACTTGGGGTTCGTGACAGTTAAAACTGCCGATACCAATTACCAAAAATTACACTTTAATTAAAGAATACTAATAACAACTCAAACACACTAATTATGAAACACGACTGAACTGCTGATCACTCTAGTCGCAATCGCTTATCCAATACTTCAATTGTCGTGGCCCTTACGGGCCTTATACAACGTGTAACGTTAAATACGCAAAACCTGAAAATAGATTGATTAGAATAATGAGCAGAATTAATTGAACCACTTTTTAGTATAGGTCACATTTTTCAAAAAATCCTCATTAAAAATGTTGCCGTGTCTATTTATTAATAGGTCAAGCAAGCCAATGTCAGCGCGGCGCAGCGGCCCGGTGACAACTCCTCTCTCGATAAAGCGTCGTCGCAGACGCAAGAAACGATCAGAATGGCCAGTAAAACTAAAACAGCACATAAAACCTTTAAAAATTTTTTAATGACTTATTTTCTCTCTGAAATAGGTCAATTGAATTAAAAATCAGTTGGGGTGTCTGAGGTTTTGCGCATTTAACGTTACGCGTGGTATAGGGCCTCAGATAGTTCCAGAACCTTCTACTGTAGAAACATCTGATAGTAATATGGAACACTTAGACAAACAGAAGAATTATTGTTGTTACCTATACACCTTATTAGGCTGACTGAACCTACTCCAACGATTACAGACTAAAATTAATAGAGACTTAATCTACGCAAAAAAATCTTGCGTCCTAAAAACTTTTTATTCACGCGATTATTTTCACTTTAAATCGATTTAAACACCTACTAATGTCAAATAACCTCGATTACAGAGCTGCAGACGTAATTTAACTATTTTTAACATGAAAAGTATTTTAAAACATATCATGAAGTATCTAAGTAGGGATCTCGGTCAAGGCAGGTGGTGCTTTCTTCTGCATTATCTGATCTTCCAATGAGGCTAGACGTAATTATGGCTTTTTTATCCTTTTATTGGGTCTAGTTTTTTTGGATCTAATGCAGGTAGACGTATTGTAGAAGACTTTTTAGATCATCGTATTAAGATTTAGCTGAGGGGAAATAGACTTTACTGGTATGCAATAAGGTTGATTAATTTTGGACTGAATAATAAGTATATGTTCGTGTCGTATTTTTTTTTTACGTTTGTACGTTTGTGCCTAGCTGAAAAACACGATGCACCAATATTTAGACACGCTGTCCGGTTGCTCGTGCGGCAGGGTGAATAGAAACTGTTTTTATTTTCGATTATTTTATTTTGATTATTTTTATTATTTTGATTTGATTTTAATTTAATTTAAATACTAACCCTTAGTTGATAAGTTATTGCTGTACTAACCATTGGACCAGTGTTGTCAAATTAATAAATAAATTATTATTATGTATTTATTATTATTATTAAACACCTATGGATGAAAAAACTATTTTTTTTATCGTCAATTATGGACAGATTTAGAATAGTAGATATACAAGGATCGGAAGGAATCAATTCCCATACGAGGTATTTAGACTATAGTCCGAGTAGGAACTGATGACCTTCTCACTCTATTTTTCACTTACTTTTTCTTTTTCACTCTATTTTTCATTTCGAATGTAAAAAATAGTAGTTTTTCTAAAATATTTATTGAAAATAATAACATGAATAGTACCTATTTAATAGTTTAATTAGAATTTTAAATATGGAACACACCGCATAACCGCCGCGGACCGTCCCGCTTAATATTTTTTTTTTAATTCACACTGGCTGTTTATACACTCACAAGACTGCAGCATTTTTCTTAGTTATGTAAAAAATATCGTAGCAGACTACGTAACCAAATTTAGTTATATTTTTAAAATTCATTCCCGCCCTAGAGAGGGAAGCAAATACTATGAGTCTTTCTCGTCCAAAGGTGGGAAGCAGTGTCTTCCACCCGCTATTCGGATCAAACAAACACTACTTTCCGAGTAGGTATGAGAAATGAAAAACTAAAAAAAAAAAAAAAAAATTTTTTTTCAATTCAGACTTCGGTGGGCAAAAACTAAAATAAGTACAGATCCAAAGACACCAACTTTCGAAATTAAAGTTATTTTTTTTTCACTTTGTAGTGTTTTATTCCTTATCTCAGAATTCTTACCAAAATTAGCGCTTAGAAAATGTTTCCTATTAAGTAATAAATTACAGTATTTTAATGATTTTCTTTAGAAATATAAAATAAGTAGGTAAGTACTAGCCATAATAGGTAGATGCTTTCAACTCTCCGCAACCGCAAAACAACAAAACCACAAACCTACATTATTCGTATTTAAATAATGTTTGTTATTGAACAAAATAAACTATATAACTTTCCTTCTTTTATTACTTACTTACCTGCAGGGGCGTAGCTACCGTATCAATGATACGGGGCCCCCAAGCTACAGGGGCCCCCGACGCGTCGAGTCTACGAAAAAAAAAAATATATATCCAAAACCTCAAATTCTTATTGTTAAGAGGCCCGTAATGAGTGAATACCAAATGAAAATAAGAAAATTAACGTTATTTGTTTCTAGCTTGCAAAGTATTCTGATTACAGGTACAGTTCAATTCTAGAACTCTTGGGTGTTTCTTCGGTTTCGACATTATTTGCGCAGTTTTTGTACGAAAATTATAATTTCATTTTTTTTTAAATTTGGTTGCGTTATGGTATTTGGCATTATTTTATTTATCAGATATGTGAAAGGCACGCATATATTTCAAACATTGATAGAGTTATGGCCACTTAAAATATGTGCCAAGTTACGGTAATGAACCCTATCCATGGTAATGAATTCTTAGGTATACGGTGATGAAATACAAAGACATGGTAATGATACAAAAAAGATGTGAATATAAAAAAAAACAAAGGTACCATAGATTATCATTCATTGTTTATTAAACAATCGCCTTAACAAAATAACTAATAGTTCTTTCATAATTGAATGGTTTTGGTAAAAATCAGCCTTATAATGTCGTATTAAACGATACCGATTTTGATATACGGAACGCAATCACACAAAAGCCTAATGTCAAAAATCTTAGTGACTGAATTACAAATAACAATAAAAGTCTTTCATAAATTAAAATTTTTGGTAATCAGCCTTCTTGATTAGGAAACGAGGGCTGCCTTTTAAGTCGTGTCGTTTGCAAACCTCCCGCAATTATTAAATAAATTCTAAATTAAAAAGATGAAAAAGTCATATGTTTTTATGACTTTTTCATCTTTTGAATTTAGAATTCGAAAACAAAAGAATGTTTTTTGATAGGTCGAATAGTTTTATTGTAGCGTCTATTCAAAGGTGATAAGTCGGTTGTAAAAATGGAAATATCAAAGGAAAATATGCGTGCGATAATTTTCTACAACTTTCAAAGGGGATTAACGCGACTTCAGTGCTTTGACGAGATCAATTCTGGGTTTAGTGCTGCAGCACCGTGTCTTAGGACTGTAGAGCGCTGGTATTTAGAATTTCAACGTGGGCACTCTAGCTTCAGTGACAAGCCACGTGAAGGTCATCCAAAAACCGCCATGACGCAAGAGAATATCGACGCCGTGCGGCAGCTAATCGTCGAAGATTGTCATGTGACATACCGTGAAATAGAGACAGCCAGAATTTCAGGGATTACTATCCAAAAAATCCTGCACGAAGAACTCGGCGTAAGAAAGTTGATCTCTCTTTGTATACGACATTTTCTTAGCGACGACCAAAAAGCAGCTCGTGTTAGATGGTGTCGCAAAACTCTGCAGCGATTCAACCGAGGAGAGTCAAAACACGTTTATGATATGATTAGTGGTGACGAGTCTTGGATATATGCTTAAGATCCAGATTCCAAGCAGCAGTCAACTGTCTGGGTCTTCCAAGATGAGCCAAAACCGACCAAAGTCATACGCTCACGGAGCACTTAAAAAAATGGTTGCCTCGTTTGTGGCAAAGAGTGGTCACGTCGCCACTATTGTACTAGAAGATCGTAAGACGATTAACGCTGACTGGTATTGTGTTGTTTGCCACAAGTCATCACAGAGTTTCGAAAAAACAACTCAAGACGTCGCGTCGTATGGTACTGCTACTGTAAGTTCGCACACCGCCCGCAATACAAAGATGTTTTTGAGCACCCAAAATGTCGAAATTTTAGATCACCTGCCTTACAGCCCTGACTTGAGCCCTAACGATTATTTTACGTTCCCCAAAATTAAGCAAAGTTTTCGTGGTCAACGTTTCAGCTCACCCAAAGAAGCTGTTGACGCATACAAATCGGCCATTTTGACTACCCCACTTCGGAGTGGAATAAATGTTTTAAAAACTGGTTCGAACGCATTCAAAAGTATATTAAATATCGCGGAGAGTTCTTTGAAAAACAATAAATGGTAATAATCTATTAAATCGTCTATACTTATTTCAAACGACACAACTTAAAAGGCAGCCCTCGTACTAACAAGTTTGTTTTCAGATTTTCTCTTCAAGTATCTTGCTTTTTCCTTCTCTTTTTCAATATTATATAATTCTTCGTTTTGTTTTAAAGCAGCGTAGCTTTTACGCTTAGCGATTCTTCTTCTGGCTAAAATTTCCTCTATTGTCTTCTTAGGGCGTGCCATTTTTAACTGAAATATTAAGTATATTATTTAGCAACAATATTAATATTAATTTCTTAACAGCCTTAAAAATTATTTATTTATAAAAAGTATTAAATAGAAGCAGAGTCATTACCGTACTTTTCATTCATTACCGTGACCTCAAAAAGGTTACGGTAAACGACGGTAATGAAGGACACGGTTATGAAAATTAAGCACTGTTAGGTTAATTTACATTTATCTATGATAAGTACATGTTATCTACATATTAAAAAATGAAAATGACACAGAATCTAATGAATTGGTGTAACAAAAAGATACCAAGTTTATTTACGTATCAAGATGTAAGCGGACTTGTAATGAACAACAAAATGGACCAAACACTGTCAATACTCACATCGATCGTAATTTATGGCCCGAAATCTTGCGTAAGTCCTTCCACTGTTACGTTTGCCGGTCGACTGAAGAGCAGGGGAGCGGCAGTTCACATAAAGGCGGTATGATCAAAGGGTTTTGTCGTGTAAAATTCGATTTACCATCATGGTTCTGGTAATGAGTTTTGCGCCGTTACAAAATTGTAACAACAAATTAGTCTTTAATTTATTTATAAATCAACGGATTAGTTTATAATTATGAAACAAACAAAGACTAAGTTATTCGACACACTAGTCAATTTAACGATATTCGCACTAGATTTCCTATAATACTAATAAATATATCAAATCTAGTAATGGAACAGGTAATGAGTTTTTGGGTCATTAATATTAAAATTTATGCATAATTAACATAGAAACTAAAAAAAAAAGTACAGCACCTGTTAATAATCGTAGGTTTACATTACATACATGTATTGAATCGAGTTTAAACCTAAATTCAAATTTTTTACCCACTAGAACATGTGAATTTGGTATACTTTGAATATTCACCCTCTTGCATTTCAGGGTGCTGCAAAGAACAATGCCCGTTTTCTGCCCACACGTGGACAGCATAATAAAATTTAATTAAGCCATATTATAATCAATTATATTTTTTGACAATTGTTAAAAGTATTCCAATAATCGTTATTATTTGTTATTATTTATTAGAATATCTAATGAATTGTTTTTTTTATTTATTGTAAGATTACTCTACTTTTTCTCTTCTTTTTATTTTTTTTTCTCTTTTTTTTTTTCTTCTCGTCTTTATCTTTATCTTTACTGATATTTTCGGTGAGACTAGTAACGTGGCGGACTTTTCTTTAGATTTTTTTTTATTTTAGTAGATATTTATATAACTAATACAAATAATATTAGTGTAATATTTAACTGCCCATTCCTGGGCCTAACGATGTATATCATATGGGCATTGTTCTTTCGAGGTCGCTTTGCTGGGTCTTGCGTTGTCTGACTTAGGAACATCACAATGAAAACTTATCCTATTCTGGTTCAGAATACACCAGTTTCGAGGTCGCTCCGCTCGCTCTACGATGAAACCGGATCCGAATCAGGATGCTCCAATTTTCTAAGTAAAATGTTCACAATTCTTGTATTCTCTTAGTAAAATGACAATGACAGCTTAGCCTTTCACGTCACTATGCTATCTTACAAAACCAATCCCTTCTTTGGAGCTTCGCCGCAGTCGAGTAAAAATTTGTTAGTCCCCTAAAAATGTTGCCACAGGTTCCGTATTAATGCTACCATTTTTCCAGTGTGAGAGAGAGACAGAGCTATAAAAGGCCGATAACACCATCTCCTTTTTGTAATGGAATAATGATGCCATTGATACTCCATAATACGGCCCCTGGGCCCCTTTAGGACTAGGTACGTCAATGCTTACTTACCTGTATAATTTGTCATCCCAGATTTCCTGTTTTTGTTCAACCATACGATGTTTACTTCATCAAGTTTTCACCTTTTGCGTTTTATTTTACTAAAAGGTACATTATACATTTTCCTGCCCCCTTTACTAATACTCAGGGCTCATTTTTCAATGGACGGATATCTTTTATTCGTCGTATAAAATTGACGTCTGACAGATTTTGTATGGAGGAACTGTCAAAAATTCAAAATTATTGTTCGGATAAAATTATATGGCGTTCGAAAAATCAGCCCTAAGTCAAATTGAATCATTTTGTCTATGGTTTTATACCCTAAGACACTGCTGTTTACCTTCTAATGTTAAGGTAACCAAAAGGAATTCTTGCTCTGGGAAAAGAGAACAGTGGGCCTAGTATGTACAATTGACGTATGGAATATCTTAACGTAACGTAAATTCGAACGATTTTCGAATCAAATAAATAAAACTGAAGTGTCCGTTTGTGATCTATACAAATAAATAAAATTGAAGTCTCTGTTTGTAATGTCAAAATAACACCTTTTAACTTAATGCACATGAAAGTGACGGTACTTATAATTTTTTTTTTTTTTTTTATTTTTTGTCTGTAGTCTGCTTGTTCCCGCTAATCTCCGAAACGGCTGGACCAATTTTGATGAAATATGCTATGGGTATACTTTGAACCCTAAGGAAGGACATAACTTACTTTTTATCGACATACCAATCAGGGGAAACCGCGGGCGGGAGCTAGTCGAAAATATGACTATAGCATTTTGGTTTTAATTTTTTTGACAAATATGTGTGCTTGAAATTACTATCACCCAACATATGAAAAAAAAAATCCTAAAACTAAGTAAATATTATGTGCGAAACGAGTATTTTCAATTCTAAAATCGTCCTAATTTAAAATAATCCACTAATCTCTTGAACAGTGGTGGCCCAGTGGTTAACGGCCGCGACTCACTGAGTTGAACCAAACATTCGGATACATGTGACATCTGTCAACCCGCACTGGAACAACGCCTCACCGCATCTGTCAACACGCGGTGTGTTAGATTACCCCACAACCAATGGTAAAACACAAAATAATGTTCCCACAGGTGGACAAAGGCCCGCGAGCCCAGTTCGCGTCGGTAGACGTCACATGTCTTCGAATTTTCAGTTCTAGGACATGCCGGTTTCCTCACGATGTTTACCTTCACTGTTTTGAGAGCAGCGGTGATGAAATTATTTACACAAAATAAAACGCCGCCGGCCTGGAGTAGAACCCACGACCTACATCTCGTAAGTCGGCGCCGTTACCTCTAACACTATTAAGTGCTCACTTCACTTATGATGTCACGGTAAGATTTTTTACAGAATCGACGGGCTGTTTCAATCTGTCAAAAATACTTCTAATTCCCATATTTTTTTTTATATTGACTGTCGCTGACATGAGATTGCGTCTAGATCTTGAACGTTTTCAATTACGGGAAATTCAAAACATTCAATCCATCATCGTCTCCTAAACGCTGTTGACAGCTCTAATACGAATTCAAACGTGAACAAAAACAAAGGTAACAATTCGTTAGTCGTATTTCTGTCGGTAACCCGGTCAGTATCACGTGGCGTAGGTATGTGCAACCGGGAATGTGATGTCACCTAATATTAGATACTGACTAACGGGTGGTTATCTTAGAGGAGGAGATGCTGTGAAGTAGTCTTTTATCTTACGACTTTGATGTGTGGTTTTGGGTCTACGTTACAAAATCAAAATCAAAAGTCATTTATTCAAACTAGGCTGAGAATCAGCACTTTTCGAACGTCAAAATTACAAAAGACAGTCCCCCAAAACGCCCACCCTTCACCACTTCCTAGTGCTTTCGCTAGGAAGAAGAAGTGGCGCAACAAACTCCCCAGCAGCACAACTGTCTGTTCAGTTAGAAAATACTTGACTGAATACAATAAAAGGTATGCAAAGTAATTAACATTACAAGACACAGAACACTAAATTAAATAACCGCCAATATACCAAGAAATACAATAAAAAACTATACGTACTCAAGCAAAAAATTAATAAATGAAAATTAAATAAAAGCCTCCAGGTATAAAGGGTGTGACCGCTTACATATTTATGCAATGCTGGGTTCTGTTTACATAGCTGTCGCTTGAAGTCACAAATGATAAACTAGGACCATCAGAGGAAACTAAATAAACAAGTTATTGCTAATGATAACAAAAATAAAACCATGGTCAGCAAGACGACCAGTCACCACAAGCAGCACCCGTTACGTTACAGAAACACGTGGTTTTCACTTTAGGTACCTACTTTGTTAATTCAAGCCTAGCCTTTTCCCAACTATGTCGGGGTCGGCTTCCAGTCTAACCGGATGCAGCTGAATACCATATTTTACATGGAGCGACTGCCTATCTGACCTCCACAACCCAGTTACTGGGTAATACGATACCCCTAGGTAAGACTGGTTGTCAGACTTTCGGGCTACTGACGACCCGTGTAACGACTGTCAAAGATCTACGAATGACAGCCGGGACCAACCGCTTAACGTGCTTTCCGAGGCACGGAGGAGTCTCGGTATGTAAAGATGGTCACCCATCCACAGACCAACCGCGGCAAGTGTAGCTTAACCTGATCGATCGACCTGTGCGGCTGTTATTATTTAGCCACGGGCCCCTCGTGTTTACCTTAAACCGACATCATTCGTCAGCTAACAAACTGTCAAACTCAGACTCCTCAAGGCGAATTTCACCGCGTTCCAGGAGTTCTCAGTCTCAATATTCCAGAACAATGATAACACTGGCAGCTCTTGAACGCGGTTTTGATGTACAGCCGTGCTATTCTGTAACTATTTCACCGTGAAAGCTTGGGTGAAGTGAGCGTGGTGTGAGCTGTCATTCGCTAGGGATTAACACTATTAAGTGCTCACTTCACTTATGGTTTCAAGGTGAGATTTTTACAAAATCGACCAGCTGATCGCGTTAATTGGTGAAATTCGCCTCTCAGCTTTAGAGGGGCATGTGGCTAAGTAATGACAGCCGCACGGGTCGATGAATCAAGTTAAGCTACGCTTGCTGCGGTTGGTGCGTGGATGGGTGACCATCTTCACACCAAGACCCCTCCGTGCCTCGGAAAGCACGTTAAGCCGTTGCTCCCGGCTGTCATTCGTGGATCTTTGACAGTCGTTACGGGTCGTCAGTAGCCCGAAAGTCTGACATCCAGTTTTACCAAAGGATATTGTATTACCCCTCAGTAACTGGGTTCTGGAGGTCATAAATAGGCAGTCGCTCCAAGTAAAATACTGGTATTCACTATTCAGCTGCATTCGGTTACATTGGAAACCGACTCCAGCATAGTTGGGAAAAGGATGATGGTGAAATTCGCCCTCAGACAATCAAACACGGTAATTGACTGAAATAACCAACAGCCAGTCACACTATCACTATCCACTTGTCATGATGGATGAAACTGGCACAGGAACTTCAAGATTCGTCTTGACCAGGCAGTGGGTGAAGTCGCGCTGTGGATGGTGGTAATGAAGAAGGAATTATCTCAAGGATGGTTGGATATGACCAAACCCTAACCACTGTAATGTGCCACAGTATAACTAAATTCCATTTAGAACTATAAAACACTTGCATAATGTCACATCTTTTTAGGGTTCCGTACCCAAGGGATAAAAAAGAACCCTATTACTCCCGCTCCGCTGTCCATCCGTCCGTCCGTCCGTCTGTCACCAGGCTATATCTCATGAACCGTGATAGTTAGACAGTTGAAATTTTTTTGCCGTTTTTATAGATAATGGTACGTAAACCTTCGTTGGCGAATCGACTCGCGCTTGGCCGATTTTTGTATTTTACTAAAACATTTTGGTCTGTTTCCAGTGTAACCGAATGCAGCTGAATACCAGTATTTTACTTGGAGTGACTGCCTATCTGACCTCCAGAACCCAGTTACTGATAGGTAATACAATATCCTTTGGTAAAACTGGTTGTCAGACTTTCGGGCTACTGACGACCCGTAACGACTGTCAAAGATCCACGAATGACAGCCGGGACCAAAGGCTTAACGTGCTTTCCGAGGCACGGAGGGGTCTTGGTATGTGAAGATGGTCACCCATCCACGGACCAACCGCGGCAAGCATAGCTTAACCTGATCGATCGACCCGTGCGACTGTTATTACTTAGCCACGAGCCCTGTATTTTGTCCAAAAGACGCACAAATGCGTCTCAAACCTATTTACTAATTATTTTATGGATGACACATATCAAACTTGTCCAACACCTTTTAGACAGATATAATAATATGTCATCCAAGCAGATATAGGCAGCAACTATAATAGTACCATACCAACATAGTGCCATTGGGTTTTGCCTTTATCACACTAATATTATAAAGGCGAATGTTTGTGAATGTGTGTGTGTGTGTGTGTGTGTTTGTATGTTTGTTACATCTTCACGCTCAAACGGCTGGACCAATTTTTATGAATTTAGGCACATATATAGTTTATAACCAGGATTAACACATAGAATACTTTTTATCCTGATATTCTTACGGGATCGAGACTAATGCGTGTGAAACCGCGGGGCGCAGCTAGTGACACATAAATAAACAAAGGCGTATACGATCCTATTTAATTTAATTAGAGTCCAGCCTGTCTATTCTGTAAATATCTCAACGTGAAAACAAAGGTGAAGTGAGCGTGGAGTGAGTCGTCAATAGTGTCAATCCCTTGCATCAGCGTGACTCACAGCTCACTCTAAGCTCACTTCACCGTAGTTATCACGGTGAGATTGCTCCAGGATCGACCGGCAGGTTCCAGACTGACTGGCAGCCCAAGATAGTCACCATTGATTTTAAAAAGGCAGTTATGTTTGCATTGTCAGAAATGGATGTGGAAATTCATGGTCGCCACTACCACTTTCCTAATGCCGTATTTCGTAAAGCAAAAGCTTTAGACATAAAGCTACCTAAAAACAACTGCCGGTCGATTCTGTAAAAATCACACCGTGAAATCATAAGTGAAAATCCCTAGCGAATGACAGCTCACTCCACGCTCACTTCACCCAAGCATTCACGGTGAGATGGTTACAGAACCGCACGGCAGGAATATAATCACATTATGTGGTAAACTGCCGGTCGATTCTGGAAAAATTTCACCGTGATAACTAAGGTGAAGTGAGCTTAGAGTGAGTTGTGAGTCATACTGATGCTAGGGATTGACACTATTGACGATTCACGCCACGCTCACTTCACCCAAGTTTTCACGGTGAGATGGTTACAGAATCGCACGGCAGTACGTCACAGACAACACAAAACTATTAAATTATCGAAATACCTTAGTCTTTCATACAATAATATCTCGACATCGTACTTACCTACATTTAGTAAACAAAACTGTTAACTACTGGACTATACCTTACCTTAGTTATGTATTTATTCGCTAAGTGAGCAATGTATGCTCTTTTATAACAAATAAAGTATCTTTAAACCCGAATATAAAATTTTATTGTCGAGACATGCTCTGTCAATAAATGAAAATCCTTATAACTCATTTAAACTTTATTTTACTACATAAATAGATAATGACAATAAATTATATACATTTACAATATTATACGAAGATTTTCATTAGGTTTGGTACACATTGAGTCAATTTCATGCGCCATTCGGAAGTTGAAGAATAAAGAAGAAACACACTAATATTATACTGGTGAAAGTTTGTGAGTGTGTGTGTGTGTTTGTATGTTTGTTACTTCTTCACGCTCAAACGGCTGAATCAATTTTGATGAAATTTGGCACACAGATAGTTTATGACCAGGATTAACACAGAATACTTTTTATCCCGATATATCTACGGGATCGAGACTTATAAATAAATAAATAAATTAAGAAATAAATAAAACTTTATTTCAGACTACTATAAGATCCATAGTTTTGTTAGCATTTTGGTGTTAGTAACAAAGGTGCTTAAATAGGTAGGTTAGTATTGTTAGTTAATACAAATTATTTACTTAAGTTGACCCTATGACTGTCCCCACCCAGTGTCCCTGAAAGGGACAGTCCGGTCCGGCAGCTATCATTTTCAGGATGCTGTTGTTACTACCATGCAAGCGCTGCAGTAAGGAGGCCGCCTTCTTTCGCATGATGGCATGAAAACCATCTGTGCGAGCCTCCGCGAACATTCCTGAAGCGCTACAACGCCATGGCAGTCCCAACAGCATCCTAAAAGCATTATTAAATTGAACACGCAGGACGTTGTAAGCTCGGCGCGTGTATGATACCCACAGGCCACTCGTGTAATAAGACTGACAGAACGCCCTAAAAAGGGTAATCTTGACGTCCCCATTACAACGAGCGAACCTGCGGGCAAGCATATTGCTCCTCACAGACAACGCCCTGCGCTCCCTCTCTATATCTAAGTCATCCCTTAGGTTGCTCGTGACAATGTGGCCAAGGTACCTAAAACTATCCACAATTTTCAGTGCTATTCCGTTGAGACTTATGGGAGGAACACTGCGCGGCTGCTGCTTAGGTGCCTTAAATACAAGAACTTCACTCTTCTTCGAGTTGTATATTAAGCCATGCTCCTCCGCATAGGCCTCGCAGGTTGATAACAACTTCCTCAACCCACTCATCGAGGGACTGAGAAGCACCATATCGTCTGCATAGCTAATATTGTTGACACTCACTCCGTCAATGTGGCAGCCGACATGTGTATCGCTCAGTCGCTCGATGAGCCGGTTGGTATAAAGGTTAAAAAGCAGAGGCGAGCTTAACCCCCCCTGCCTGACTCCGCATTCCAGCCCGTACTCGCCCGACATAGTACCCACCCACCTCACCTGGTTCTTTTGGTTAGAGTACCAATATTTGAGAAGGGTGAAACCGCGGGGCGCAGCTAGTTATTAATGATAATAATTAATTAATAATTACCATTCATGAAGACATATATTTAATACTAGCTGTTACCGGGGTCGCCTTTAACCTATTGGAAGCTCTGGGCACAGAAGGATCTTGGAAGCCCTGTGTAGATAAGAGTAGATAAGCAAAATTCTTAAATTCTTCAACAATTACTTTTATTTCTTTACAATCACAAAAAATGAATACACAATTGTAATACGATTTGGAACAGCAGTGCTATTCTGTAAAAATCTCACGGTGAGAACTTAGGTGAAGTGAGCGGGAAATGAGCTCTGTCATGCAATGGTAGGGATTAACACTATTAAGTGCTCACTTCACTTATGATTTCACGGTGAGATTTTTACAGAATCGGCCGGCAGTAACTCTTAGCGTTCACAGGTTAGTGCTTAAAATTCGCACTGCAAACCGATTATTTTGTCATTGAACAGGGTACTAATAATGCGTAGAACGTAACGGCTGCAAAGAATGATTTTTATTAGGGCAGGCCGGGGCCCCCGTCGATCGTGGGGCCCCGGGCACTTGCCCAGAGTGCCCAATGGGAAAGAGGGGCCTGGCTGTTATGTTACCCGCGACTTCGTATACAATCCAGGATAAATGGTTGCCTAAGTCCTTCTCCAGGTTGTGGTCTACCCATGTGCAAAATTTCATCTAATTCCGTTGAACCATTTTAGCATGAAAGTGTAACAAAGACACATAGGTAATAGGTAATAGGTAACACGGGCTGGTGTCCGCAACTCCACGTCAATGCGCGTATTTTGCGTACGGGTGGGAAAATCGATCATTCGATCCACCCCAGCTCCTCAAGGAAGGCCAGCAACGCCTTGATGTTACTGACCGTCTCACGTAGGGTACCTCGGTTACCGAAGTATTTTGCCCTGTAAGTGGCGACCACCGGGCAGCTTAGAAGCACATGTTTCGTCATCCTCCATGCAGGCCCTGCACAGCGGACTGTCTGTTACTCCTATGACAAAGAGGTGTTTATTAAATGACCCGTGGCCAGTTAAAGCTGCAGTCAACAAAGACACATACAAATAATCAAATCTTTTGTCTTAATAGTAGGTTAATTATTTATAGAAGAGATAGTAATCTATTTTAAGAAATACCAAGAAATCGAAATAGTATTGTATAGTGAACTGTTTGTGATAATATTAGTTCTGCCGGTCGATTCTGTAAAAATCTCACCGTGAAAACTTGCGTGGAGTGAGCTGTCAGTGTCATCCCACTGATGCTAGGGATTGACTAAGCAAACATTTACAATCATAATCGAGACTTTAATAATATTGTTTTATGCTAATTCTATTGATCTCTTATTTTAATAATTCTATTACTTATTCTTATTCTATTGAGGGGCCGGTGGCTAAATAATAACAGCCGCACAGGTCGATCGATCAGGTTAAGCTACACTTGCCGCGGTTGGTCTGTGGATGGGTGACCATCTTTACATACCGAGACCCCTCCGTGCCTCGGAAAGCACGTTAAGCCGTTGGTCCCGGCTGTCATTCGTGGATCTTTGACAGTCGTTACGGGTAGTCAGAAGCCCGAAAGTCTGACAACCAGTCTTACCAAGGAGTATCGTATTACCCAGTAACTGGGTTGTGGAGGTCAGATTGGCAGTCGCTCCATGTAAAATACTGCTATTCAGCTGCATTCGGTTAGACTGGAAGCTGACCCCAACATAGTTGGGAAAAGGCTAGGCTAGGCAGGCTAATTCTATTGATCATTTTATATAATTTCAAAGCTAGCATTTTAGTTGTGAAAACCCACGTTTAACCCCACGTAGTTTGTGTGGTATGATCACTTCACCCGATACACGAAATGTCGTGAATCGGGTGAAGTAATCACGCCGACTCGTCAGGACTAGTCTAGGAAAAAAAAAAATGACATTGAGATTCTGACTGAATTAACAAAAACAACAAAATAATAATGCTTTGACAACTAAAATACTAGCGTTGAAATTATATAAAATGATCAATGGAATTAGAATAAAAATATCATTAAAATCTCGATTTTGATTGTAAATGTATGCTTGGTCAATCCCTAGTATCAGGTGGGATGACACTCACAGCTCACTCCACGCTCACTTCACCTAAGTTTCCACGGTGAGATGGTTACAGAATCGCACTGCTGGTTCAGTATTTAGATAAACTTGTCTTATTTTTAACCTTAAAAGGGGCTGACTGGATAGTAATTAAATTACAGTCCTGTCAAAGTTATTTTACCTCTGACAGCCACAACAAAGTATATAATTGAACCTTATCATCGTCACGAGAATAAAGATCACTGTGATTTTGACAGTGGTACAATCATCATTCATCATTCTCATGTCCCTATCTCAATTTATATGGTGTCGGCGCAACATGTATTTTTCTTCCATACTTCTCTATTAATCGTCAACTCGGTGATGCAAATTCATAGGTTAATAACTGATAAAGTACTGTACTTCTCAATATTCAAAGACACGGCATGACTTGAAATAGTATCTTATCAAAATGTGGTACATACAAACTGGAAACACTGCAGGAGATTCACTCAATGTGTACTAAATCTATATCATTATAATAATCTGTTAAATCTAGCTTAGCTAGTAGATCACATATTTCGACGATATAATTATATTAAATATATTTAATAAAATATACTCAAATAAAGAAATATACAACTATGATAAGCATATTATTCAAAGGACTTTTTTGTTCCATTATATTCAGTGTTTTGTTTATAAGAGCTATATTAGAAAATACACATGATGTACCATCAAAAAACAAACACACGACTAATATACAAAAACAACATCAATCTGCAAGTGATTAAAGAATTCGAAACATTAAACAAACGTTAGAAGCTTTCGTTTAAATTTTATATTATTTAAACACTTATAAGTACAGATACATTTTATGTTAATACAGAAGCACCTCTGCTTATCCTCTCGGATACAGCTTCAAACAATACGTCCTTCAATCCATTTAAGAAATGAACACTAACAACTGAGTTATTAGCATTAAATTCATTAAAAACACACGTCTGCAGCGCACGAAGACCGCGCGTCGTCTGGTGAAAATTTCACTATCGAGCAAGCACTCCCTGTTGCTGTCTCACTCGCACTTGTCGTGTGGGGAATGCCCTGCTGGATAATGAAAGGGATAGATTCACTCAACCGATGCCGGTATCATCTCCCCACAGGCTTGGTTTTGTGTGGCTTCAAGTGAGGGTAGTGGTGCTGTAGGGGCTCGAAGCCTGGCCGAGCTCAGCTCGTTGCATTGGACCCAGAGCTTCAACTGGAATGTATGATAAAAATATCCATTTTAATTGAAAGTTTTGGGAATTTTGTTCGAACTGACGCTTTGAAGGCATCATAATGTAGTTTTCATCAATATTGACTTATTTATCTCAGTTTTGAGCAATAATATGGTAATCATTTTTTTAACTAATAATACCTAATACAAACAAACAAAAACAAACTATGGTAACTCATGTCCTAACAATAGCGCCGACTCTGTTGTTCACAAACTAAACTAAACTTAAGTTCAGTGCATCTTTTTCTTTCCATTTCATTAAGAAAAGGACAGAAGATAAATTTTACTTTAGGCCTGTCAAGTTAATCAGCGCCTGACGTAAATTGAAGTGATTTTAGTGGGCAAGTTTTTAATCACATCTAAACTTGTATGGAGTAGTGTCAGGCGCTGATTTATTTGACAGGACTAAACTAAAATTTATCTTCTGTCCTTTTCTTAATTAAATAAAAAGAAAAAGATCACTGCATCTTTTTATTTTTTCTTTTTCTTTAATCGGCACCACTAATAAACAACTACGTTAAGTTCACTCGATTTTGTATTACTACTAGCTTCTGCTCGTGATTTCGTTCGTGTGAAATGTCTTGTTCCCCGATGGCAGGCTATACCATGTGAAGGGGCCCTTCGTTTTCACTTAAGTAACGTTCTTTCTGACTTTTTTCTTTTTACTCGACTTCTAAACGTCTTAGCGTGATGTTAAGCATAGCCTTATTGGGAAGACTATGCGGCAAAAATAATTTTTCAAATCCGACTGATTGTTCCAGAGGTTAGCGCGTTCAAACATACAAACAAACTCTTCAGCTCTATTATTAGTTATACAACGTGTAACGGAAAGGGGGTATCAACCCTGAAGGAGGTGAATGTGCTCATGAAACTCAACAACTTTCCCCAAAGAACATAGGTCGAAATATGAAAAAAAAATTTGGCCCTCCCATAGTAAATCAATCAGCTGGTAGTCAGTTTTGTAAGGGAGGGCCAAATTTTTTTTTCATATTTCGACCTATGTTCTTTGGGGAAAGTTGTTGAGTTTCATGAGCACATTCACCTCCTTCAGGGTTGATACCCCCTTTCCGTTACACGTTGTAGATGTGGGATTAGCTCAATTTTTCTCGAATAAAACTGCTGATTTCTTCTTAATTATTGTATTTATATTTCCGTCGTTCGTTTTTTTCTCATTTCTCCTCCACACTCGTTCCCTTGCTGCTTCTCCTAGCTGTTTAAACATTCATACACTATCTCTTTCACTCCTTGATTATTATTTATATCTCACGACGCGCGCTTTACTTGTGGTAACCTAGTGTACAAACACGCGGTGAATGTGTGCGTGAATACGAATAGCGTCAGCACATAACACACACATTTCCGACTTTTTATCATTTATACACGTACCTCAGGAGGCATCTTCTCCGGTGGATTCTTGCAGGTTCCTCCACAGTGCAGCTGCAGCAGCAACTCTGCTATGGCTGCAGCAGACGTGTCGATGACGCGTTGTCGGCACAAGGCTACCGCGTGAACGAAGCCTCCGGGACCAACAAATTCATGTTCCATGAAGACTGTCTTGTCATCCCAGTATATTGCCTGAAAGGAAGAAGAGATAGAAAGGCAATAAATAAAATTACCCAAAGATAGTTACAATAAATTCCTGCACCCTAATTCTATAACACACTGGCGCCGATTCCAATTTTAGTGTACAGGATAAGAATGTTCAGTTGCATGGTAATTTTTCCATTACCACTCAAATGCACTCAGATTATGAGACAGCACAGTAATTTTTCTAAGACTTTTCTTTACGTGTAGTTATGGCGTTAATGAGTCGAGCCGTTATTAAATTTGGTACTCTGACATGGAATTGGCAAAGTATGATTATTATGTTCCCTTAGAAACCTAAGAACAGCAAAAAGTAATCACCTTAGAGGTTATAGTAAATTTGGTGAAAGGCTTCAGAAACCGCCTGTATCGGATGGTAGCAGCTGCCTGTACCACTGCGCCTCCTGCAGCCTTGATGTTATTGTACAGACCGGTTCGCTCGTAGAAGTCAGCTCGAGCGAAGTCCAATTCTCGAAGGTAACGCGCGTTGTTCATGTGGTAGAGTAAGGTGTCAACGTCATTCATGGAACACCATCCTGAAAAACGAAAATAAAGAGGTCTTATAGATACCTAGGTCGTAATACATACGTGCCCTGGTAAAAAATACGGGCCGAAAAAACGCCGACACACGCCGACACGCCGAAAACAGGCCGGTAACACGCCGACACACCCCGATAATAGGCGGAAAATACGCCGACACACTCCAAAAAACACGCCGAAAGGAGGCCGAAATCACACCGAAAATCATTTTTACCCGGGTGGCCCGTTGGACGTAACTTCCCCGTTGTTGGTCTCGTGGTTGCAAGTGCGACTGCTGAGCGTGGGGTCCTGATTTCGATTCCAAGGTCGGGCAAAGCGTTATTGGGTTTTTTCATTAGGAATATCACAGTAACAGCCCGGAGTTTGGAAGTTGGCGGTTTGAACCCCCCCGTGCCTCGGAAAGCACGTTAAGCCACTGGTCCTGCGCCTGATCTCTCTCTGGTCGACGGTCTCTTCGGTCGACGATGACTATGGGAGTGTGGAAAGAGTGAGTGCACCAGTCATCGGACTATGAGAGTGAGGAAAGAGTGTTTATTTAGTTTACTTCGATGGTCCTAGTCTATCATTTGTGAATGCAAGTGACAGCTATGTAAACAGAACCCAGCATTGCATAAATATGTAAGTGGTCACGCCCTTTACACCTGGAGGCTTTTATTTAGATAGTAAGATTTTGTTGAAATGTTTAATTTAGATATTATTTTGTTTGAGTACGTATATATAACAAATTGAATACAATATAAACTATATTGTATTCAATTTGTTGGTATATTGGCGTGGCTTGCTGACATATGGCAAATAATTTAATTTAGTGTTCTGTGTCTTGTAATATTAATGACTTTGCATACCTTGTATTTTATTCAATCAAGTATTTTCTAACTGAACAGACAGGTGTGCTGCTGGGGAGTTTGTTGCGCCACTTCTTCTCCCCAGCGAAAGCACTAAGAAGTGGTGAAGGGCGGGCGTTTTGAGGAACTGTCTTTTGTAATTTTGACGTTCGAAAAGAGCTGATTCTCGGCCTAGTTTGAATAAACGACTTTTGATTTTGATTTTGCACACAGGGGCAATATCTAAAGTCATTTATTCAGACGCGCATAATGTCTCCCGCGTAGATGGCCAGTGTCCTCTAACATTGACCGCCATGGCTGAATTTCGGTCCGACGAACTCCTCTCTTTGTTGAGATAGTGTGGACCAATCCTGTCTGTAAGCGTTAAGTTCATCTCAATATCTTCTCCAGGGTTTGCTTCCACATTGACATAAGTTTTCTGAGACCCACATGGTGGTAGATCCGTCCCATGCTCGTTCGACATACGGCAAACGTGTCCGGCACAATTCCACTTACTAACCTATATACAACATTATTTTTAGTATATGGCAAACCCGAAACACGTGTCTAGTATTTTTATGTAAAGAATCTATGTGCAAAATTTCAAAACTGTATCATGAATAATCACGAAGTTATAAGGTTGTTAAGTTACCTGATTGTCCGTACAAAAAGTTGGTTACCACTTACCACTTAACACGCGCCGCCGGCCGACCGGCTGTGACTTGTGTTGTGCGCATATGATTGCGGATATGTACTTAGTCTCGCTAGGTGTCCAACTTGTTACCATTTTTAAATATTTTTGGGACAAAATATAACATGGTGTAAAAACTATTGGAATCGATTCAGTTACTTATTCTGAACAAACTATATTCAGGTTTGCAGTATACTAAAAATAATGTTGTACTCAAAACAATAAGTTGATCAACAGTATGGGGGAACTTACCAGCAATCTCGGTGGTATCCATAATGCAGACTTTCTTCTTGTAGTACCGTGCCTTGGCGACGGTGTACATCATCCTGACAAAGTACGCGACGTCTATACCGCTGTACATCAGCAGGGTGCCTGCCACCGCGGCCGCTAACCATCCTGATACGCATACCGTCCACATTTTTGCCTGAAACTGTTCAAAATCTCTTTTTCTTAGTGTGTCGATGGCAATCTAAGTGGAGTCCGTCCAGAAATTAGCGAGGACTATGGTACCATCCATAGCGTCCATCAGTATTAATTCCTGTAACGTGCAGGCATCAAGGCACGGTCTAAAATCCCTAACAAGTAACTATGTAGAAAATTAAAGCCGGCTTTGAAACTCTTTGATGGAATTTGATGCGATTTTCAGCTTCATTCGGATATTCTCGCAAGGCTGAGATTTAGGCAGGCCTGTTGGTCTAGTGGTCAGTGGCCCTGACTACTATACGCAATGTCGTGGGTTCGATTCCCACCCAGGACAAATGTTTGTGTGATGAGCACGATCATTTGTTCTTTGTCTGGGTGTAATTTCTCTACAACGTGTAACGTTAAATGCGCAAAACCTCAGACACCCCCAACTGATTTTTAATTCAATTGACCTATTTCTGAGAGAAAACAAGTCATTAAAAAAATTGTAAAGGTTTTATGTGCTGTTTTAGTTTTACTGGCCATTCTGATAGTTTCTTGCGTCTGCGACGACGCTTTACCGAGGGAGGAGTCGTCACCGGGTCACTGCGCCGCGCCGACATTGGCTTGCTTGACCTATTAATAAATAGACTCGGCAACGTTTTTAATGAAGATTTTTTGAAAAATGTGACCTATATTAAAAAGTGGTTCAATTAATTCTGCTCGTTATTCTGATCAAACTAGTTTCAGGTTTTGCGCATTTAACGTTACACGTTGTATAAACACTAGGCCAGCTACATTGATTACACCCCTTTCCCTACAAAAAATCCCACCAACGCACTCGACAATGTATTAATTGCCAATTAGTGAAGGGGCACAAAAATTGCTCCAGCGTGGCCCATTATGTAAAGCATTATGAAGTGCATGTTCGTTTTATGTGCTTTCTTCTATAAATAACTAGCAAATGTTGTCAAGGGTAAAACCGATCGATAGAGAGGGTAAATTACTGAACTGTGCACTCCCCATATATATAGTCAACTATGTATATGTATGTTTGTTTATTTATAACTTTCTTATCAACTCATTGCGTACTTATTACATGCCTATTAATACTCTTATGTTATAGGTACAGACGCCAGCACATCGATCTACTACATTCTGTCAAATTTCTTTAATAGATTTTCTACTTTATCGCTGAAGCATTAGTTTCAAAGTTGATTGGGAAAATTTTACAGTTTCGGGCAAAGAGGGAAAGATTATTTTTATTACCAAGATAGGAGAACAGGTATTATATTATATGATCAGCAGTGCTATTCTGTAAAAATCTCACCGTGAGAACTTAGGTGAAGTGAGCGTGGAGTGAGCTATCATTAGGGATTAACACTATTGACACTGCTCACTTCAAGCTCACTTCACTTATGATTTCACGGTGAGATTTTTACAGAATCGACCGGCAGGTCTCAAAAATTAACTCACTAACAAAATTAGTATTAGATTATCTAAAAAATGATTTACAATTACCGCTAAAATGTATTATGCTGATCTCTGGGACTGATCTTCATAGATATTGTAAAACTAGGCATTGCTATGCATGATGTTTTGTAGGGAGGTATGATAAGTGTGCATTTTCATAAATGATTTGATAAAACTACACTTAATTACAAATAATTTATATAAGACAGGTATTAAAAAACGGTTCGTATGCTTAGAAGATAACTCGCAATGTTTGAAAGGAGATGATTTAATTTTTTTTACAAGTTATCGTTAACGCCTGATCAAAAATTGATAGCAAATTGTATTCGAATAACATTTTGCGCAAAGTATATGGCAAGGAGGCACATATGATATACGCACGTTATGTCCGCCATGGGTTTCTTACTACTGATATTTTAATTAACTCTGTCTATAACATGAGTATTTTAGTCATGATTGAATTGTAAATCAAACCCTTTCTTCAATTCGCATTAAACGTACCTACTCTTTATTATAACAATTCTCATTCATTAACGAGGCCATTGGGCAATGAAAAGCTGATATAAGTAGGTCAATATGTAAAAAACCTTTAATAATTAATTTTAAGTAGGAAAAACCAGCCTTGTACAATCCTTGTAAGGTATTTATCTAGAAATGGATACGTAGTTAGCAAGAAATATCGTCTGGAAGCCTAGGATGATGTATAGGTGAATAGATTTCCATGTATGTATGTACCGAACGCTCGGATAACCACTACCTAGTCCGGATGAAGTGCTAACTTTATCGATCAGCTGATGTTGTGCCCTACCCTGACATATCCGCTATTTCCTTTGAAAAGCAAGTCTTGTATAGGCCTTTTAACTCATTCACCAGTCTATTAGCACTCTTACGTTAACTACGCTAAGTAATTCAATAAATATAGAAACATACCTTTGGCCACGGACCGGCAAAATTCACGTAAAAAATTAAAACACCATATCCGTAAAAACTAGTGTAAAACCATCACAAATCACTTCTTTATTACAGGAACCAGGTATTGATTTTAGGTTTAGCAATTATAATACTTAAATTATCATTAAACTTGATAAAATAACCGCGGGCGATGACAGTATGAATTTTTTCACGTCCAACATGTAATGACAGTTTTCTGTGCGCGCGCAGACGGATCGATACTTTGAGGAACTCTGTTGCCGATTGCCGCGAATTTTTGTTTTTTTTTTTTTAAATCTCTTGTCTTGGTAATAATTTTTAGGTGTACCTACAATGTCAAATAAGTTTTAAATATAGAAGGTCCATTATAGAAGGGGTTCTCAAGGTGTGCTGCTACTTTTAACCTTATTTTATTTATTTTTAGCCTGTGTTGTCACTCTGTAGCGCAAAGGCCTTACTTTCTTCTTTCCACTCCTCTCTGTCTTGAGCTAGTGTGGTCCAATCCTGCACCCTAATTGCGTAACACAATATTACTCTCAATTTGAATCATTTTCAAGCATATTGCTAATCCATTGCTCAATATATTCGAAAAATGTGTCTGCTCAACAACGTAAATAACGCAGTGACTGTTGAACTGTCAAAATGAAACCCATTGCTACTGATAGTGTGTTACGCAATTAGCCTGCAGGTGAGATGACACTGACAGCTCACTCCAAGCATTTCACATGAGTTTTCACGGTGAGTTGGTTACAGAATCGGACAGCTGCCGGTCGATTCTGTAAAAATCTCACCGTGAAATCATAAGTGAAGTGAGCACATAATAGTGTTAATCCCTAGCGAATGACAGCTCACTCCACGTTCACTTCACCCAAGCTTTCGCGGTGAGATAGTTACAGAATCGCACGGCTGGTAGCGACGCGAAGTCTGTGCGAAGTTACAAATTGAGAAAAAACAAACATGTATCTTTCAATGAAATTTTATAGGTAAAAAACTTACAAGAGACCATGTTATTACCTAACGATAAACAATAAAATCATTGCCATTATAGGCCTTGCCAGTTTTATGAGTTTAGCAGAGCAAAGCAAATGCTCAACAAACTAGGAATTCGCACAAATGGTTAGCCCGTTAGTTTGAATTCACGGTTGAGCTACGGAAAGCTAAAATATTGCTCTTAGTTTTGGGCTGCAGAAAGTTTTTCTCTTAAAAACCATACCGCAGTCCCCCTCAAAACGTAAAGTATACAAACTCTCCTACGGTTCGACATTTTGCGACGAACAATGAACACGAATGCTAACAACCATTCCCGTTTACCTCTAAAATAGAACCGTTTATACGCAAGGGAAGCTCAAGTTACGTTGGCGTTCGAAATGCCCGACGCTGGCAAACCGAGGCGAGACGCCATGTCGGTGACCTCACGCCGTGAGTCTTTCTCACTCACTCTTACGCACAACGATAGTGACAGAGCTACACTATCCGATCCGAGAAATGGATAACCGTAGCAACCGTAGTGACGTGTCAGACAAGGGAGTGTAAACAGCTCGCACGAAAACATTGTTTTGCGGCTATTTGTTACAAATTCTTTACAAACAACTTCAAAATGAGGGAGTTCAAATACAATGTGATCGCTTTAATAAGTTACGTGAGAGATCGGCCGTGTTTGTGGGACAAAACTATTGAGAATTATAAAGATCGGATGGAACGGCGAAGCGCTTGGGAAGAAATATTCAACAACCTAGAAGAGACGTATGAGGAAATGACGCCTGAGGAGAAGAGAATTACGGGTAATGGAAACAAACATTATTTTATGAATCAGTTTGACTAGTGTTCAATATCGTATCGTCAACGACAGTGGTTGGCCGTTTGAGATTTTGCTCTCAGTCGTTTCGTTTCACGGCCGCGGCGGTTGCAATGTGACGTTACACGGTGCGGTTAAACAAAGTGTGCAGTACAAAAATGCAAAAACTCTTCGATGAATCTAAGCAAAAGCTGTATATAGGTACTCTAAAAGGATGTAGTTTAGTACATTGGGTAAGTAGGTATTTTTTTTTTATGAAATTGTTTATCCTTTTGAATTTATAAATTGCATCTGAATAGGTAACAATTTTTATGTCTCATTTATTTTTCACGTCGTTCATTACGCACCTGTCCTTCTCACTCTCGCGTGCTCTTTCCATAGCGCGACCTTGCTCACACTACCTACTACTTTAGAACTAGGCCTATTAATTCGTAAGACATGGAGTCGTCATTGCTTGTTTTGAATTATTTTTATTAGGCTTTAAAAAAATATCTAATAATGACATCTCTTTGTTTATTAAAAAAAAAAAAAAAAAAAAATATGATAAGGAATTGCGCGCATTATTTTTCCATAATGATAAAACAGAAAAGAGTTTAACATAATTAGTTGTTTCTTTTTTAACTAACGCAGTAAGTCTCCCTTAATGCGCACTGCAATTTCAACGCTCTGCTTGACGCCGAGAGTTGAAAATCAAAAAGTGTGTTTTCTTGACGCGCTCTGTTTGATTCTCAATGCTCGACTCAAGGTCAAGACCGAGAGTTTAACCCTTTACTGCATGATATATTAAATAAGTGACAATTTTTTTTTTTTTTTTTAAGTTATTGTCTTTATTAAAGCTTCACAATTAATAATAGTGTTTTTTTTTTTATTTTTTTTTTATGTCCAAGTGGTATGTGATGATAGACAAAATAGTTGTGTTTTATTATTGCTAATGATATGAAAAACAAACCCCATTAGGATTTATACGCTAGTTTTTTTTATTTTTTTAGAGTAAATTAACTGTAAACATGTCAAACCATATATGGTTTCCTATGCGGTAAAGGGTTAAAATCCAGTGCGCTAAAAAAATCGCCTGTGCGTACGTGAGCGAAGGGCGAAGTATCTATTGATTTGGCTTGAATTGAAAAAGAATTTACAACGACTTCCTAAACAGCACCCTAATTGCGTAACACACTATTACTCTCAATTTGAATAATTTTGAAGCATATTGCTAATTCATGCTCCATTTGTTCGAAAAATATGTTTGCCCAACAACTTAAATAAATCAATGAATGTTGTTGAACTGTCAAAATGAAACCCATTGCTACTGATAGTGTGTTACACAATTACCCCGCTGGAAAAGGGTTATTGTACTCATCATCACGAACAACGTCTACTATGGGACCAACCCTGCAATTGCGAAAAAAAATCCCAGCGGGCTGATTGTGTAACTCACAAACAGTAGGAATGGCTTTCATTTTGACGGTTCAACAACATTCATTGCGTTATTTACGTTGTTGAGCAGACTTTTCGAACATAATTATGAACCAATGGATTAGCAATATCCTTCAAAATGATTCAGTTTCTGATCGATAGTGCGTTACGCAATTAAGGTGTTCCCTACATTTTGTCGAACTAAGCGAAAAGATAAATAAAGAGCAGCTGATTTTATTGGACCGAAGTTCTTTTTAAGGGTGCGTTTCCACAGAAGCGGAGCTGGGCGAAGCGGAGCAGAGACGTACAGGAATCGACTAATCACATTGGTTGAAATCCTCATCGCGTCACTCGTCTCGTCTGTGATTGGACGATTCCTACACGTCTCCGCTCCGCTCCGCCCAGCTCCGCTTCTGTGGAAACGCACCCTAACGCAGTTTCCGGCAGGAAAAAGCGTTATGCCCCCTCTATGCGAATTTCTCTCTCCGTCTCTTTCTATTATATGTACCTGTTTTATTTATAAAGAGAAGATAGTTTTCATAGTTTTTGAGGGTGCTTAAGCCGAGAAACATTAAAATCTAAGATGGCTTCTAAAAACTTACACTAGATGGCTCTGTATTAAAACGCGTGTTAAAAGCACAATTTTCTCTGTTTCTATTATATTATACGAGCGTGTGTGCGTGCATGTATCGCGTAAGGAACTTTGTTCCTGACGGCCGTCTCCCGACCGCACACGTCTTTTCTCGATTTCAGGTTTGTTGGCTCGTGTTTCAGGTACAGTCACTGCACTTCATTGGTAACAATGAGACATTGACAGCGCCTTTATGCTGTAGCCGTAAGGTGATTTTCGTGTAATTTTATCACTGGTTTGTGGTTGATTGTACTTACTTGCTGCTTAGTGCTTTCCGCCTAGTTTCCATCAACCGGGCTCAAATCCAGACATATAGTTCATATACTTGCTTATTATTATTATTATTATCTTAATTCTACAACGTGTAACGTTAAATACGCAAAACCTGAAAATAGTTGATCAGAATAACGAGCAGAATTAATTGAACCACTTTTTAATATAGGTCACAGTTTTCAAAAAATCTTCATTAAAAACGTTGCCGTGTCTATTTATTAATAGGTCACGCAAGCCAATGTCAGCGCGGCGCAGCGGCCCGGTGACGACTCCTCCCTCGATAAAGCGTCGTCGCAGACGCAAGAAACGATCAGAATGCCCAGTAAAACTAAAACAGCACATAAAACCTTTACAATTTTTTTAATTACTTATTTTCTCTCTGAAATAGGTCAATTGAATTAAAAATCATTTGAGGTGTCTGAGGTTTTGCGCATTTAACGTTACACGTTGTATAGTCGTTCTTTAAATAAATCAGTCATGCTCATGATCAGTGATCGGATAGTCGGGCGCTAATATACCCAAACTTCACTTTTATTCCCACAAAATAATAATACGAACATGCCTTTCAAAATCCCGGATCCCGGAATCGTTTGAAATTCCAGAGATTGCTAAAAATGTTACCTGCACACAAAATATAGTTAGAACTCGTTGTAAAAATGAAAAATGTTCATTGAATAATGCTTACATACTTACTTACTCGTACTTTCAAGACGGCTGTTCCTTGTTAAACTGTCATTGTAATTTTTTTTTATTTAAATAGCCGATTCTAATGGAACTTTTAATTTACAATGAAAGTTTTTATGAGAACTGGTTTAGTAACAGGCCAGCAGCCTTAACTACTTAGGTATGGAATTGAAACCTGTTAGATATATAAATCAATTTCCACTACTCGACCACATTGTGCACATTATTATTTTCTATTGATATTCCATTTAATTTGAATTTAAGAAAGATACTCAATCAAAATAACCACTGCCATAATTTCATTATGTTTGTTATAGTTGTATTTACAAAATTTTTCAACCCCGGGAACCCGGGATTACTTATTTATTCAGAAAGGAATGTCCATATTATTCTTTCGTGGGAAGAAGTTTAGGTATATAAGCGCCCGGTTATCCGATCATTGGTCATGATACACACGACGACATATCAAGCTATAATTTCCAGTTTGAGCTGACCTCGCATTGTATGGCTTTACGTAAAATAAGAAGTCAGCTTATACTGGAAATGAATAGCTTGATATGTCGTCTTGCGAACCTATATTGAATATATTGCCGGGGCGATTTTACAATTTTATCGCCATAAATGTTTTGTTTCAGGTGACAGTATTGTAAAAAAATGGTCAAATATGAGGGACTCTTACATGAAAAGCCTGCGCAGCAAGCCTGGCCAAGGTTTCCGGAAAAAATATATGTACGCAAAGAACATGAAATTTCTTATGAAAAATTCGACAGAGAAAGAAAATGAGGAATTCCATTTAAGCGACAACGAGTCTTCGCAGTCGGTCCCTGTGTCATTTATACAGCAATCACTATCAGATAACACACCCACGACAACACCAGAACCTTTTCTTGAATTCCCACTAACAGAATTTGTTAGTAACGGAGGAGAAAACTCAAAAAACTCACCACGACAGAAGAAAAAAAGAAAAGAGTCTAATGCTATAAAAAAATCAGTACTGGAAGAATTACAAAAGAAATCCCGTAACGACACTAGCGCCAGACCAGATGAAAAAGAAACTATGCTGGTATCATTTTTGCCATACATTAATAGATATGAACGAAACGGAAATGATGGATTTTCATGGATACAGCAAACTCATCTCAACAGCCGTTATCACCTACTATCAAAGAATTGCCACAAACCTATCCAACTCCAAAACCTCCTATTATCAAGCTCAACCCAAAGAAAACTCTTCATTTTACATTCCTTAACTCACATAGAACAGTGCAGAGTTATTACATTGAAAGTTAGGTACCACGCATTACCATAATAATAATAATAATTGTCGTATCGGCCAATGGGCTGAAGGCCAAAAGCCTCGATCATCATCTATCGAAGCTCTCGTTAGGCGGTTGGATCAAGGGCCTTATTCAGGAGGCAGTACTCCTCGATACGGCTCGCATTGTGAGGAGGTTCCTGTCTCTGGAGCCCTAACCACCGGTAGCTTGGACCCTGCTCCCGACACCGGTGGATCACTATTTTTTTATATTTTTAAATGTTTTTATACTTATTTTTTATATTTTAAGGAATGTTTAAAAATATAACAAAACAAGATCACTAAATAAATAAATGACATAATAATAATATTCCACAACTTTCACACAACGCCATCTAGTCCCAAACTAAGCAGAGCTTGTGCTATGAGTACTAGACAACTGATAAACATACATATATATTTCTAAATACATACATATTATAGATAAATTACACCCAGACAAAGAACAAATGATCGTGCTCATCACACAAACATTTGTCCTAGGTGGGAATCGAATCCACGACCTTGGGCATAGTAGTCAGGGCCACTGACCACTAGACCAACAGGCCTGTCAAACCATCAACCATCATCCCAAAGTGAACTTTACTCTTAGATTTAAGTTTTCAGACTCCGTTTCTCTTCGATCAACAATATCACTAGATTAAGGATTAGCCGGTCGATTCTGTAAAATTCTCACCGTGAAATCATAAGTGAAGTGAGCTTGAAGTGAGCAGTTAATAGTGTTAACCCCTATCATTAGGGAATGACAGCTCACTTCCCGCTCGCTTTACCTAAGTTCTCACTGTGAGATTTTTACAGAATAGCACTACAGGAACAAAAAAGCATCACTCATGACCCTCAAACATAAAGTTTATTATCTTTTGCAATATACTTACTAAGAACTTTTGATTGAAAAGTAAACGTATTTTTAACGCGCTTTTATTAGGTTCACTTGGAACTAACAATAAGTTACTCACAAACAAGGTAAGTAATAAAATCTTAGAAGTAAATTGTAATATATTATGTACTTAAGTTTTTTTTTTTTAATACGAACAAAATATATCGCTCATCCAATAGAACAATGACGTAATTACGTTTTAGCTATTTTTCAGGAGAACGTTTTAAAAGTTTGAAATTGAAAATATGATATATTTCCAATGATTATGCTAAAATATTAAATATTTTTATGCATGTTACTTTAACCTTTAAGTTCTGACGTGGTTTAGCCAGGTCATAGATGGTGACGTGACGTATCTCAGACTACATAAATAATTAATAAATAGTATGATTACGCACTTATAATCACATTATTTATTTAAAATTTTCCATATATTATTTATTTACTTAGAATGTTATGTCTTAGAAAACAACAAAATATTCATATGAGATCAACATTTATTTTATTCAAATTAAGCAACATATATTTGGCACTCTTAGAGACACGTTAAAATTTATTCGGCCGACGTCTGTGAGACACCCACATCATTACTTAAAGGTTAATATCAATAATAATTTGTAATCATTTCATGAGAAAACTCAAGAAGACTCAAGAAAACATTTTCGTAATTACGTCGTTGTTCTATTGGATGAGCGATATATTTGGAAAAATAAAACATCATTTCTAAGCAATACGGTTGAAAAACTATGTTGCAGAATAAGACCACATTACTTGAGGCCGTTTTTGATGCACTCATCGGAAATCTAATACTATTCTCAATTCTTTATTGCGTACCATAATGTATACAGGGTTATTTGTAAAACACCAACAACCTCTTAAGAGGTCATTGTACTCATCATTATGAACAACTTTTACTATGGGACCAAACCTGAAATCGCGAAAAAAAAAATCAGCTGTTCCCTACATTTTGGCGACTCGTACGAACATAAATGTAGGGAACAGCTGATTTTTTTTCGCGATTTCAGTTTTGGTCCCATAGTAAAAGTTGTTCATAATGATGAGTACAATGACCCCTTATGAGGTTGTGCGTTATTTAAGTTACAACTTGTAGTTGGTAGGGAAATAATTATATTAGTCACAATTATGGACGCTATCGGGCACAGCATATACAACGTGTCCCAGAAATCAACGTCAAGCCGAAAACGGGCAATAGGCCAAGTCGTGACAGCTATTAGAAAAATATAAAAAAAAATCTTGGTCATGTACTTTTCGAATTATAAGCATTCAAAAATAAATCTCAAAAAGTGACACCCTGTGATGGTTTTTCAAGTCCTGTGACTACATTATTAACATTTCGGTAGTTTTTTTCTCTGTGATGTAACCATGAATAACCCTTCTGTAAATTACAGTTAAAAGTAAAACGTAACTGCCTCAGTTCTAAATTAAATGTTAGATTTTTGCCCAATATTGAATTCAAAATAATGACATCACCCAACTTTAACCGACTGTACTGAAAAAAAAATCTACTACACTATTTTGGCAAGTAACTTTAAAAGATGGCGCGTTTAGTCAGGATTCCAAAATGGTATAACACATACTAATTGCTACTTCTTAATTGAGAAAAAACATTTTTTTTTTATGAAGTCGTATTTCATAAAAGTTCGATTGAGACGAAGAGTGACGTTATTTTGACTAGTGTGAGCGAGAAAGATTCATTTTAGCTAATGTGAGGTGACGCTACTTTGACAAGTGGGAGCGAGATAGATAGTGACGCTACTTTTATCTAACTAAGAGGGAGACGGATTGACACATCATTTCATATGTGTGAGTGAAACAGATAGAGACGCTACTCTGGCTAAACAGGGATGCGTCGGCAAATTGTGCAATACTGCAGTACGTTACGCTCTTTCGTTGACTGCACATCTTTTTGTATTCGTATTGACTTCGTACTTACAACTGTGGCTTTGTTTATTGGACTTGATTTGCATTGTAATTTGGATTTATCTGCACCGTTTCTGACAACCCCGGACTTGTTTTAATCGCAACCCCGTGTTTGTGTAGTGTTTTATCATGCCATCTCGATACACCGCACAGGAATACGCCAACATGCATCTCATTTATGGAGAATGCTTATGCAACGCCAATGCCGCAGCAAGAGTGTATCGTGAGAGATACCCGAATGCTGAGCGTCATCCCGATCATCGAGT
Source organism: Eremobia ochroleuca (assembly GCA_949629135.1). NCBI lineage: Eukaryota > Metazoa > Arthropoda > Insecta > Lepidoptera > Noctuidae > Eremobia > Eremobia ochroleuca. The sequence goes on along the minus strand of OX451409.1, from coordinate 10,894,605 downwards.
ATTTATTAATGTGCATCGGTCATTATCAGAGGGTCGATTTCCTAGCCAAATGGTTAGCGAGGGAAGACCCGTTATGCCCTACGAAGCCGAAGTCTTGCAAGCAGTTGAAGAAGACAGAAGTATCTCAGTACGTGGAATTGAACAGAGCATAGGAGTGCCCAAAAGTACTGCACATCGTATTTTAAAAAAGAACGAGTTTCACCCATACCATGTACGACGAGTACAAAGTCTGCTACCCCGAGACTACCCAGAGAGAGTACGATTTTGTCGAACGATGTTGCAGAGGCACCGAGAGGACCCGCGATTCTTTGAAAAAATTCTATGGTCCGATGAATCAACATTTAAAAAGGACGGTTTCATGAACCTCCACAATTTGCACGAATGGCACGTGGAAAATCCAAATTTGATGCGGGAAGATAGATCTCAGTACCAGTTTAAAGTAAATATGTGGACGGGAATTTTGAATGGTAAAGTTATTGGTCCAATCGAGCTGCCGGAGAATTTAAATGCCCAGGGTTATTTGAACTTCTTACAGAACCAATTACCAGAATTATTGGAAGAAGTGCCACTGAACATTTACGGCAGCATGTGGTATCAACAAGATGGCTGCCCAGCGCATTATGCTCTCACTGTACGAGAGTTTCTCAATCGAGAATACCCCGATAGGTGGATTGGGCGGGGTGGTACAATTTCGTGGCCTGCCCGTTCACCCGATTTAAACCCCATAGATTTTTTTTACTGGGGTACGATAAAGGATAAAGTGTACTCTAAACCAATTCAAGATTTAGACGAGCTGCGCCAAAGAATTGCAGAAGCCGCTGAATACATCAACTCAAGAAGATACGCCCGTCTTATTACGCGATCATTTTTAAAGAGATGTAGAACTTGCATTGCAGCTGAAGGAAAACAGTTTGAACATTTGTTATAAAACTTCGTAAATCTGATTTAATAAAAATTATAATAAAAGAAATCCAACGACTGAATTTTATTTCAAATGCACCTAAAACCAACAATGTACTTTTTTTCCTCAATTAAGAAGTAGCAATTAGTATGTGTTATACCATTTTGGAATCCTGACTAAACGCGCCATCTTTTAAAGTTACTTGCCAAAATAGTGTAGTAGATTTTTTTTTCAGTACAGTCGGTTAAAGTTGGGTGATGTCATAATTTTGAATTCGATATTGGGCAAAAATCTAACATTTAATTTAAAACTGAGGCAGTTACGTTTTAACTTTTAACTGTAATTTACAGAAGGGTTATTCATGGTTAGATCACAGAGAAAAAAACTACCGAAATGTTAATAATGTAGTCACAGGACTTGAAAAATCATCACAGGGTGTCACTTTTTGAGATTTATTTTTGAATGCTTATAATTCGAAAAGTACATGACCAAGATTTTTTTTTATATTTTTCTAATAGCTGTCACGACTTGGCCTATTGCCCGTTTTCGGCTTGACGTTGATTTCTGGGACACGTTGTATACCTGTCAAATAGGAGAGAGGAAGAACACTATTGTTGATCGAAGCCGTTTCTAACAGGCCTGTGCCTGATGATACTGTATCTGTAATAAAAAATTGTATATATCCACAGATGTATGATTTCACTGACAAGTGCCCTCTGTTTACTCCTTCGAGGAATCTATACCTTATTATTATTTTCCCTAAGAATTAATTGTAATTTGACGGATTCGAAGATAGTACCTACACTGACACCGACAAGTGAACTCTGCCGGCCCCTTCAGGGTATCTAGGCATGATGTTATGTATTAAATTGTATGTTTGAAATACCAAGGTATATAATCATAACAGTGTTGTCTTTGATGGATCTACGATCTCACTTCTGGGTTTGATATATATTTATACAATCCTGACGTTTGTTATTTAATGTATTTCGTGATAGGTATTACATAAATTGTTTGATTAAAATACCCATATGTTGTTGTATTTGATGGATCAATACATTCAGTGTACAGATAGTTGCACCTCTGCCTACTTTGATTCAACACGCAAGAGTTAACTTGAGACTTCACTCGGATGACGTAACGCGCGGATCGCGGGAGCGGTAACAGCGTGGCGTCGTCGGGAGGGGCCGCTCGGATCTCAAGTTAACTTTTGCAGGTTGTATTTAAATTATTGTGATATTTGATTGGGTAAATGATTAAATACCTAATGAGAATACCTATTGTTGTCTTTTATTGAGATGGTAGAGGAGATAACAGCAGGCCTAAAGAATTGTTCACAAACAAAATCTGAGATTGAAATAAAATATGATTACTGCCAACAACTGCTTGAAAAGTAAACATTTTGTTTTGCAGTCGGGTTTGTTTTTTAATAGGTGCATGTCTATTTCTCGTACAGAAACAACCATTTGTAAATGTAACCCCAAATTCGACCACCGCCCTTAGTCCTTCGCCTAAATGGACGAGCCAACCCTGGCAACTTCAGATCTTAATTAGAAATAACTTGGAAGACAAGTGATCAAAATCCCTAACATTTTTGGCCATAATTTAGTTATGTGCATTTTGGTATTTGTAATAATCACACTAATATTATAAAAAGGCAAAAGTTTGTGTGTGTGTGTGTGTGTGTGTGTGTGTGTGTGTGTATATGTTTGTTACTTCTTCACGCTCAAACGGCTGGACCAATTTCGATGAAATTTGGCACACAGATAGTTTATAACCAGGATTAAAACATAGAATACTTTTCATCCCGATATTCCTACGGGATCGAGACTTATGCGGGTGAAACCCGCGGGGCGCAACCAGTGGTTTCATAAAAGCCAAAATGCACAGAACATAGTTAATAAATATTTAGGACACTTGCCTAAGTATGTACCTACTGTATGAAGGAGATTCCCCAACTTGTGTTACCGTTCCAGCCAGTTTGATCGGGCCTCGGCCTCAGCGATGCGCCCAGAAACACCAACTTTTCATGACATTTAAATTCACATTATTAACTTTTGTTTCAGGAGAACTAATCCTCAACAAGTGGACAAATATCCGGGACACATTCATAAAAAGCCTCAAAACGAAGATGGGCAGGCCTAAAAAGAAATACCTTCTGTACAACCATTTAGAATTTCTAACCAAAATCATACCAGAAAGTGAACGCCATGCAGAAATAATCAACTCAAGACCTACTTTCATGAAGCAAGAAGAACCCGATTCCGGTTTCAGCATAACTACGGAAATAGAACCGGAATCATCTACGAGTTTTACCGTAGGTAATGTGAGAAGTTTCGGCGCCAAAAAGAGCGTAAAGGGAAGTGACTTCGACGATGCGAAGTCGACTGATTACGCAAGCGAAATCAGTTACGGCCGTAAGAGCAATCGAGTAAAAAAGAAGAATCGATTCATATTTGCCGATGACAGCGATTCAGTTTCTAGTAAAAAGAAATCTAAAAAAAGTAGTTTAAATGACGATGTATCAGTGAATGATCAATGTAGCGCTATCGATTTTGTTGAAGTCGACGATAATGACCCGAGGATCATGAATGAAGATGAGGCGTTTTTCGCATCATTATTGCCAACTGTTGTGAAGTATACTGAAGATGAAAGACTGGAGTTTAGAATCGAAGTACTTGGTGTTATGAAAAAGTTAAAGGAGAAAAGAACTTGGGTAGCGGAATAAGAGCAAGTGTAGTTTACACAAGATTGATTTTGAAGCAATTATGACTCTATGATATTGGTTGCCGATTGTTGTTCACAAACTAAACTAAATTTAAGTTCAGTGCATCTTTTTCTTCCTATTTCCATTAGGAAAAGGAGAGAAAGTAAATATTAGTTTAGTCCTGTCAAATTAAGATACTCCATAGACAAGTTTAGACGTGATTAAAAAAACTGGCGATTAAAAATACGTCAATTTACGTCAGGCGCTGACTAATTTGACAGTACTAAACTTATCTTCTGTTCTTTTCTTAATGAAATAGAAATAAAAATATGCACTGAACTTAAATTTAGTTCAGTTTGTGAGCAAGAGAATCGGCGCCATCATCCTTTTTTTTTACTACTTTTGTGAGTGTTGAAGATAGATTTTTAGTAAATCTAATTTGATTGTAAGTATTTAAATGAAGACTGAATAAATATAATTGTTATTATTTGTACTAAGAATCAGCATTGTCACTCAACGTGGTCATGCTGCCAGCCCTTGTACTCTTCACATTTTTTATAAATGTACAGACGCCAGCACATCAAGCTACTACAATCTGTCAGATTTCTTTAATAGATTTTCAACTTTAATGCTTAAGCATAAGGTTCAAAGTTGATTGGGAAAATCTGACAGTTTCGGGTAGCTTGATGTGCTGGCGTCTGCACCATACTTATTATTTTAAAACTTCTTGTGTAAAGCCCTTTATACACGGGCATCATCATCTCCAATCGCTCCATGTAAAATACTGGTATTCAGCTGCATCCGTTTAGACTGGAAGCTGAACCCAAAATAGTTGGGAAACGGCTGGGCAGATGATGCATGTTTTTATTTCTATTTCGTTCAGAAAAGGACAGAAGATAAAATGTTAGTTTAGTCCTGTCAAATTAGTCAGCGCCTGACGTAAATTGACGTATTTTTAGTAACCAATTTTTTTAATCACGTCTAATCTTGTCTATGGAGTATCTTAATTTGACAGGACTAAACTAATATTATCTTCTGTCCTTTTCTTAATGAAATAGAAAGAAAAAGATGCACCGAATTTAATTTTAGTTTAGTTTGTGAACAACAGTCTCGGCACCAATGTGTGTTCTATTTTAACTTAAAACTTTTATTTGAATGTTCAAAGTGAAATCCTGAGAAATAAATAAAATCCCCAAATGTTTAATAGATAAGTTTTAATGATCATTTTTTCTGTAGCACTTTTAAAAATAATGTTTACAGTAGTAATCACAAAAACACAATCTGTTTAATTAAAAAATAATGATGAAACTCCTAAACGTTAATTATTAGTTTCCCTTTACAGCTAATAAATTTAAACTTCTAAGTGAAAAATATAACAAAACGCATTTGCAATACTGTATTTTTCCATTCAGACAATAATATTGGAGGTACGACGCTACCTACAATATTATACGAACAATAACAACTTGCTGGAATATATAAAAAATTCGAACCTTACTTTTTTTTTTTTTAGAAATGGCAGATTTTTTTTCTTCCAAAACGAAATAATACATAGGTTTCAAAAACTCTCAGATAATATATAAGATAAGTCGTAATATTGGATCTGTTTTACTTTAGTGTGTTTAGCGGAGGCTGTCATTCGGGCGCCGACCACGCCTCGCAGCGGGCGTGCGTCGTTATACTACTAGCCATCACACACTAACACGAGCTTACGACTAAATTAAGTTGAACTATGGGCTATAAACCACCCATCGAGTGCACATAATTACCCCATTACAATGTTTACTATACGACCCAAAACAGGTCGGAACTCACTAAATTCACTAAAATTTAAACACCTCCATTCCACTATTTACAAATTCGGAATGAATCTTGATTCTAGACGTCGATAATTTAGTGTTTATTACTTATTTTTTTTTTTTATAATTTTTCACACTTTATTCAGTAGTTATAAGAGACAAATGAACCAATAATTATCGTCATTATCTATTATGGCTTTATATACACAAGCTGTAGAATACTGCAAGGAAAATGAATGATACGGCTTAGAGCCGCTCCGGTTAACCAGCGGGCAACCTCGGATCTCGGCCGGGTCTTCGTAACACGTATAACGCTATATCATATCGGTACTGTAGTGACTAGACGGTCCCCTAAACAAAAATGGGGGATCAAAAATTTATTTACATGTTTTAACACTATGGATATCAAATTCACACTAGCTTAACACATTGCTACTGTTAAATGTTTATATATTTATTTATTAAATACAGCGATATTAACGCCCTTTGGAAACGTAATGATAAAGCACAGGTGAGTATAGATAGCCAAGTAAACTATTGGCACTGAAGTATTTTGATAAACGTAATCTCAAAAATAATTCAAATCACCCGAAGTTAAAGCTCCCATCGTCTTTTATTTACTGAATAGTTCACTTTGTGCTGTGTCACATGGAAGTAACTTACAACTAAAACTATACGCATATACTACAGTATTAAAATCGAAAATATATATTGGCTCGAATCAAAATGACAAGGCGCTAATGAAACAATCGTTTATCTCAACATCAGTCTAGCATCGTTATGAAGGGTTATGTTATAAATTAATACATCTACACCGCTACAAGACGATTAAATTCATATTTGAGTATGGCTGTAATTACTAACAGACGTCTATTATAGATAACCTGTAGAAATACAATTTTATACAGTTACATATCAATACAAAATATGTTTATGGATATATTACAAGAAAAAAATAACAATACAAAAGAAATCGTCATTTCGTACGAGAAATAAAAACGAATTTGAACTTATCGGTGACGTAACTTAGAAAATAATAACACGTTCAGGAACTTACGAAAAATCAATCGATTAACTTTTAACAAAAATAAAATCGCGTATCGAAAGTGCTGTGAACTTAGCTACCGGTTTGTTTACTTATAAAATTATATACAAAACAATTTCAACAACTTTTTTTTTTATAATACACCTAAGAAGTGAAACCTCATCAGTAAAGAGATCGCGTTTCAGTCTGGCGCGTGGCAGACGGAGTATAATATTCATTATGCCACAGCCTTTAATGTAAAAATCGGTAATCACAATGTGTCGTAGTTCAGTTAGTGGTAAAGTCAATGTTGGGTTTCCGCTGACGTGGTTTTTTGGGGCGAGGAGGGGCGGGGTCGCCATTGCAGCAGTGACAGCCGCGTTTGACGACGCCCCGGCCTGACGCACGGCGTCTTCCCTCGACGTGGTCTTGTCGCTCAGGTACGTGATGTCGATCGGGCACGTCGCGCACGTCACGCACGTCGCGCACGTTGTGTCTCTCTGGCGCGTGTTGTCGCTCGGGCACGTCGGGCGCGCGCGTCTTTCCCGTTAGACTCCGCTGCGCCTCCAGCGCTTGGTACATCCTTTTGGGCGGGTATGTTCGCAGCGGCGGTGCGTGGTTATCATCAGCAGACGACCCGTCCGCACTACCCCTCCGTTCGATACCCCGCGCGTCTTTTATCACTGAATCCAATCTCATATGAGCTCCTAGTCCACTCGAATCCGTTGAATTATTCTCCTCGAACGACGGACTCTTGCAGCATTTGTCACTATCACTGCTAAAGTCTAATGGTCGTCGGATATCTCGTTCTGAAGCGGAGTTTGACTCCCAGAACAGTTCAGTTCGTTCCGGAGAGGATCCGTCATCGCCTACATCTCCGAAACCTCTGGAATCTTCCATCATTTTGGCGTGATGTCTTGCCATGATGTTGTCAGATTCTTCAATTAAGAACCTTGAGGCTTGTTCTCTCTTGTTTCCGTAGCAGACACGTCTGATCACTTGTGTTGTGTTGTTGCCTGTCGCGTGCACGATGTGGGACGCTGTGTTCGACAAGTGTAGTTCTCTGTTATCGTTGAGAATGCTTTCGAACCTCGTGAGGCCGTCGTCTTTGACGAGTACTGATGATAAGTTGATGTTGCTGTGCGTGTGAGGTCCGGGCAGCGAGTTGATCATGTTGTCGATATCTGCGTATTTCACGGTGTTGTGCACGCCGCTGCCTTCTCCGGTCGCCTGCGATATGACGGTTGTCTGCGGCGCGGTCATGAGCACAGTGCCGGGCGCGCGGTTCGCGTGGAATATCGTCGATGTTATGTGTCGGCCCTTTAGACCGCTTATCGTGAATGGTTGCACCTGGAAATATGAGAATAAACATGTGAGTTGAAATTAAAACATGATATTCTATTTTTAAACTCTAGCAGTCTGTTTGACCAACTTATACTGGATGATTTTTTTTACCGTCTCCAAATTAGTACAGCGTGTTCTACCCATAAATATGAACAACTTTGACTATGGGACCAACACTGAAATCACGAAAAAAATCAGCTGTTTAATACAAAAATTCAATACCTACTTGACCAAAATGTATGAAACAGCTGATTTTTTTTCCAAAGAATATTATTTTGATTTTATAATTTTGTTTTATGTCCTAACGTAATCATAAATGTGATAAACACAAAAAAAAAAACAGTATTAAATAATTAGTGTTTTAAATCCCTGAAATATCCTAGTTCTTTTAGGTTACGCGCGACCGCTGGCGTTACAAATGACCGCGCGCCCGCTTGAAGGTTAAAGAACACACTATTTAACCCTTAGCCAGGCACTGGTCACATAGCGACCACATGGATTTTTATTTTTTTGTGACGAGCCGATTTCTGAGATTCATTACAGTGAGTAGTCTAACCCTTAAAAGCTGCGTAGATAACATGTAGGACAGTGGCCACATACAGACCACATGTCTGCATGGGCAGCAGGTCATATAGACATCACAGGGATTTTTTTTTTTCAAAAACAGAAAAAAAAAAACAAGAAATTATATTTGTTATAACCCTGTAATCTACCAAAATCATTATTCAAAAGAAAAAAAATGGCTAGGCCTGGTTAAGGGTTAAATAAAAGACTAGCTAGTTAAAACTTACCTCTCCCTCATCAGTAGGCTCACTATGGAACGTAGTATTGGGATGTGACCTCGCAAACTCCTCCTGATCCAACGCTATAGTCGCTTGCATGCCGTCTTCACTCACGGTGACGATCCCAACGTCTTCTAACCCTATGCCGAGGTCTGATCGATCGACGTGCATGTCTGAACGTGGTAGCAGCTGGTCTGTGGCCATCTGATCGTCTAAGTCCGGCTGTGGGATGGTGCCGTGATGTAGTAGTGGCTGGGCTGGAAGAGAATGAGTTGAAAGTATTTGATTATTTGGAGCCTTTTTAAAATTAGGGTGCTGCATTTTACTCTTTATGTATAAAGAAAGGTCTCTTATGTACAAGCTGTAACATAAATAAAATAATTAAAAAAATCGAACATAAATGTAGGGAACAGCTGATTTTTTTTTGCCATTTCAGGTTTGGTCCCATAGTAAAAGTTTTTCATAATGATGAGTACAATGACTCCTTATGATGTTGTACGTTATTTAAGTTACACCTTGTATAAAGGCAGGTTTAGGGCCCTTTCCCACGGCAAGATCCCGTTTTTTGCAGGATCCCGTTTAGTAGTGTACGTGTTTAAATATACATATTCACACAAGCATCCTGTTTCCCGGCTACTGCAAACAGGATGCTTGTGTGAATATGTATATTTAAACACGTACACTACTAAATGGGATCCTGCAAAAAACGGGATCTTGCCGTGGGAAAGGGCCCTCATTAAGGGCAATATTAACAACAACCCGTAACAGAAATCTGGCTACACAAAGAACACAGCTGTAGCGAAAAGGCGCTTTAGTATCACATGTAGGGTTATGTAAGAATTTTATCAAATTCTTCTTACGCGTATGTGAATGGTGTCCATGATCCTGCGTATGGTCATGCGCAGGCGACGCTGCGAACAGTAGCTCTGCTTCAGGGAACAGCTCCGACGCTGACGGAGAGTCCACGCCCAGGTCCTCACATTCCTCCGACAAGGATTTCTGTGAAAGGTACTCCTATTCCATACATGCGTATTATAATTAATAAAAAGAAATTAAAGCACAGAAAAACCATAATAAGAAAGAAATTGTGAGAGATGAGAAATGTTAAGAACATGATGGTTTGAAGGTCAATTCCCGTAGTTAAAAACGTTCAAAATCCAGTTGCAATCTCATCTCAGCGACAATCAATGTCAAAGTTGTAGAGAAAATTAACACATTGAACGCCATGTGGTGGTCACCGGTGAGCGACAGCTATTATTTTAGTTAATTCTTTGAATAGTAATAAGAAATAATTATTTGGAGTGGGGTTTTTGACTATTTTGAACCGTATGAGCCAATAAAATATAACGTGTAAAATTTGCCGAAATCGCGAATCAGCGTCAGCCCATATGGAAAGTTCAGTGGTGGTCAGTGGTGGTCACCGGTGACCACCACGGCGTTCAATGTGTTAAAAGGAAATTTGACAGATTGAGCCTGAGATCAGACTGTGACGTTCTTAAAATTACGAGGATTGACCCTCAGACATATTGCGATCATTTGCCAGTTTATATAGATTATAAGTGTGTTGATATTTTTTTTTTTACTAGGAGTGAATACATACTGGATGATTTTTTTTTTCTGGTTTATATTTTTACATGGTGTTCTACTCATGAATATGAACAACTTTCACTATGGGACCAACTCTAAATCACGAAAACAACGTCAGCTGTTTAATACAAAAGTTCAATACCTGCTGAAATGGCTGATTTTTTTTCGTGATCTCAGAGTTGGTTCCATAGTGAAAGTTATTAATATTCATAGGTGGAACAGCCTGTAAAAATTTGGAGCCGGTAAAAAACAGCATGCTGTATAACTAAGGGCCATTTCCCGTATCTATAAGAATGGTCGCATTCGAATCTCAGTCTCAATCTGTCAAAAATATAGTTTACCTACATTTTCGAAGAGTGCTTGTCATTGAATGTTGCTGAGATGAGATTGCAACTATATTTTGAATGTTTATATTCACGGGAATTGGCCTTCTGGTGTCAAAATGAACCAGCGGAAGGACTTGCGCGACGACCGTCCACTTTTATCCCGTGTTTAGCTCTACGAAAGTATTGCTTTTCAATGTTTGTAAGAAAAAGTGAAAGCCTTTGCTATATTGCAATGATAAATTATATTTATATTTTGTAAATTGGTTCAAACAAAAACGTCACAAATAAATTATGAGTTCTGTTTTCTTATCTGAGGAACTCAACAACTCAGATGTCAAATTCTCTTTTAAAGTCCAGACATTATCTTGGTCAGGCCAAATAAGGACCGTCTGAAATGGTAGTTTGAGGAAAGAACCACCCAGATTTGGGTGGACCAGTCATCAGTGCAGGCATTTGTCAGTAATTAAAAATTAAATATCTTCTAAATTACTCATTATAATAGTGAATTAGAATATTTTCCAAGACATTTGGTAATCTAAACTACAGTCCGGCCATCGAGAGAATGCGTTCCTGTCACCTGTCAGTACGACAATTCTACTATTTTTGCACTATTTCAACTTTCAAAAAAGGTTAATATTGAGACATTACAAATAGCATACCATGGACTGGTAGCTTCTGTTTTACGGTACGGTATAATTTTCTGGGGGCAGTCGGCTAATAGGGAGGTTGTATTTAGGATGCAGAAACGCTGTGAGGTCTATGTGTGGTCTAAAAACGACAGATAGTTGTATTCCGTATTTTAAAAAACTAAAAATATTGACACTGCCAGCAATGTATATAATGGAAACTGCATTGTTTGTAAAAAAAAACCCGCATCTATTTGTCAGCTTATCGGCAGTCAGAAGAAATCCATTGCGTACTCAATATTGTAACAAACTATGTAATGTTAAATGTAAAACAGCGTTAATGCGTAAAAGCTTTTTCGGCAACGCTCCAAAAATCTATAATAAAATACCGGATGCCATTAAAAATATGCCATTAATAAAATTCAAAAAAGCACTTAATAGCTTGCTTAGCGACAAATGTTACTACACACTGGATGAATTTTTCAATGATGGCTCAATATAATGCTGTTTCTATGTTATAGGAAAAAAAAAAAAACTTAAATGATTAATTAATTTGGAGTTGAAATTTATTATTAATATTGACATTTAATAATTTTTTGACATTTTCAATTATTCTGACTTACTTATTTAGATTTATTTTTTGACATTTGTAACTAAATAATTCCTCATTTAAATCTGACATCACTCAATCTTTTTAAATAATATTATATAATTGTTATAATTTATTTTGAAATCTTAATTATGCATGATTTTCAAACATCTTTTTTTTTATTTTGAAATTAAATTCGTAATATTGAGCTAGATGCACACCATATTTGTACGCCTCCTGGCATAACATAGCGTTCTGTTCACCAAACTCAAGATCTGTATTTCTTTACCTGTGTTAACAAATAAAAGTGATTTGATTTGATTTGATTTGATCTAGTTGCTAATATATAATATTATAAAGAGGAAAGATTTGATTGTTTGTTTGTATTGAATAGGCTCTAAAACTACTGGACCGATTTGAAAAATTGTTTTACCATTAGAAGCCGACATTATCCCTGATGAACATAGGATACTTTTTACCGCGGGAAAATGCTTCATTCCTACGGGAAAACGGGTAATAGGATTTAAACGGCGGGAATTCCGAATTATACGCAAACGAAGTTGCGGGCGGATGCTAGTTGCTAATAAAGATCAAATACAGTTTCACAGAAACGAAAAAGTCGTTTGTGTGTAACAGTGCCTGCAGGTGCTATTTGAACACAATGTTTTTAGTTGGGAGGCCTATTGGTTAATTAAAAAGTAAAAGACACCTTACCTGTAATCGCAGCTCATGTTCCAATATAGCATATTTATGCCTCAAAGCGGCGGCAGACACGTGGGTCAAACGATGTTGTCTGTGGTGTGATCCGTCCTTCTTCTGCACAACCTATACCAGGAAAATAAGTATTAGCATTGAGTTTATAACTGAAGAATTGTTTAGGAAAGGAACCAGATTATATTATAACTGTTGATATTTTAAGAAGAAATATTGTTTTTCTTTTTTTTTTGTTCTCTAATTAAATCATTTATTTATACGATTGAATTAAAGGCAACGGGAATTTCACGGAAAAAGTAGTTTTTTTTTTTTTTTGGAATTCATAATAAAATTTTGATCAGTATTTTTCGTGATTTCCAATACAGACGAAAGAATAATTTTAAGCATGAAGCTACAGTGATGAATCATTTTCAAAGCCTATATGATACCTGCCCAACATAATGAATGGTTCCGGTGACGGCAAAGCAAAGCTTTCCATTGTAAACACATTTTCAAAAGAACAATAATATACCTTATTACTAACACATTAAGATTGAATTCCACAACAACTAATGAAGGAAACTTTTCAATTACAATGAACCGAATGAAAGGGACATGCGTTATAATGCGGGAAAAGACTTGACAATGGATAGTATAGTTGAATAGACGTTTGTTCATCATGCAAAAATTATAAACTAGACGCTAGAAACTGTTGTTGAAATGAAGCTTACCCCAAGGTCAGGAGTTATGACAAAATAAAAGACAAAGACTAGTAATGAAGAGGGGAGGCAATAATTAATAAACACCTAATAATGTTTCGTCCGTTTTCGATTAGCGGCGATGCCGAACATCATGTAGAAGTGACGTCTAGGTAAGTGATGCTATTGTAGAAAACGACGTTTTTACTGTTTTTTTTCTGTGACGTTAGTGTGCATACACACGTGCGACACAAGTCGACAACGCGTGTCGACGGCTGTCACCGATACGCGTCGCTCGTGTATTTGAGTACGGTGCTTAAATACACGAGTGACATGTTGTAGGCGACAGCCGCCGACGCGACGACGGGTACAATTGCCTGTCGTCGACGCGTTTATGTACACTTAGTAATTACAGCACTGGGGAAACAAATATATTGCTACGTATTTTTTTTTTTTTTTTTTGTATTTATTTATAGTTTTTTAACTGTGTTACAATTACAGTGCCCAGACGTAAATATGACCCATCGGATTTCAAAAAGAATCTGTCGTAGGTATAAGTGCCAGGACGCTCTGCAGAGCTGTACTCTTTCTATTATTCGATGTGCCATATCGACGACCACGTAGTTTATGTTTTCACTGGTCATATCTACATGATGCATAATCAAAACGGCACACCAACGAACGAAGAACAGCTGACAAAAATAAATCGATGCGTGCATTCTACTAAAGAGGCGACTAATTCTTTAGGTTATCAGCGTCGGTTCTACGATACGGTGTACCTGATGGTAGCCCTTATCGTCGCAATCTGACGCGTCAATATCGTAGCCGCATCGCGGCGAATCGTCGTGTGAACCGACCATGTACGACCTTTTCGAATCGACGTCGAACATCTTATCAAATATCCTTTGCGCCTCCATATCGGGACTGTATCTATCTGGGATCGGGTCCTGAAGTTGCAAAATGTGCGTCATACACGATTTGGACGGTTTTTATAAAATTTGGAACTATGAACGAATAAATATCATACATATATTAAGAGATAATAGTTCTCGAATGTAAATATAGAAAGTTTACTTACAAGTACGGTGCGATCTATGTTGTCAGTTCGGACGACTTCTTCGTAGCTGTAGTCGTGCGGGTTAGCCGTTGCCGGAAGATGCCATGGCTCTCCCTCAGGACTTGACCCTCGGTCCGGCTTAGTTTCTTCTCGGCCTTCGGTTCTCCAGGGGGAACTGTTGGCTCTGGTCTCTATAAGCTCGGGTGGTGTGGGCCCAGCAGCCGGCGATGCCGTACTGTCTGGCGGATGTATGGTTGTAGCAGTCGCCAGGTTGAAAGCTTGCAGATTATGAAGCGCTGCAGCAGGTAAGCGAACATGTCGTACTCCTGGACGTGTCAAGAGTGGCTTCACTCCAGGTGGCCCGATGAGGCGTTGTAAAAGTAAAGCATTCGTAGCCCCACCCTCCCCACCGACTGTTAATAACTTCGGGCCTCTGTTCGTCACTATAGCAATCTGCTGCCCTCCTTTGATCATAGACACAGGTAGTATGTAATTGGCAGGCATGAGGACAGCTGTGGATGGTTTACCAGCCGTACCCCGAGCTACTGTGATTGTTTGTCCATCTGACACAATGACGTTTCGTTGTTGCGGCTGCGGACGAGGCTGAGGTGTTGGCGGTGCTGACTGTGCTGAGGTTTCGTGTTCAAACGTTAGCTTGCGAACGACTTTACGTGGACTGTCCTGCGGTGAATGACTGTCAATACAACTTTCGTTACAGTCTCCCTGCGATGTGCCACAGCTGCTGTCTTCTGATCCCATCGTCCTGCACGAATCGTCTGCAGGACTCAAGTCGCGGTTTCGACGACTCCTCTTGCGTTTAGATGACCCTGGATTCGAGGGCGGGTTAGTTCTTCGGCGTGGTGCCGGTTTATCTTTGTCCGGTGAATTTTCCACTTGTTCTTTGTATTCAGCTAAGATGTAAAGAATCCGCTGTGTAGTTTGTTCATCTTCGGCTGGCTTTTGTGTGGATGGTTTTGGAGGTGCTGTGTTTAGTTTTAGTGTATTGGGCGGATTGGATGACGCTTTCGGTCTTGATTTGGATTTCGAGCTAGATTTTGATTTTGATTGAGCTGGTGTTTCGGAAGATGTTGACGGTTCACTGGTGACAGTGTGAGGAATCTGTGACGATGACGAAGGCGATGAGTCGACTATTCCCGAAGAGTCTGGAGACCGTACGAAGGTAGATGTCGTGGGTGTTGCTGCAGCTGGTGCCGGGGTCACAGCTTTTCTGTTCACATAAGCCACGTTCAAAGGTTGTGTGTTACCGATGGAGTAAAGAACTTGATGTTGTTTGTGTGGCGCTGGCGTTGAGCGTGATGGCTCTGCGGACGCCGCACTGGTAGAAGCAGAGGCTGCAGCTTCTGCAGCCTTTTCTTTTTTCTTTCTAGATTTCGGTTTCGGCTGCACTATGCTCCTCTCCTTTACTTGCTCTAATACCAGGTCGAATTCTCTGAGTTGTTCCAATGTTGACGAGCTCATGGACTCAGTTGAGGACTGACTCTCACTTGGAGTAGCTTTGACAGCTGCCGGCCTGCTTGTCGTTGTCGATGTTGTTGTTGTCGTTTGTGATGTTTGAGCTTGCGGCAACCTTATAGTCTGTTGGCCAAGCTGCGGAGCTGCTGTGAGGACTAACTGTTGGTACACGGGCTGATTGGTCCCAGAGATGACATTACGCTGTATTTGGAAAAACGATGGTCTCACTACTCTCCCTCCAGACACCATCTGCGGTGCTTTACTTAACATTGGCAGCTTTATTCGCATTTGCGTTAACACCGGCTGTGGTTGAGGTGTATGTGCGTTGTCATTCGCTGTCCCCATAGCATGCATATTATTCTCTTCTGTACCTTCCGAGTGCGTTTGATTTTGTGGCACAATCTTTATTATCGACGGCTCAATCTCGCCCTGTTGTTTTTGGTTAGATTCGTCGACGAGGTCTGAACTCGGCACTGTGATTAGGTTGATAGTTTGCCCGCCTGCGAGGTTCACGGGTATTTGTCGAGTGTATATCACTCCACCATGGAGGTTCATTGGTGATATAGTTTGTTTTAGTTGTTGCACTAAGTTCGGCTGAGCTTGGGAAGTTGTAGGCTTCCTTAACAGTAGCGGTGGACTTCCAATCTGGCTTATATGCTCTAAACTCATAGCATTGTCATTTGCTTGGCAATCTGGATTGTCATCATTAGGTGACAGAGCATTGCCATTGCTAATTTCACTCTTCTGGCCGCCATCTTGGTACACTTGTTTACCAAAGGCTTGGTTGAATTTCGGCAAGCTCGTGCCTTTCTCAGGACCAGGAGTTTTGGGTGACGAGCTTTGTATGAACTTCGCGTAATTTTCTTCGTATATTGAGCGTGATTTTATTTCAGCGTCTTTATTATTAGCAGCGTTATGCGTAGGACTTAGATCTTGGGAGTCTATTTGTTTCGGCTGCGTCTGTTGAAGGTTTGGTGTCTCAACTGGTTGTAGTCTTAGTACCATACTACGTTGATGTGGTCCATTCAACTGTATAGCTTTTCCATCAGCAGATTTACAGACAAACTGCACCATTTTCTGTTCGTTTCCTCCTTGAGCGTTTGTTAGATTCGTCAGAAGATTGACTCTTTTTAGCAGTTGTCCGGCGTTTGCATTCTTTTGATGTCCTGCGTTTACAATATGGAGCAGTTGATTGCCTTGTTGTAATCCTCCATCGACTAACGACAAACCGCTGAAAGAGTTAGTCTGTTGTGTAGGCGTGCCGTTTGACGTTGGGCCAGGAGGTACGGTCTTATTTTGCACAATATGTAACAAGGGCGTTGAATTGGGTGCATTTATAACAGACTGTTGAGTATTTTCAACTAATGTGATTTGTTGGTGGTTCCCTGAAGAAGTTTTGCCTTGTACTATATGCAGAACTTGCGGCGTGTGCGTATTCGATGTTTGTTGATTGTTTTCCGACGCATTTGTCTGATTCAGCGGCGGCGGCAGTATTTGAGCTAAGGCTTGTTGCAAAGCCATTGCATTGATTGATGTAGTTTTCTGGAAGTTGTTTGACGATTGGCCTGTGGTGACGCCGCCGTGCCTTAGCTTTTGGGATA
The DNA here is from genome assembly GCA_949629135.1 of Eremobia ochroleuca. Lineage (NCBI taxonomy): Eukaryota > Metazoa > Arthropoda > Insecta > Lepidoptera > Noctuidae > Eremobia > Eremobia ochroleuca. Next base: position 10,877,398 of record OX451409.1, on the reverse strand, counting down.
TCATATTTACTATGGCATGCGCTCTATTATTTGATAAACCATCTGCGCATGGCGAAATTCCGGCTGCATTCATCGCGTGTGCAATTTGATCCGTCTTTTCGATTGAACCATTCTGTTGCTGTTGCTGTTGTAGCAGCTGTTGCTGCTCTTGTTGTTGTTGCTGTTGTTGAATCTGTTGTTTCTGCTGCAATTCTTGTTGTTGCTGCTGCATCAGTTGTTTTTGCTGTAACTCTTGCTGTTGTAGCATTTGTTGTTTCTGTTGTAACTCTTGCTGTTGTTGCATTTGTTGTTTCTGCTGTAACTCTTGCTGTTGTTGCATTTGTTGTTTCTGCTGTAACTCCTGTTGTTGTTGCAACTGTTGTTTTTGCTGTAACTCCTGCTGTTGTTGCATCTGTTGTTTCCGCTGTAACTCCTGCTGTTGTTTTAATTGTTGTTTTTGCTGTAACTGCTGTTGTTTCTGTTGCTTCAATTGCTGTTGTTTTAGCTCTTGTTGTTGCTGTTTCTGTAGTTTCAGTTGTGCCAGCTGCTGCTGCTTTAGTTCCTGTTGTTTTTGCTGTTGCTGTTTTAGCTCTTGTTGTTTCTGCTGTTTTTGTTTCAGCTCTAGTCGTTTCTGTTGTTTCAATTCTAGCTGTTGTTGTTGTTTCAATTGTTTTTGTCTTTGCTGCTGTTGTTTAAGCTCTTGTTGTTTCAGTTGTTTTAGCTCTTGCTGTTGTTTTAGCTCTTGTTGTTTCTGTTGCTTTAGCTCTTGCTGTTGTTGTTGCTTCAGGTCTTGCGCCCGTTTCAACTCTAGTAGCTGCTGCTGATGCTTTTCCTGTTCCTGTTGTTCTTTTAGCTCCTGTTGTTGTTTTAGTTCCTGTAGACGCAGTTGTTGTTTCTGTTCCTCCTGTTGCTGCTTCAACTGCAGCTGTTGCATCTCCTGCAACTTTTGCTGCTGTTGTTGTTCTAGCTGCAATTGCTGCAGTTCTATTTGCCTTTGTTGGAATTCTTGTTGCTGTTGCAACTGTTGTTGCTCTTGTTCAAGCTGCTGTTGTATTAATTTTTGTTGTTGCTGATATTGCTCCTGTTGTTGTTGTTGTTGTTGTTCTTGTTGCTGATAATGTTCCTGTTGTTGCTGCATTTGCAGCTGTTCTTGCTGCTTAAGATGTGGATATGCTTCAGGTACAGATTGCTTGTCTGTATAATTGTACATCATAGTTACATTCGAATTCGGCTCCAGTGGGGTTATATGAGAATAATCAACACTGTTCATCATATTTTTTTCAAACAATGGTGGATACTCACTGTTTTCATAATTATCGTTTATCTCTTCTTTAATTTCAGGTGTCTCTTCCATTTCTATTTTGATTTCTGGTTTAATATCCACATCAACATTATAATTAGTACCCATTGGATAGTTCATGGTTTCATGTCCATGAGGCGGCATCGGCATTGACTGGATATGTTGTACGTATTCTTGCGCTAAAGGCATACTTAAATCAGCAGTCGTGAGTTCTGTGTATTCAGTTTTTATAACAGACTGGTCATCGCCGGGGCTGTTTTCAGCGGAGCATTGAGAAGGACTAACATTGGACACTTGAGTAACTCGAGGATCGCATGTCACTGGGTTTTGCGCGGCAGCACTGACCGGCAGTTGGCCGACTTGAACAACCTGAACAATAGCTTCAAATTGAGGAGGCTCTATAAAATCTGGGTCGGTAAGGCCATATGGGAAGTCTGACGAGTCAAACAATCCATTCGAATACGACATATCATCTTTTTCTTGCTGTTTTACCCAGTCGTAACTTAATTCAGCCATGCTCTTTTTGAAAAAGGATCTGACTTTATCCTTCATTTGTATGCATTTGATGTTAGAATGTAACTTCTCTATTTCATATTTGTTTGAAAAATTAATTGTATTGCGCATATGTTTACAGTTATCATAATTTTCGGACAGTAAAAGCGGCTGAGTTTGTTTTACGTCCGACAGAGTCGCAGCCGAAAATTTTGTACCACATCCGTCCTCCAAATTTTGTATGACTCTGTCGGACCCCTCACCAAAACCCATATGGAAATTGGTTTCAATAACATCGCAAGATTTATAGTTTGATTTGTTGTCATTTGAATCGATTTCTTCGGCCAATGTCTGAATACTTGGATCATGTATTGTATTATCTTCTTTTTCCATATCAGTAAATAAAGTCTCGTCCTTTTCAGTTTCAGCTACTTCAACATTACAAATGCCTTTTATAGGCCATGCATGTAATATTTCTTGCACGTCTATCCATTCTTTGTGGAATGGCCGCGAGTAAGAAAATTTTACGGTACTGCAATAGTCGAGCAGTTGTTTGAATTCTCTACCGTACCCTGATTCTAATATGGTTGTTACGGTAATTTTAGGTAAGTCTATTTGCTTGCCTTTTCTGTACTTCTTCTCATAAATCTTTACATCTGTCATGTCAATTTTACGCTTTCTGTTTTTCATGTCACCAAATAAGCAATTGAAAATTAAGCCGTGTGGATATTTCATGGAATATGTTCTCCTAGGGACGTTGAGCTTAATATCAATTTCTTCTATTTGACCATCTTCGCCTATTTGTTGTGTTATAAGTACATTTTCTTCAGGTGATTTGTCATCATCGCAATCCATCAACAACGAGCCAGAATGTTCACCACACAAGACGTTATTTTCAAGTAACTTTAAATTCGTATCTTGATTCTGGACATGTACAAATTCTCGAGTTTCCGGTTCTCTCAATTCTTCGTTTGACATTTCATTTTCAATGTGTGATACTGGGCCATGTTTCGACACCTCATTCACCTGGCTTATAGCACTTGCAGGCACTGCTTGAGCCGTCTCATCATCAAGTACTTCATCACTATGCATTTCAACAACTTCTTCGACTAAGTAATTATCGTCGATTTCACTCACATAGAACCGAGTTTCATCTTTACATTCTATTAAGACTTCTTGTGGCTTATGAGCGTTATTTATAAGTTTTACGTTATTAAGTACAATTTGGTTTTCTTTGCTCCTATTTAAGTAAACATCATTGTCGTCAGTAGTTATTACACTGGTTTCTGCAATCGTATTATCTTCAGTTTCAGATTGTATCACTTCAGGTATATTATCTTCATCTTCACCAATAGTTTCATCGACTTCTTCACAAATAACTGTAACTTCAAAATCTGTCACTATATTATTCTTTTTCGCGCCATTGTCAATTCTTGTGCTCTGATCTAAACTACTGTTATCCCTGACGAGACCAGACTGTGCAGGATTTTTATCAGCGTTTTCAACCCTATTTTCTCGGAGTTCTGCACATTTTATTTCTACGCCAATTCCTGTTTTAGCATCTTGATATATATTATCCAGGACTATGTTTGTCTCATCTTGTTTTGTATCAGGTTCCTTAGAAATATTTTCAATAGTCATTTCTGTGTCTTCAAACATCATTTGCAATGTCGATTCAATCTGCTTGAATTTTTCATTCATACTTTCTGTTGCCATTTCTGCCCCCGAAAGTTTCGTGTCAGCGTTCTTACAAATGTCTCCTATGACCACTTCTGACTGTTCTAGTTTGGTATCGGTTTCTTTTTCTAATTCTGTCTCTTCAAGTTTTCTGTCACCATTTTTGCAAGTATCTTCCACAGCTTCTTCAGGCTCTTCTAGAGTAGGTTCATCTTCTTGTTCTATTTCTGTGGCTTGCACTGGATCATAGTCTTCTGAATTATTTTCTAATGTCATTTCTGGCTCTTTCAGTATTGTGTCGTTGTTGTTAGTAATGTTTTCAATCACTATTTCCGATCCTTCTATTTGTGTATCATATTCTATTTCTGTTTCTGAACATACTTGTTTTGTGTTTTCAGAAATATTATGTAAGGTAATTTCTGGCCCTTCCAATTCTTCCATTTCTGTTTCTGGCTCTTTTAGTTTTGTTTCCGCGTCTATTATCGGCAGTATCAGTTTTTTATCAGCGTATTGACAAATAACTTCCACGACTATTTCGGGTTCTTCTAAACTCGTATCTATTTCTTTTTCTATTTCTGGCTCTTCTAGTTTTTTATCCGTTTGTTTTATCACTGGCAGTACAAGTTCTTCATCGGCGTATTGACAAATGACTTCCATGACTATTTCAGGTTCTTCTTGACTTGTATCAACGTCATCTACTATTTCTGTCGTTTCAGTGTCAGCGTCTGCGTAGACATTTTCCATGAGCATTTTGGACTCAGCCAATGTTGTGCGTTCCATGAGCATTTTGGACTCGGCCAATGTTGTGCGTTGCATGACCACTTCGGTCTCGTCTAGTGTTGTTTCAGATTCTTTTTCTATTTCAGTGTCTAATAATATCGGATCTGTGCCGTCACAAATATTTTCTATTGCTATTTCTGGATCTGCCATTGTTGTGTCAGAGTCGTTACATATGTCTTTGTCAATTTCTGGCTCTTCTAGATTTGTATCAACTTCTTTTTCTATTTCTGTCGTTTCGATTGCAGTGTTAGCGTCTTCGTAGACATTTTCCTTGGGCTTTTCTGGTTCATCTGTTTTTGCATCAGCTTCTTTTTCTGTTTCAATATCTACTAATGCTGCATCAATGTCTTCACAAATATTTTCTGTTGTAATTTCTGGCTCTTCTAGATTTGTATAAACTTCTTTTTCTATTTCTGTCGTTACAATTTCAGTGACAGCGTCTTCGCAGACATTTTCCATAAGCATTTCTGACTCAGCCGATTTTGTAATTGTATCAGAGTCGCTAAAAATGCCTTCCATTACCATTTCTGTCTCTTTTAAATTTGTATCAGTTTCTATTTCTGTCGTTTCAAGTTCAGTATCAATGTCTTCCCAGACAATTTCCATATTCATTTTTGACTTGGCTAATTTTGTATCAGCGACGCCACAAATGCGTTCCATGACCATTTCTGGCTCGCCTAGATTTGCGTCGACTTCTATTTCTGTCGTTTCAGGTTCAGTGGCTTCCCAAAGATTTTTCGTAGTCATTTCTGACTCAGCCAATCTTGTGTCAGCGTCTTCACTAATGCCTTCAATGAAAATTTCTGGCTCTTCTAGATTTGTATCAACTTCTATGTTTGTCGTTTCCAGTTCAGTGTCTTCCCAAAGATTTTTCGTAGTAATTTCTGACTCAGCCAATCTTGTGTTAGCGTTTTCACTAATGCCTTCAACGAAAAATTCTAGCTCTTCTAGATTTGTATCAACTTCTATTTCTATCGTTTCAAGTTCAGTCTCAGTGTTTTCCCAAGCATTTTCCGTAGGCATTTTTGACTCAGCCAGTTTTGTGTCAGCGTCACCACAAATGCCTTCCATGACCATTTCTTGTTCCTTTGGTTTCGCATTGGCTTCATTTTCTAGTTTAGTATCCAGTATTATGGCATCAGTGTGTTCACAAATCTTTTCTGTCGCCTTTTCTGGCTCTGTCATTGTGTCATTTTGTCTCTTGCAAATGTTTTTGATAATTTCTGGCTCTTCTAGCTTTGTATCAACTTCTTTTTCTATTTCTGCTATTTCAATTTCAGTAACAGAGTCTTCACAGATATCTTCAGTAGGCATTTGTGACTCGAACAATTTTGTGTCAGTGTGGTCACAAATGGCTTCCATGACCATTTCTTGTTCGTTTGGTTTCACATCGCCTTCATTTTCTAGTTCAGTATCTACTAATATTGCATCAGTGTGTTCACAAATCTTTTCTGTTGCTTTATCTGGCTCTGCCAAAGTGTTAGCGTAGTTGCAAATGTCTTTGACAGTTTCCGGCCCTACTAGATTTGTATCAGCTTCATTTACTATGTCTATCATTTCCATATTTGTGTCGTCTTTACAGACATTTTCCGTAGACATTTCTAACTCGGCCAATTTTGTATCACTGTCGCCACAAATGCTTTCAACTACAATTTCTGGGTCTTCTAGATTTGCATCAGCTTCTTTTTCAATTTCTGTCGTTTCGATTTCAATGTCAGCCTCCACGCAGACATTTTCCATAGGCATTTCTGGCTCAGCAAATTTCGACTCAGTTGCACCACAAATGCCTTCCATGACTATTTCTGACTTGTCTAGTTTTATAACGGCTTCTTTTTCTATTACGGTATCTACAAATACTGCATCAGTGTTTCCACGTATAATTTCTGTTGCCATTTCTGGCTCAGTAATTGTCGTGTCAGCGTTGGTACAAATATCTTTTATGATTATTACTGGTTCGTCTGGTTCTATATCGCTTTCTTTTTCTGTTCCGGTATTTACTAACATAGCATCGGTGTCTTCACAAATATTTTCAGACACCGTTTCTGGCTCCGCCAGTGTTGTATTACCTTTGGTTATTATTTTTGGTTCATCCAGTTTTTTATCGGTTTCCATTTCAGTATCAACCTGTTTTGAACCAGCGTCTTCACAAATATCCTCTGTTACAATTTCTGTCTCAGCCATTGTAGTGTCAGAGTTGTTACAAATATTATCTTCCATGATCATTTCTGGGTCGTCTGGTTTTTTATCGGCTTCTGTTTCTATTCCGGTGTCAATTAATATAGCATCAGTGTCTTCACAAACCATTTCTGTTAACGATTCCTGGTCCGCCAGTTTTGTGTTTGTGTCACCGCTAATGTTGTCTGTGACTATTGCTGGGTCTTCCAGGTTTTTATCGGCTTCCATTCCAGTATCTACCAGTTTTAAACCATCGTCTTCACAGACATTTTCTGTTAGCATTTGTGGGTCTGCCAGTTTTTTATGAGCGTCGCCACAAATGCCTTCCATGACGGTTTCTGTCTCGTCCTGTTTTGTTTCAGCTTCATCACACGTATTCATTAGGGTCGTTTCCATTTCCTTCAGGTCAGTTTTAGCGTCGCCCCAAATGTTTTTCATCACCATTTCTGTCGCTTCTATGTGGGTATCAGCACCTTGGAAACTTTTTTCAAGAGCTACCTCTGTCTCATTCAGTACTGCGTTACCGCTGTCTCGATTCTTTTCATCATCTTTTTCAGTCTCCAATATACTTTCCGTATCCAGAGGAGTAACTTCATGTGTCAATATGTTTTCAGTAATATTTATAAATTCAGGTAAGGTTTCAATGTTTTTATTGATATTTTCTGTTGCTTTTGTCAGTTCAGGCGTGACATCAGTATTTATAGAGACACCTTCACTACCATCTTTGGATATTTCTTCCACATCCAATTTACCAACTTCGGATATTAATTCGGTATCTTTTGCAACATTTATTTCACCAGCGTCTTCACACATATTTTCAATTTCAAATATTGAATCTTCATCAATGAGATCAGTGTCTAGTTCTGTCGCTTCAGATATACCATCGATTTGAAACTGAGGTTTTTCATTGTTAATATAAAATTCAGTCTGCATTAAATCTGCTTTGTCTAATATAGAAGCACTTATTTCATCCTCACTTCCGTCTAAGCAGGAAGTTCTAGAATCCACTTCAATAATGCTATTTTCAAATGATGAGGCATCCATTGTTGTATCGTGTTCAATCTCACTATTTTTCCTGGTATTATCATGAAGTTCAGTGGCCATTACATTTATAACTCCAGTTTCAAAATTTTCGTTAGCATCTTCACTTTGTCTCGGGCTCGAGTTATCACAATGTTTTGCTATTTTACTATCTTTTACAATAGTTTCAAGAGACTTCCTTTTCCGGTTTGAGGTAAGGCGTCTTATATTAAGTTTTGATTTCAGTCTAGCAGAATTTATTTGGTCTAAAATGGAGTGATTATGGAAGAGCTTTAATACTAAAGCTTTGAGTGGCAATACATTATTTTGATTTAGTATATGACTGTCGCTTGCTGCGTTGCATCTTTCGATACTTCTATGATCTTCGATCGAACTGTTCTTATGTTGCAAATGGATCTTAGGCTTAGTCAAAAGCCATTCAGTGTCGCATGTCGATCTTTCATAAGTTTTAACTTTTTCTACAGTCACCTTAACCTTACGATTACACAATGAAGCAATAGCTTCGTATGCTTCCATTACTGGTGAATTATTTCTGTCAATTTCATCAATGCTTTGAGTGGCAAATAGGTCGCAATTGTCAAGAATTGAAAAAGACCCACAGCGTGATAATGGCACTATATCCATTGCGGTATCTTCAAACATATTATTGTCTTGGATGTCAATGTCAATTATATCACCAGACTGTTCAGCGTCTTGTTCATCGGCTTTCTCAGCATGACTTCGAATAAGTTCATCACATCGAACTAATTTAATGAAGCATTTTTTAAGCAATTTTAGATTTTCATATTTCCTCACGAGTTCGTCGCACCTCGTAAGTTTGACAAGACAGTCAGGTAATGTTGCGATTTGCGGTGAAAAATCGTTGCTAACTGAATTTCCGCTATCGGTAACAAGAGGCGCGCCAGCAAATGAAAGAAAAAAGTCATCAGATTGTGTTGAATTTTCGGCAAGATCTTCTATACCAAGATCTCTAAACAATAAGTGTTTGAATTCATTGATCTTTGCTTCGACTGGTACTGGGTTATTCTTTTGCACTGGTATAAATAGTTCGGCAGTCTTGTCTTTGAGAGTTGCTTCATCTAGATTTATGAATGGTGCCAGTCCAACAATCGTATTTTCTTCGTCGCTATTGTCACCATCTACGTCTGCGTCGTCGTTAGATGAATCTTCGATTTCAATTATCTGTAATGGTTCTTGTTGTGTAGGTTTTGTTAGCGGTGATTCACTAGCTACTTGATCAATTGCTTGAACACCTGGTTGGGCGATGGTTACTACGGCTTGTTCAGCAACAGGTTCTACATCCGGTAAAATTTTAGGTTTAACGTCAGACTGTATAATAGGTTCATCAGATTGCATAACAGGTTGAACTACATGTTCAGCAAACTGAATCACAGATGTTACAACAGGCTCAATCATAGGTTGAACATCAGACTCAGTTATAGATTGTACATCAGATTTAATCATAGGTTGCACATCAGACAGAGTTACAGATTGTACATCAGATTTATTCATAGGTTGACCATCAGACTGAGTTACAGATTGTACATCACATTTAGTCATAGGTTGAACATCAGGCTGAGTTGTAGGTTGTACATCAGGCTGAACTATTGGTTGAACATCAGGCTGAGATTCATCATCAGACAAAATCACAGGTTGAATAATGGTTTGTTTATCCAATTGAATTTTAGTTTGAACTTCAGGTGGTACTTCAGACTGAATAATAGGTTCAATAACTTGTTGATCATCAGTTGTTGGTTCGTCAGAATGATTTATAGGTTGAACATCATTTTGAACATCAGGCTCAATGATAGGTGGGACATCAGGTTGATTTAAAGGTTGATCCTCTGACTGAATTATAGATTGTACATCAGACTGAATAATAGGTTGAACTACAGATTTAATCACAGATTCGATAACCGGCAAATCGTCAGGTGATATCACAGGTTGTTCGTCAGGCAGATTTATAGGTTGAACATCAGGTTTAGTGATATGTTGAACATCAGACTGTTGATTTACATCAGACTGTTGATTTACATCAGGTTGAATGTCACATAGAATTATATTTTGATCTTGTGACTGAATTATAGACTGTTCATCAGACTGGATAAAAGATTGAACTGCAGACTGAATCACAGGTTGTACCTCAGGATGAATCATTGGTTGTACACCAGGCTGGATAACAATCTCAGCATCTTCAGTTACAGGTTCAACAACAGGCTCAGTTATAGGTTGAACTGAAAATTCAACGGCAGGTTCAATATTCTTTGTTGGTTCCTCTGTTTGCAACAAGACAGGAGGTAATCCTTCTTTCATCATAAAAGTTTCAACTGAAGTTTCGGTTTCACCTCCATCTCCTGAGATGTCCAAATATTTTTGTATATCTTTTCTTTTTAATTTCACAACACACTTTTTATCAAATAATTTCTGATGATTTTCCAGTAAGTTTTTCTTCATCTTTTGTACTTGATATTTTCCATATTCAGTATTGAAAGACTGCTGTTGAGTTTCTTCGTCTGAGTCACTAAGTAAATCTATGGTTTCAACGACGACACCAGGGGACAGCGCATTCCTTTTTAAACGAATTTCATGTATATGAGACTCTAATACTTTCTCGGGTTTCAACTTTGTAGTAGTGGAAATTTGTTTTATATTCAAAGTGTACCGCCTTCTTTTGGACACGTTGCTCAAGAGAACCGATTTCAATGCTGGGTCCGAAAATAATGAATTAGTATCCATGTTCATTTGACCATGAACAGTCGCCTTGAAGACTTTTCCACAAGGCAGCTGAATTCGCACACATTTCTTCAATGGATCTCCTGTATTTAAGTGTGGCAAGTCTTCGATTAATATAGCGTCCATGTAAGATTGTGGTAGATCATTTTTTAATCCATTTTTCCTTTTCTCTTGACTATTGATTTTACCACCTTTTGTAAGAACTTTACTCGCTGGTATTATGTAATTTGGTTCTTCGTCGTCTTCGTCAATACAGATGATATCTTCCTCAATATGCACAGTATTTTCCTGATTTTTAGCTTTATCGTTGTTTATTTTAGGATTATTAGTATTTTGTTTTACAGATGTTATAACTTCGGAAGTTTGCCCGTCAGGCTGCGAAGATCGTACCGAAGTTTCACTGGCGTCTTTCGAACTGAACATTATTTCATGGCACTCTAGCTCTAAGCGTTGGTTAACAGCAGTTTCCTTTATTCGATCTTCTAATTTCTTTACATAACTTTCAATTTCTTTAACGATATCAGTGTTTGTCATATTTTGTTCAGCCCTGGTATTTTTATTTGTGTCTTTTTTTACTGGTTCGACTACAGTTTCAGATATTTTGGTAGTCGTGTCATCCTCTTTATTAGCTATTTCATTATTCTTATTTGCGTTTTCTTGGGTAACAACAGTAGAATCATTAATAGGTTTGTCAACATTCTCTGTTTCTATCAGCTGGTTTAGTGTAAAATCATTTTCTAAAATACTTGGACTTGGACAGTTTTCAATAGAGTCATCCAAAGTGCGATTCTCCTCAATATCTCCTAAAATTTCTTCTACGTTAGGAATCTCCTGTAAGGGTGGTATAGGCTGGTCTGGAGACATTACTTCAAGGATTTTAGAGGTTATTATTTCATCCTCAATGTCCATCAAATCTGTCATCTCATTTGGTATTACCTCCTGAGGCTCTGGCTCTGATTTTCTATTAATCGTTACTTTAACGTTTCTTTTAGGCAGGATTTTAGTGGCTTTCTTTTTTCCCTCGACTTTCTTGATTGTTTTGTTAAGCGTCTTTTTCGTTACTGGTTTCTTGGCCACTTTAAGTTTATTTATGCTATCTCCACCAGTACATTTTTCTAAAGTTTTGTTGTCACATTCAGTAGGAGTATGTTTTTTTCTGACTTTTCTTTTCCTAGGTATGGAGACTTCCTCAGCCACTTCTGTACCTAGTTTCACGTCTTTGTTTGAGGACCGCAATAAAATACGACGACAAGAAGGTTTATCCTTATTTTCTTTATAACTTTCGGTTTTGATAGTTTTATCCGGTTTGTCTACTTTAGCGATTACTTTTACTTCAACTGGCTGTTCTGTAGTCTTTGCTTTGATTGATTTTACTGTGCTTTGAATTTTACTGTTATTTTTAGTATCAGATGGAGATTTTAACTTCTCGTATTTTTCTTGAGCTGCTTTGGGAACTCTTATTATAATTTTTAAAGATTTAAGCGGAGCATACGATAGTGGTATTGCTTTTTTATCGATTCGATGGCTAATATTTCGATTTATAATCGACAAACGTTTCTTTTGCAGTCGCTCCTGATCTTTTATAACTTCGTTCATCAATTCTCGTTCAAACGATTTCCGTGTTTGACTTCTAGTATTCTTCGGTTGGATTTTTTCAAGCTTCTGTTTCTCCTGTACCTCAGATAGTACTTTCCTTTCACAAACATTCTTATTAGAATTTATATCGACTTTCTCTTTTTCTGATTTAACAGTATCGTCATTCGGGTTATCAACTGGATTAGTTTTGGGTTCTGATTTGGCGACTTTCGTGTCATGGATTACCGTTTTGTTTTGAACAGCGTAATTCCTTTTTTCTTCTTTACTTTTAGGAGTTTGAGCAACAATTTCAGGTTTACTAGCAACCGTCGTCAATGGTGCCGTCATTGGTGTCATTGTTTTAGAAATAGTGATAGCATTACCTATGATCACTGGGTTCACAACGGGAGCGGCGAATTGCGTCGTCTGATAAAGCGCCATGTTTTGCTGGTTATTATACTTCACATATGTACTCTGAGTTACATTGGTCGCAAGGGCCGGGGTTTGAACCGTGCTAGGTTGGTATACAATATCTGATCCGATGAGAACTACATTTTTTAATGCAGTCTGTCTCGGTAGAGCTGCCAAAAATGTGTTAGTTTGATCTACTGTTTTCAATTGATCAGTACTGGCGTGATAGCTTTGATTTCTGCGATTTTTCGAAGGTGTAATCACTGTTTGAGGCATTTGGTGAACGGCAATAGTAGGCTGAACATTCTTTGCCTCATTGTTTATGTATTCAGCAGCTTTAACTATCGAATTCCCATTGACAAATGCTGACGTATGCTGTTTTTGTACTGAAGAATCAAAAGCAGTATTTGGGATTTCATTTCTTACTTTCGGGACTGGTTTTTTATATGCCGGTGATGTATTAATCACTGTTGAATTTAAACGGTTGTCCTCATGAATGGCAGGTATTATAGGCTTATTTATGCTGTAATTTTTACCCTTCAGGCTTTGCATTGGTGCTGTGTAATTATCTTCATCGGATGACAATTCGCCGATTTCTTGCCGCAAATCATCATCCATTAATGCCTCAAGAAGATCATAGTCAGAATTTGGTATTCCTGAGATGAATGGATCCTCTTCTTTGTAATATGGAGCAGTAAATAGTTTCTCCTGTTGTTTTACTGGTATTTTTTTAAGTACGTCTATTTGGTCTTTTGTTCCGTGGCTTAGTCTTTTCTCAGTATGGAGTTGTCGTTTTGGTGTTTCAGGTTGCATCTGCCTAATTACTTGTAGTACAGAGGTGTCTTTTGAAGGTTTCTGAACCACCTTCGCTGGTGTTTTAGAAGATTTTTTTATAGTCTTTAGGACACTCTCTGTGTTCGATCGGCTCAATACTGGAGGGTGTGGACTCGGCTTCGGGTCAGCGGTCAGTGCTGGTTTTGACTGACCTTTTGATATTAAGTTTGTCATTTTTACAAGATCTCCAGTGGAATTAGCCTTAACTATCCTTTGGTTCCGCAGGCTTTCTGCTAGCGCCTTGTTATAGGCATCTTTGTTCAACGCCATATCAAGGGCTTTAGGGCCTCTGCTTGGAGTCTTGTGAGACAAAATAGCATCCATTACTTTCTCCCAATCCATTTCTTCCTTAGGTTCGGCTACAGTTTCAGGTTTGTGCTTGATGCTACTTTTAATTTCAATGTTGCTTAATATTTCAATCTTTTTAATAGGTTTTGGATCTACAGTCTTAGTACAATTATCGTCAGTCTTGACCATATTCAAAGGATTTGTCTGTGGCATTCTTAAATCATGATTAATGTTTGATGGCTTTATACTCGGACTAGGTTTTGTTACTTGTTTGATATTGACGTTGTTATATGTAATGTTAGGGGCTTCTAAAATTTTATGCTTGTTGGATGACTGACTAGTGCAAGGAACAGAATAGTTTGTTATTGTTTGTGGGGGTTGAACCTTCTCTTTGACATGTTCCACTTTTGGTCGTTGGTTCAGTTTGGTCTGCTGTCGCAAAAGAGCAAGTAAGTCCTGTTGATCTCTTTCTGTTAGAGATGAAAACTTATTAGGTATAGTCGACATTTCTCTAGATCGTTCCACTTGAACGTTTCTATATTGATTCTCAGGTTTAACCGGCTTTGCTATCTGGCCGGACAGTATATTGGCGATTATGGGATTCTGTTTTACAGTATTACTTACATGTTTTGGTTTGTCAAATTTCTTCAGTAAGCTCTGACTGTTTTCTGGGTGCTGGTATGCTGCTCTGTCAATTTTTGGTGTCACTGGCTCATTTTTAATTTGAAGAGACTTCGCTGCCAATTTCTGTTCCATCAAAATTCGATTTATCTCTGCATCAGTGGGAGGATTTTGCAGCGTTTTACTCTGATATTCTATTAGTGCGTCTACAACAGGTTTCGTTCCATTAATTTTTGGGTCAATTTTATTTTTGTGTAAATAACTGAGGCGTGAAAACGTGTTTAAAAAGTCTGAAGTTTTCTTCTGTGATTGTTTGGCACATTGTGGAGATGTCTTGGGTTCAGCCTTGATTTTGGGTACTACAGGCGTCACCCTACTGATTGGTTTAATTTCCTTTTTGATATTTACATTCTTGCTTGAATGAGCACCGGCTCCTGCATTGATAGATTCCTGTAGCTCTTTGAGAAATATGTGGAAATTCTGTTGACTCGCTGAGTCTATAGATTTTGGTTTGTTCGGTACATTAGAACGTGACGGAGTGGCCTTCGATTCGGCGCTTCCAACAGTAGTCGTTTTTTCTTGTGTCTGTGGCATTTTATACATATCTTGCATCGATTTTTGTAAGCTGGGATTCGGGAACCTAGACCCGCTTGTCTGAGTGTTATTTAATAAACAGTTTTTGGCCTTAGGACCATACTGTATAGCCGGTCTTGCTATTCCAAACGTTTTGTTGCTCAACAAGTTGTTAACTTCATTCCTTAGTTCACTGAGTTGTTCCGACTGTTTTTTGTTTATGTAGACTTTCTGGTTCTCTGGTACGTTTAGTGTTAGCTGCGGTTTTGGGCTGGCTTCAGGAGTTGCTGGCACAGGACTAGGTGCTGGTGTAATCGTTGGGTGTTCAGCTCCTTGCTTATAAGAGAAAGTATGAACAACATTTGGCTGTAGATTTATTCTTTGTTCAATCTCCATAGCCTTCTGTCTTCTATAGTGTAACAGTTTACTCAAGCTCTCCTTAACCAGCATATTACTTGGTGAGCCAGTCCTAGATTGTGGTGAATTCGTCACTTTATGATTCGATGCTTTATTTCGGCTTGGACTCTCGTTATGATGCACAACAGACGTACTAACTCCGACAGTGCCGTTAGCAATATGAAGTTCGCTATTTTTGGTGAGCGTTTTCTGGTCAGGACTTTTTTCGGGTGACTTGAGCTCGTCCATTGAAAATAGGCCGTCGAATAGAACATTGGATTCGTTGTTTTCTGATAGGATAGAGCTTGAGGACTTTCCATGGTTATCGTAATCGCTGTCACTGACAGAGGGTGTGTTGACGACGCAGGGAACATCTGGCTTCTTCACTGCATTCGCTACTTTCATTCCAATAAGATTTGATAAAGTACACTTTGTAGTAACAGGCATCAATTTATCTTTCTTCTTTCTCTCCTTTTTCTTTTTGGGTTCTTTCTTCTTTTCAGTGCTTTGGTCTTTGATTTCTAGAGGATCTTTGGGTTTCGCCTTTGATTTTGATTTTTTAGGCTCTTTACTTCTCTCCTTGCTTTCTTTACTTCTTTCCTTGCTGTGTGGTCGTTCCTTCTTCTTCTCTATCCTTTTTGCTTCTGCAACGAGGCTTAGAGGGTCACAATCATCCTCGGAAGAGAACATTTTCTTAGTCTTTCTCTGTGCTTTCTTTGTTTTTATTGGGGTTTCTGATCCAATATCGCTAGAATGCGCGCTCTCCGTACGTTCAGGGTCATCAGCGTCTTGCCATATTTCTTCTGGCTCCTGGATTTCTTCCACAAGATGCTCGTAGCCTTTTGACAAAATTTTATTATCAATTTTTTGTAAATGGTTGTTTAGCTTTTGTATGTTTAATATATGACGTAATTTGAATAAGATTACCTAAATAATCTGTCAAATGCAAAACCTAATGGAAATTTTGCAGTGTTGTGCTAAGTTACAACTTATTAGTGCACGTTTTCGTTTATTCACTTTCAAATCAATTTAGACCCATAACCTTTAAAATAATAAATTAATTACTTTTTATTTTTATACAAAAGGAGTATTCTATCAAAAAAAAAAAGTTTCCTGGTACATATATTAGAATTTCAAATCTATAAGACTAGGAAACACTAAATAATAACCACCAAATATAATAATAAACAATTTACAAATAACTATCATTTATAGTGACCAAATTTTTTAACCCTATGAACGCTACACAATGGCTAAAACAACTGTTCACTGTCACATAATTTTCACTTCCAAATAAATTAATGTCATGTCGTACCTTTCTCAATCCCATAGTACTTGTCAGTATCATCGTCGTCTTCTTCCGGTAAGTGTTGGAACTCCCTCGGGTCTAGGTTCAGGTATTTGAGTTCTGTCGTCAACGCGCGGGTACCGAAGTTCGTACGCTCCATGTAAGTGCGACAATTTTCTAATAGAAGCTCCCTGGAAGATAGAAATACAAGCTCAGAGGAATTTTAGGTTACCTTCAAAATCTCATGTTACCCAGTAGGTTTTGAAGGTCAGGGTTGTGGAGGTCAGATAGGCAGTCGCGCCATATAAAACACTGGTATTCAGGTACTTCCGGTTAAACTGAAAGCAGACCCCGACATAGTTGGGAAAAGGCTAGGCAGATGATCTTAAAAATCTTTTATTTCGGCAAACCAGAAAGTGACTTCAAATTAGTAGTTTTATTAATAGATAACTTTGTAAAAATAATTGTACGCCAAAGAAAAGGGGTCTAGGGTATGATTGCTCTATTTTTTTCAGACACTAACGCGACGTCTTACACGGCGTCCTACGTGAGCGAGCGACGCGACCGCGAAAACAACAAACAGTCGATACTTAATGAAGTGGCCTACGTGACCAAACGCACGTGGGGTGCGATGCAGTGCGGCCCGAAAGGAGCGAACGCGATCAGTTGGATTGATATTTTCGCGCGAATAAGTTTTTAAACAGACATGTTTACAGAACTCATGATAACAACAATCATTCGGGACAAACCTGTCAGTATCCCAAGAAAGCGTCTTCAGTCTAGGTCCAGAAAGCAGCACAGCGATATCCGTACACAACTCGGGGCTGATCCCCAGGACTTCTCCTTCGCTAAATATCGCCGTAGACAGCACATTTGCCTGATGCTGCGTGTGTTTGAGGTTTAGAGTCTCCGAAGTCTTCACGAAGTTGGTCTGCCCGCGGGAATCGCTGGCCCAACTCCCGAATTCTTTGTTCGGTTCTTCTTTTATTTCTTGGTCGTCCTGAAATGTGAGAAAACAAATTGATTATGGTGATTAACGTGATGCTTGCAAAATCGTTTAAGAGTACTTCGATCACTGGTACTTACTTACATCAGAATTTAAACATTCACTCCAGTGAATGTTAAAATTCTGATGTATGTAAAATTATGATAATGACAATGATGAAACATGCGCTATTTACTTATATTCCTAACCATAGAATTAGAGCATCATCAGATTAGAGCAGTCCACTGCTGCATAGGCCTCTCCAATCGCACACCATTCAGCTCAATTCAAGACAACTTTCATTCAGCTGCTACCTGTGTTGCTATTAGTGCATATTTCGACGTAATGTTGTTCACTAATAATAGGCACACTCACCATTCAAAAGAGGAAAACCCTCCAATCGCACCCAAATACTCATCTCCTACTCGTATATCAACGAAGGTCAAGTATGAAAATCGGTAGCCTGTTAGGTTTTGCAGACTTGTTTGAAGGTTCTTATTTGTAATTAGCTGACTCCGGCACTTTGTACTTCGTACCGCCTCAGTCAATAAATGTTAAAATTATTTATGTTTTTTTTTCTCGTGAATTTGTCCCAAGTTTTAATAGTAATTATTCTGCTATTCGACACGATCCACCACCACCACTTTACCCCTACATTTCTTCCATTCTCCATTACGACGACACCCACTAACGTAATAACTCTTACCAACATTACCCGTGGCTAAATAATAACAGCCGCACAGGTCGATCGATCAGGTTAAGCTACGCTTGCCGCGGTTGATCTGTGGATGGGTGACCATTTTTTACATACTGAGACCCCTCCGTGCCTCGGAAAACACGTTAAGCCGTTTGTCCCGGCTGGTCATTCGTGGATCTTTGACAGTCGTTACGGGTAGTCAGGAGCCCGAAAGTCTGACAACCAATCTTACCAAGGGGTATCGTATTACCCAGTAACTGGGTTGTGGAGGCCAGATAGGCAGTCGCTCCATGTAAAATACTGGTATTCAGGCTGCATCCGGTTAGACTGGAAGCCGACCCCAACATAGTTGGGAAAAGGCTAGGCAGATGATGAACATTACCAGTATAAGCGGCGGCAGCGCGGGCGCAGCCTTTATCCTTTCATACATCGCGGGCGTCGGGTGCACGGAGAACGCCGTCAGCGTGCACTCGCAGCGGATGCGCTCGCTCGCCGAGAGCAACGCGCCTAGTTGTGTGAACCACGACGCTAACGTCTGTTCTGCTGAACGGGCGTCCGCTTCCTGCAAAAGAAAAGAGAAATGTTCTATGTTTAGTAAAGTCGAAGACAAGAATTAGGTGTGCAAGCTTGGAATTATCTTTGCTCTAAGCTTGCAATCCTATTTCGAGCGTAATAAGTCAGAGGCATGTTAAAAGGCAGTTAAAGCCTGCATATGCATACTTACCCACCTCTTGTTAACTTTATATATTAGCAAAAGTCATACCAATTTAGAGGCATAGATATTGAAGTAGTTAATATACATATTTACGATGTTGTACAGCAGAACTGTCTTTACCAAAACAACTACATTGGCGAAGAAATTTGCCCTTTAATCTCGAAGTCAAAACGTTTATTGCGTGTCTCCTAGTTTATTACTGTTGGCTTTATCTGCATGTTCACAAATTGTATGACATACCTTTTCAGTCTTAAGTTTGAGCCTCTCCAGCTCGTTCATGCCAGCGGTGATCGCTCGCACGTACAGCTCACACACGAACGGCTTCATGTCGTCTTTACTCTGCAAGCAAAACGCTTTGCGCTTTAGAAATAAATAGGGACTAGAAAACATTGGATGTAATAAATAAATCAAGATAGGACGAAAATAACTAGTGTGTTTCCACTTTCCAAATGCAATGGTTGTCGTTGATTGTGTCTGTTTCGCGGACAGTGAAAGGGTTCACATTCATCAGATTTTTGACGTGATAACGTCTTAGGGTGCGTCCACATCTGGCGAATGCGCCGCGAATGCTCAGCTGGCCAGCCGTTCGCGCGCGGCGCGCGATCTGCGCGCGTCCAGCTCACGTGCTTACACTTTCGTTTGCCTAGCCTCAGCGCGGGGAGGAGCGATAGCGCACGCGCGACACTTGCGCCGCTCGCGCACGGCGCGTGAACGGCGCAAGAGCAGTGCGCGAACATAAAATGCACGCGCGCAGCTCGCGGGCGGCTCACGAACGGCTTGCCAGCTGCGCATTCGCGGCGCATTCGCCAGATGTGGAAGCACCCTTATAAATCGATGAACGCCGGCTGCACGCACGAAAAAGCACGACCCATTGTCACCTTCCGCCTGAGCCGAGCGTGCAAGCGAGATCGCGGAACAAGCGATATAGTATTAACAGAAGTTCGAATATGGTGCGTCCGGACCGACGGACCGGTACGATGCGCTCGACACGCCACACCACCGCACCGCACCAAAGACGGTCCAGTGCTTTGCTTGCTACTAGATAGTGATCACGTCGACATGCCTCCGACTTTATCCAAACAGTCTAAAATCGCGTTAGTTGCGGCAACCCTCGTAGCTACTACAGCTATCGAAGAAAAGGGAAAAAAAAGAAAAGAATGGGCAAAATTCTATTTAAAAGACACGAGAGTCGTACAGTCATATGCGACTTATAAAAAGACCTCGATGATGAAGATTTTCGTATATACAACGTGTAACGTTAAACGCGCAAAACCTCAGACACCCCAACTGATTTTTAATTCAATTGACCTATTTCAGAGAGAAAATAAGTCATTAAAAAATTTTTAAAGGTTTTATGTGCTGTTTTAGTTTTACTGGCCATTCTGATCGTTTCTTGCGTCTGCGACGACGCTTTATCGAGGGACGAGTCGTCACCGGGCCCCTGCGCCGCGCTGACATTGTGTTGCTTGACCTATTAATAAATAGATACGGCAACGTTTTTAATGGAGATTTTTTGAAAAATGTGATCTAAATTAAAAAGTGGTTCATTTAATTCTGCTCGTTATTCTGATCAAACTATTTTCAGGTTTTGCGCATTTAACGTTACACGTTGTATATCTTCGCATGAGTTCCGATTAATTTGCTGAATTGCTCGAACTATACTAACTAACGAATTAATCTTTTTTCCGTGATATTCACGGCTTCTTGATTTGACGCCATTGAAAACGTGTGTCGCACTCGGAGGTAGAATTGCGACTAAAGCGCTAAACGGTGCGGTGGTTCGGCCACACGGTCGAACTAGGTGCGGACCGCACCAAATCCTGTGGAAAAATCATCGAACCGAGCGCACCGTCAATAATGATAATAATGTGCGGCGGACCGCTCAACATACCATCGAATATGGTCCGGACCACACCAAATTCACGATACGGAGCGTACCAAATTCGAACGTCTGTTAGGGCTAATAGAGGCACGATCGGCCTACGCGTTCGGCTTGTGACGCATCTATCTCTCTTCCACTATGACGTTATAAGGTAAAATTAGTCCGTAAACCGACTTTACAGAAATCATTTTTTTTTTTTAACGTTAATTCATCTTCACTTACATTAAAAATCTTCACTCCCTAATATAAACAAAAATGCATTCTATCTACAAAATAAACAACATTATTTGTTCTCTCTAACGATGTTGCCACTCCAGTAAAATAAACTACATCGACGTTGCCAGTCCAGTTTGAATATTGTTTATTCAAACTGGACTGGCAACGTCGATGTAGTTTATTTTCTACATCCTAGCATGTAACAGGGCTGAAACCCAGAACTTTGTCATTTGACCGAAACTTTGAACAAGTTCAAGAAAACAAATACATACTACGTTGATGATCCTTACCAAACCTAGAAAGGTCATAATTTTCACAAACATTACAGTGAGGTTATATTTCCTACCATATTTTAGTTTTATTTTTAATTTTAATAAAAAAAATAAAAAAGATCATAATTTTTTCTATTTTTTAAATCAATTGAAAATTATAAGTAATTTATTTTGTGTACTTGTTCAAAATAAAATATTTTTTTCATTTTTCTAATTGTTTTACAAATAAATAATCAAAATTACGTCTGTGACTGTGCTCATATCGGACGAGAAGGCTGTTCTTGAGACATCTACTCATGAACCGGTATGGCCACTGGTTACAAACTACTACCATGCGCGCTCACTTGAAAACTGAGCGTGGTGACGTCACAGTAGCGTGCTGGTCGTGCGGCAGGGAGTCGCATAATCACATTCAACGCGGGTTCCAAGTAATCGTGTACTTTTTTTTTTGTTTTTTGAATGGCATCTCGCATTTCAAACTATGAGGTTGTCGACTGCTTAACCGGGCTTGCCTGTGGATGCCTCAATAAATTAAGGACTTCAGCCAGGGCTTACAAACTAAGCGACTACACGCTAAGGGCACCCCCTGTGGAGTACGGACCTCGGCTTAGGGCGTCGCTGTGAGAGGGCAGCAAGGGACAGACTGGATCGAAATTATTTAGGGACGAATTAAAAACTACAGGCTCAGCGGCGCGGGCTGGCTCGAGCAAGGGTCGGGGCGTAGTGATCGCGTACTCGTAAAGCTGGCTTCCCACGGTTCGCGATTCTACGGATCATCACGCAAAGCCGACGACCACGGACGGCAACGCACACAGACAGGGCTCTTACAACGGTGCGTGTCGGTATGTGTAGATCTTTTGATAGCTTCATTTCAAAATGCAAAGTGAAAGAGAACGTATCGTCTCTGCAGCTGCGGCTGTGGTATTAATGAACAATTACCAAATTATGCGATCTAGTAAAAGTAAAAAGAAACGACGTCGCTGGTGGATTTCAGCATACAACAAAAGTCGTATAAGTGTACTTTTACATATATCTAATTTTATTTTCTGTTTTGTCACCCATTAGTAGCAGTGGGATCACGGTAGAAAATTAACGAATGACATAAAATATTCCCTGTCCTGTGATCCTATCGGTGGGATCATGGGGAATGATTCGGAAAACCTTATCATAATATGATACATAACTTTTCCGAATCATTCCCCATTAAAATAGTCCCATATTTTGAACCTATTTTAGTGGGTACATTTTTTTTTCAGATATAACGGTACTGATATGCTCGTTGATATCCAAGAAGAACCAAGCAACAAATTCTTCAATTTTTGTAGG
>OX451409.1:10645266-10854942 GCA_949629135.1 Eremobia ochroleuca | reverse complement strand
TAATTTACATACAAAATACTGATATTAAGTTTCATTTTAAGTTAAGTTCCTACTTTATTTTTTACAAAACAATGTTATTAGTTTTTGCGCCCAGTGATCGGGCATTTATTTGGGCGTAAACTCGTTTATGCCCAATATGCCAAGTTTTTTTTTTTTTTTTTTTTTCCTTAAAAAACCTGTCTTTTTAATATTTTCACTAATAATAAATATAATAATAATAGATTTCTTTATTGCCATAAAAACAGGTTACAGAAGAAATTGAGACCCTGGCTCCAGAGCTAGGTTAGAGTACCTGTATTTCAGGAGCCAGTGACTGCTTCCATTTTGGTTACAATTGGGCAAGTTTTATGCAGCAATAGGTGACATAATTATCTTACTTAAAATCAAGTTTATTATTTAACATTAAACATTTAATTATGCAATAAAAATAGAATTAAAAATGAAATTAGAATAAAAGCAATTTAAATAATCTTATTACATCTAAAACAAAATTCGAATAAAATCAGGAAATTGAATTTAAAAACAATTAGATTGTAGTAAAATAAAATTAAAACAAATCACAGTACAGCCAGATGAGACCAAATTAAATTAGAAATAGGAGTGCATGTGGGCGTTTGTGTGTGTGTGCGTGTGTGTGTTTGTGTGTGTGTGTGTATGTGTGTGTGCGTGTATGTGTTTGTGTGTGAATACCATTTATTTGTGTTCCAGTATATTTATGTTGATTGCAATAAATTTTCAGTTGCGTTGTAATCCTGCGTCAGTAACCAGAGTTTTACTTTCTTTTTTGTTTCACGAGTCGTAAGGGGATTTATGTTCAATATTTGGTTTAACTTGTTATAAAGAAAAGTGGCAAGATATACCCGCTGTCGCCTAGCGGACGCCGTGTGACAGCGTATAGGTAGGCAAACATTTTTTATAGTGCGCTTCTTACTATTTTGTGCATTATAGGGTGTAATACTGTGCTGCTTATAAACAACTTGCAGAATATAATTCTGTCTTACTGTGAGTACTTCACACTTCTCGTATAAGACTTTGGTGGGAAATCTAAAGGCTCTGAAAGTCATGACTTTAAGTAGAGATCTTTGGGCCCTTTCCAGGTGAATCATAAAAGTCTTGCATCCACCACCCCACACAGTAATACAATATCCCACGACTGACTGCACGAGCGCATAGTACACAGTGCGAAGGAGTTCGAAGTTAGCTACGTGTCTAAGTTTTTTAAATGCCCAGATAAGTTTCCTGATACGCGTTGTAGTGAGGTCTATGTGCTGTCGCCAGCCAAGTTTTTCATCTACAATCACACCAAGGTATTTTACATGTGTAGACTTCGTGATAGCAGTGCATGAACATGCCGTTGAAGAAGCCAAGTTGCAGACATGTAATCTAAGATCTAAATTAGCAGGTTGAAAAAGAGAATTGGAGAAATGTAGATTTGGAAAGGTTCAAAGTGAGTCGGTTAGATCTTAGCCAATGGCTTACCTCACGCAGTCCCTGTTCGGCACTTCGTCGAACTTCGTCCCAGGTCCCCCCATGGAATATTAATGCCGTATCGTCAGCATAGGTAACGATCTTGCCATTTACAAGTGGCAGCTGACACAGGTCATTAATGTAAATCAAGAAGAGACTCGGCCCAAGAATACTGCCCTGTGGGACGCCACAGGTAACCCTAGCATCCGAGCTAACGAATTCTTTTATTTTGACTCTTTGGGTACGGTCACAGAGAAAATCCTTAAAAATTTTTAGAGCATTTCCGCGAACACCGATCTTATGTAACTTGCCCACAAGGAGAGGAATCATGACGGTGTCGAAAGCTTTGGCTAGGTCGAGAAATATGCCGACGCATTTCTGTTTTTGATCTATTTTAAATGTGACGTGATCTATCAGCTGGTTTACGGCATCTTCAGTGCTTTTTCCCGACCTAAAGCCAAATTGGTATTCTGACAGTATGTTATAGTGCTGCAGAAAGTTTGTGAGCCTTTTGTTTAGAACCTTTTCTAGTATTTTTGATAGAGTAGTAAGAACTGAGATAGGCCTGTAGTTTCCAACATCATCCTTCTTTCCCCCCTTGTGGACAGGAGTAATAAGGGACTTTTTGAAGACCTTCGGAAAAACACCCTGGGTAAGACAGATCTCAATTAGTTTAGTCAGATGAGGGATTACGGTGTGTCTAGTAAATTTAAGAAACTTGGCTGATATAGAGTCCCAACCAGTAGCACAGTCATTCTTCAGATTCATAATCAGCGCTTCAACTTCGGCTTCGTCTGGCGGAAGTAGCACGATTGAATTTGGGTTGGGGGATGTGTGAGATTTATAATTATTTTGAGCTAGAGGTATTTTATCTGCTAGCTGGTGACCAATATTAGAGAAATAGGTGTTTATCTCGTTTACAGCACTTGAACCACTTGTCTGTGGTACTAAGAGGTGGTCCCCAGCAGTTTTTTGTTTTGAGGTACTGATAATGGATTTGACAGCATTCCATTTATCTTTATTAGAGTTTGTATTTTCTAGTACAGATTTTTCGTAATTCCTTTTTATCTTTTTCAGAAGAGCGTTACAAAAGTTTCTGTACCTTTTATATATTAGTTCATCAGATGTTTTTTGTGGGTTTTTCTTATGATTTTTGTGCAGCTTATCTCTGTGGCGGATACATCGCAGTAAACCAGGGGTTAGCCAGGGTTTAAGCAATCTTTTCCTACAGGGTCGGGAAATTATGATCGAGTGTTGTGTTAATGCACTTGAGAGATGATCAACAAAAAGAGAGGCGGCATAATTTGCGTCAGAGTCACTGTTGATAAATGAAAAATCAACAGTTTGCAAGTGTGCAAGGGCAGCATCATAGTCAACTTTCTTGTACACATTATTTCTACTGATGTCAGGATTTAGGCAACAAAGGCTTAGTAGGACTGAGGCGTGGTCAGTCACGGTTGAATCTATCACAAAGACCGCAGCAGAATAGGATGTGTTTATCATAATATGATCCAGACAGTTTGCAAGCCTCGTTGGATAGGTGTGTGCCGGAAGTAGCCCTAGTTCTGCAGTTAGATTAAGGTAAGATGCACTGTTTCTGTCAGTATTATTCAATTTAATGTCGATGTTGATGTCACCAGCAATAATTATGTGTTTAGCTTTAATAGGACGTATGATCGCATCTAATGAAGTGAGAAAGCTATTTGTGCAGTATGCAGATGGGGATCTATACACAGCTAATATGTTAATATCAGGGTAAACTTGAAGCAATAGAAAACTAGCGTCATTTGATTTAGGTTCTTCAACAGTGCATTTTATGTTTTTCCTGACATAAATAACGATGCCACCATTTTGATTAAGCTTAGTCATGGAGGAAAAAGATTCGTAGTTCTCAATAATAGGAATAGGTTTGTGTTCATTAAGCCAGCATTCAGTGAGGATTATAATGTCGATGTCAAAGGAGAATCTGGCTAGTTGTGCCTCAAAATTATCAAAGTTCTTGTAAATACTGCGAATATTTTGTGTTATGATTTTCAAAGACTTAGCAGTGCTATATAACATAGAATTACAAGTTTCAGGGTCACAAGAATAGCTATTTGCCACAGAGATAGTATCTAGATCGAATAAAATTGTGTTGGAATCATTAGCCATTAGGAAAAGAATTGAAAATTATGTCACATATACTTGGTACTTTATCAAATAAATTTTTTTTGTAATAATGGAATGCTTGGAATAGTTCAGGATTTGTCGTGTCACTTGGTATATTTGCATTATTAAGTATTCTTACAGCACGAATCACTGGTGCAAACTTTAATAAGTTCGTACGGGTTGCCGGAACTTTAAAAAGTTCCTCCCTCGGTCCCAACCGTAACCTCCTGCCTGGAACGAGCAATCCCAACGATTCCAATATTTGCGGATTATTCAGTATCCCACGAAAAACCACGAAAACATATTTTACAAGAGCGAGGTTGCCCCTTACTTCCAACTTATAATACCCAACCGTTAGACACTTAGCAGCTAGCAGAGATAAGCCGGACAAACCATATCACCTTTAATTTAATAATTTTTCATTCTATGTGCAAAATTTAGTACCCGTTTTCTAACTAGATAGCGTTGGCGACTTAGTTATTATTTACCCGGAACAACACAATAATAACATTATCTGCCTTTTCCCAACTAGTTGGAGTCGGCTTCCAGTCTAACCGGATGCAGCTGAATACTAGTATTTTACATGGAGCGACTGCATATCTGACCTCCACAACCCAGTTACTGGGTAATACGATATACCCCTTGGTAAGAAGACTGGTTGTCAGACTTTCGGGCTCCTGACTACCCGTAACGACTGTCAAAGATCCACGAATGAAAGCCGGGACCAACGGCTTAACGTGCTTTCCGAGGCACGGAGAAGTCCCGGTATGTAAAGATCCATCCACAGACCAACCGCGGCAAGCGTAGCTTAACCTGATCGATCGACCTGTACGGCTGTTATTATTAAGCCACGGGCCCCTCAACACAATAACACAATAATAACATAGCATAACATAATCATACCTATAATGTTCTCACTGTTGGGACACAGGCCATGTGTCTGTGCGAGGGACTGGGCCGTAATCTAGCACGCGGGCCCAGTACGGGTTGGTGGATGTCACATATCTTCGAATGCTCGGTTCTAGGATATGCCGGTTTCCTTACGTTTTCCTTTACCGTCTTCTTCTTAGCGTGTCGATAGCAATCTAAATGGACTCGGCCCAGAATCAGTTCCTTTACCGTTTTAAGAGATCAGACACATTATTGGTGGTTGTTGTCGATCATGCCTTTATAGGAAGTCCATAGCAAACCATAAAGTACGCTTTGGTAGACATCATTTACACAATCACGCAATGAGAGTCCAACCACAAAAATAACAGGTGGATAAAATGACTGACTTACGTTTAAAGACATTTTTTTCATTGCTGAATGTGCCCGCTCTTGACCTTGTTCACGCGTGATAGAAAGCGATGGATGAGGTGTATGATGGAACGAGCGTTCCCAAAAGATGCCTAAGGCACTGGAACTCACACGCATCGACGAAACAGCAGGCTGCTTGACGCCGGACTCCGGTGGGAGGGTGGTCGCTAACCAGGCGGGCGTTAGCCCTACCACCGCAAGGGAAGAATTGGCCAGTCAAATAAGGTGTTGGGTGTGACTGTCCAGGATGCACGGACTGCCGAACGGATTTACACACTGTTTTCACCAATGAACGGATTCGTGAGGAAGGTTTAGGTTTTATTAATTAAAGGTTTTGTGTAAATTAGCTGACATATTATGACGGATGATTGTTGAAGATGTCGGATAAAATCATGCCGACTGGGAGCTTTGCTGGTGTGCCCCGCGTAAACCAATAGTTATATGAAAACAATGTATTACGGAATTATTCCTCTTAAAAAGATCTATTAAACTTTGTAGTACGTTTCCGTGGGTCAATTTCCTACCACCACAGACGCGAAGACGCGGACAAAAGCTAGTAATCATCTAGCCCTCACTGCATCATTGACGTGCATTTAACGAGAAGTATCGATCGCATTGACCCCGTTACCTATCGTAGAACAAACACTGATGAATTAGTAACGAATTCCGAGTGCTACTGTACCAAAATAGCATGATGGACGTCAAAGTGTCGATAAAATCAATAAACTATGTAGACTTAGATACTTTGCAATAGACTTACTTTGTATGAAAATGAAAATTACTTAGGCTGATTTTACCAAAGTCAGATCTTTTATTAGTGGAATAAAATTGACGTCTGACAGTTCTAGTATGGTAAAACAGCCAAAAATTCAAAATTTATTCTCAGGATAAGACTTATTCTAGGTATAAAAGTTTGGTGGAATGCGCCCTTGAATGTCTTAAGTTACACAGTTCGACATAAGCAATTGTCTTTCTATTGTGTCTCTAATTACGGCATTCGATGATTTAATGTTAAAATAATTGCTATAAAAACTAACGTACACCAAACCATATGACGTGTATGTTAACGACGGTGTTTTTTATGTGGTTAGCAGAAAAAAATGTGACACCGTTGACAGAACTGGGTTTTCGGAGCATTTAAGGGGTTAACAGTATAGATGTGTTTCCGTGTGGAAATCCAGAATAATAATAAACCCATAGCCGTATCTCTACGTTGAGGTCGTGGTGGGGCTTGCGCGCTCCGAATAGAGAACTCAAGTACGTAAGAATTGAAAAAATCAGATTGGTACTTGACAGGATTTGAACTCAAAACCTCGAGCATGAGAGGCGATGCCAAAACCACTAATGACGACTAATTTTCAGAATCCAGAAACATATTAAAATAAAGCCATAATAGGCATCAGTGCAAAAACATAACATTACACTTTCTTTATCTGAAGGGTTGGGCAGTTGTGTACCACCCAACATTTCGCCAGGTCTCGTGTAATAGGGAGCGAGACTATTGTCATCAACCGATACAAATTCCAACTCCAGCACCCTAATTATCCTTATTAATCCTTTAAAAAGAAATTACATAAGTATGTCTTTAATATATATTGTCAGGGCCTCACTGTTGCGAATATTTAAAGAAAAAAGAAAATAGCACCTTTGTCTGATTTAATATTGAACTCAATAGTTTTGAAGTATTTTCTGTTTGTTTTATTTTGTTTTGCCATTTAGTTTTTTTTTTCAGTTTTTGTTTGAAAAAGTGTCAGTAAAAAAAAATAAAAATATATATATGTCGGAGGATGTATTCGGAATCAAGTTGATTATTGGTTTCAAAACACTAGATGTCGAATGCTTACTAAAAATACTTGTTAAATCTTAATTTAATTTAATTTGTTTTGATACATTTTGCTATTGTGTAAAATCGTAGTAATTTCTTTAAAAGTTACTATTTTGTATAAACTTTTATGTAGCAGAGGTACGCCTCGAGCGGGGTCGAGGCGCCATCTTGACAGATTGCACGCATGCGCGGTGTGCGTTGGCAGAGCGGGAATATTTGACGTATTGGAAAATCGAGTTGGATTGTCCATAAGTTAGAAGGAATATTGTTTATTCGTGGCAAAGTAAGATTGGTGTCGCGAACCTGCTGCTCGGACATAATTGTTTGATTAACGTTTTAATTCATAATTGCAAAGTTCAGTGACTCTTATTATTGTAAAACTTTTCATTAAATTGTATGTAACAGTGAATACTTTGTTTTGTGCTCGCATTTTACCCCGATGACGCCCACTAAACCTATGACCACTAATGACGATGTCGAGATGAATAGTGCTTCTCCGACATCAGAAGTGGGATCGGTGCAGGCACAAAACGTAGAAAGATCGATTGATGCAAACCATGCTTGGCACGCTTTGTTTGAGGCGCAACAAAATAGCATGCGCCTACTTGTGGAGGCGCTACGCAACCCGCCGGCTACTGAGGACAAGAACATCACATTGCCCGTATTCCAACCGGATAATGCAGACACTGACGCCCGAGCCTGGCTGGCAAATGCGGATATCTGCTTGTCGGATCATGATATACAGGGAAGTAAATTTATTCTCATAATTATGTAGTAAGGCCATGAGAGGTTCAGCCGCAACACCTACTGCTTTTTCTAGCAAGAAGTGGGTGGAATTTAAATAAGTTTTCCTTTCTCGTTTCGATACTTCGGAAACATGCGCAGCGACGGTTTTAAAAATGTTTAATGGTAAACGGCAAGATGTTGAATGTCTCGCTGCGTATCCAAGCCGTTTATTTAGCTCACTCATGTCGCGATGGGGTAATATAGGCAAGTAAAAAATGGTGGTATCTGTAATAGTTGCTCATATGGGGCAAAATATTTTCTGAAGAAATATCTACGCGCAGTAAAATGCAACTTTAGCTCATGATATTTTCATATCGTAAGAGGATTTCTTAAGAGATTACGAAGGCAGGTCTAAATACTATGCAAGATAGCAGAACGCTTCCAAGGTCAAGTCTAGCTTCTACAAAATGTTACGCTTGTGAAAGACTTGGTCATAGATCTTTTGAATGTTTCAGCCGTTAGCATGACAGGCAGCAAACAACTTCGAATTCCGATCGCCCCAACACGACCGTGGCTATGACAAAACCCGGCGTGACGTGCTACAAGTCTGGTACTAAGGGTCAGTTGGCATCACGATGCTCGAAAACAACGGCAGCGGCAAGCGGCAGTACGAAATCTGCCGCCACATTAGCGTAGTGGAACGAGTGGACTTTGCGGTGATTAAGTACTCAATTTGGTGAGCAGTTTTCATTTTGTTTTGATTCTGGTGCTGTTTTATTCTCTGACTAAACAAAAAAAAAAAAAAAGTATCTAGCTAAAACTTGTTACGATTTGTGAATTATAACATGCAATTATTACCCTGATAGGTATAGAAAAGTCCAGCATTAAGTGTGATTTACGAGTTTTATCTCGTGTTATTCTTTGTAGTCATGACGTTCAGATTACATTTCACGTTTTTCCTGATGATTTTCTGAGTAGTAAACATAAGGCAAGGTAGTAAACATAAGGCAAGATGCATTATATGAAGTTCAGTAGAAAATTGTAAATAGCACGATTCATAGAGTAACTAAGACAAGTCCATTGGAGTTGCTAATAGGCAGATTAGCTAGACCCCTAAATTTATTAACTGTCGACGACCATGAGGTTGAAGTAAATGTAGAGGAAATTAGAGATCCAGCTGATAGGTTAATGAAAAAAAACGCACGATTTGATAAAAACAAGGCTAAAGTGACTTCATTTTCTATAGGAGATTATGTTCTAATAGCAAACCACGAACGGAAGCAAACCAAATTGGACCCTAAATACAAATGACCTTATAAGGTCATTGAAATACTAGACGGTGACAGGTATCACGTTAAGAGTTTGAATTGTGATCGCATTTATAAGTAAGTACTCGAGAGATCGCTTACGTCCACTTCCCCAATCTAATATCTCTACTGAGCTGGATCCATGTTTGTCCGATGACAATGATGGTAAGATCTTAGTACTATTTTATAAACTTTAATGTAAAATTTGTCAAACAGTGTGCTGGTTGCATAAGTTGTATGTGTAAGCTATATATGGGAGTCTAAATTGGCGAGGTGGCCATTTAGACGGTGTGGACGTGGTAGTCTAAATTGGCGAGGTGGCCATTTAGATGGTGTGGACATGGTAGTCTAAATTGGCGAGGTGGCCATTTAGACGGTGTGGACATGGTAGTCTAAATTGGCGAGGTGGCCATTTAGACGGTGTGGACGTGGTAGTCTAAATTGGCGAGGTGGCCATTTAGACGGTGTGGACATGGTAGTCTAAATTGGCGAGGTGGCCATTTAGAAAGTGTGGACGTGGTAGTCTAAATTGGCGAGGTGGCCATTTAGACGGTGTGGACATGGTAGTCTAAATTGGCGAGGTGGCCATTTAGACGGTGTGGACATGGTAGTCTAAATTGGCGAGGTGGCCATTTAGACGGTGTTGACATGGTAGTCTAAATCGGCGAGGTGGCCATTTAGACGATAAACGGGACAGTTGTTTTTTTTTTTCTCTCAATCAATTGACGTTGTGGTTTGGTGTATGGCTTTATCTAATATAGAATGTATTTTGGATTAAATTATTGCGCAAAGATAACAAACACGTTTGTACTTTGTCAGGAGTGGCCGAACCATTACTCATTACTAAAAATTGTTTTCTTGTTTGTTTTGTTAAACAGATAACGATGATGCTCATCCCTCATCATCACACGAGGACGTGTGAAACGTCAGGAAGGCCGTGTCGGAGGATGTATTCGGAATCAAGTTGATTATTGGTTTCAAAACACTAGATGTCGAATGCTTACTAAAAATACTTGTTAAATCTTAATTTAATTTAATTTGTTTTGATACATTTTGCTATTGTGTAAAATCGTAGTAATTTCTTTAAAAGTTACTATTTTGTATAAACTTTTATGTAGCAGAGGTACGCCTCGAGCGGGGTCGAGGCGCCATCTTGACAGATTGCACGCATGCGCGGTGTGCGTTGGCAGAGCGGGAATATTTGACGTATTGGAAAATCGAGTTGGATTGTCCATAAGTTAGAAGGAATATTGTTTATTCGTGGCAAAGTAAGATTGGTGTCGCGAACCTGCTGCTCGGACATAATTGTTTGATTAACGTTTTAATTCATAATTGCAAAGTTCAGTGACTCTTATTATTGTAAAACTTTTCATTAAATTGTATGTAACAGTGAATACTTTGTTTTGTGCTCGCATTTTACCCCGATGACGCCCACTAAACCTATGACCACTAATGACGATGTCGAGATGAATAGTGCTTCTCCGACATATATTTAAATAGAACTGTAAAACGGAGCTACGTCTGCCAACAAACTGCTTTGCAGTTTGGCAGAGGTAAGAAATATGTATTGTAAAGTATTATTGGGAATAAACACTTTTTCATTTTTTTTTTTCAATTTTCATTTTCATTGCGTAAGACACTATTACTCTCAATTTTAATCATTTTGAAGCATATTGCTAATCCATTGCTCCATATGTTGGAAAAATGTGTGTTGCTCAGCAACGTAAATAACGCAATGAATGTTGTTCAACTGTCAAAATGAAACCCATTGCTACTGATAGTGCGTTACGCAATTACCCTGCAGGCAGATGTTTACCACCCTACCGGGAGGACACGGCGCGGCATACGCTGGCAGTGTGCCGCTTGGGAGGAGCCGCACCGTGGCGCGTGGCGGGACGGCACCAGCCGGGGGTTGCGGAAGGATCACACGTTCCCGCGACCCCCGGCGTAATGTGAGAGGGAACACCGGGGTGGTTTTTAGTCAGGAAGAGTCTGACAGACATCCATGAGGATTTTCCACCCCGAGAAAAATAAAAAAGATGTGTACCACCCAACATTGCGCTTGGTGCCATGTAATAGGGAGCGAGCCATTGTCATCAACCGGCACGAATCCCAACTCCAGGCTGCTACTGAGAAATTCCTGTCAGAAAACTTGCCCAATAAACACTTTGTCCGTCCTAGGAATTGAACCCAGGGCCACTACAGATGAGTCTTAATCTGTTCAGGAGTACCGCACCCGCACTGGACGTTGGATGAAACATTAGTACCGAGTTAGCCAATTGGCACTTACTGAGTAAAACACAATAAATAAAAATAAAAACAAAACAAATTACATGAATTAATTAATCAATTCCATTAATGCCGTATTTTGCATCGATATAATGTTACGTATTGAATGAAAACTTACCTGTGCTATAAGCGTAGCAACTTCTTTGGCGTTCTTCCATAATTTCTTCTCTCTGGGCGAAGTCTCAAGCCGGCTTTGAAGCCTCTCCACTAGCTGGTAGCCATTGCGAAGGGGCGTTTGTTTGGCCTAGAACAAATAATGTAGTTAGTGATCTGTTGATCTGTCTGAGCAATGAGGAAAATGCCATGAAGAAAGTTTTGAGTATGAATGGGCTGTAAGAATAGGGGAAGACCAAAGAAACGATGGATGACCTCCCTCCAACCTTCCCATGGCCCTTCCAACGTCATACGGGCCGAAACGTGGGGCGGCTCCGGACATAGCTCCCTTGGCAATCTTATTTTGACTGTCCGCAGTCGCTTCTTGAACCATTACAAATTGTAGCCATGTTTGTCCCTGATGGGAACTCTCCCCCTTGGGGCATGCACGAGCACACAACATAAAGTTGGTCGTCGTCGCTGGCGTCCTGTAGCCTAAAAAGTCAGTGCCATTTTTTTTTTTTGTGTGGAAGAAAAAGACATGTTGCGCCGACCCCAAATATACTATTACTGACTGGCTCCTAAGATACAGGATCATCCTAGTTTAGGAGTCAGGGCTTAAATATTGTATTGACTGTACTTTAACCATCTCTCGCACATGATTTCTGTCTGTTAATTTTCATTGCCCCCTAGTGACACTATGTGTACTTTAATATGTGTCAAACTTGTATTTTGCTAATAAAGACTATTATTATTTTTATATTTTCACATATCTCGGGACCATGAGGAATGCGTACGAGGGACCGAAGTCAACTCGCAGAGGCCCCTTAGGAAATTTTTATGTAATGCGGCACCATTATTATTATAAAATATATTGGGATAAGGGCAGGGGTAAAGAAGGGGAGAGGGGCCCGTGGCTAAATAATAACAGCCGCACAGGTCGATCGATCAGGTTAAGCTACGCTTGCCGTGGTTGGTCTGTGGATGGGTGACCGTCTTTACATACCGAGATGTTTGACAGTCCTTACGGGTAGTCAGAAACCCGAAAGTCTAACAGCCAGTCTTACCTAGGAGTATCGTATTACCCAGTAACTGGGTTGTGCAGGTCAGATAGGCAGTCGCTCCATGTAACATACGGGTATTCAGCTACATACGGTTAGACTGGAAGCCGACCCCAACATAGTTGGGAAAAGGCTAGGCAGATGATTATATTGGGATAACGGCAAGAGAATGGTGATGATCTATGATCTTTCTTCTATCAATGTTCTCGGTCTCAAAGTAAATATTGTTAAACATTTTAAATGGAATTCAAAGTATTTTATATGTAAAAAGAAGCCTTCTCCGACATTAATCTACATCAGAGTTGAAAATAAGGTTTGAAAAAGATATGATGCTGAGATTTGTTTCAAATTAAACCTAAAATCCACAACAATACAGGGTGTAACGGAAGAGGGGTATCAACCCTGAAGGAGGTGAATGTGCTCATGAAACTCAACAACTTTCCCCAAAGAACATAGGTCGAAATATGAAAAAAAAATTTGGCCCTCCCTTACAAAACTGACTACCAGCTGATTGATTTACTATGGGAGGGCCAAATTTTTTTTTCATATTTCGACCTATGTTCTTTGGGGAAAGTTGTTGAGTTTCATGAGCACATTCTCCTCCTACAGGGTTGATATCCCCTTTCCGTTACACGTTGTAGACTCACCAGTTCGATACATCGCGATCGCTTGTCCACTTTGTGCAGCAACACAAACTCCATATCAACAAGCAACTCCCAAACGTCAACTGTGAACCCCGCCTCGTTCTTCAGAATGTCTTCAAACGTCGGCTTCTTCTCTGCCTTTGGTTTGTCTGTAAGAGGAGAATATAAAATTAAAGAGTAGTTTAGAACGTGTCTTAGCATTGCAAAATACGTTGACGTCGCATTCACACTGCGAAGAATGCTAGAATAGCGTCCACATGCTCCATACAATTCGAACGCTTATTCAAGACCACCGTTAGATGCCAAAGCACACACTTGAATCCTAGGGTGAGAATGGCACCGATTCCCTTTTACACAAACTAAACTAAATTTAAGTTCAGTGCATCTTTTTTTTCTATTTAGAAAAGGACAGAAGATAAATATTAGTTTAGTCCTGTCAAATTAGACAGCGCCTGACTTAAATTGAAGTATTTTTGTAGCCAATTTTTTAATCACATCTAAGCTTGTCTATGGAGTATCTTAATTTGACAGGACTAAACTAATATTTATCTTCTGTCCTTTTCTTAATGAAATAGAAAGAAAAAGATGCACTGAACTTAAGTTTAGTTTAGTTTAGTTTGTGAACAGCAGAATCGCCACCAATGCTTTCCTAGTTTTTAAGTGACATTTTATCCCTTATTGCAGAGCGTAGATGCAGGTGGGCGCTATCGAGAGAGCAGACTGGTTTTTAGTCATATCTTACGTTAAACCTTTCTGTCAGAGAGTCAAGAGTACATGTAATACGCATATACTACACAAAAAAAATCTTCGAATCCATACCAGTATATTATTTCAGCTTTCATCAATTGTTGAATAGTTTACATTAGACCTAGATAGAAATAGATGGGAGTCATGCCTTTATTATTATTATTTTTATTTATTCCTTTATTTCAGGCAACTAAGGCCCATAGAAAAACAATACATACTATAAAAAAAAAGCCCCCAACCCCCACTATGACCACGTGGTAGATTCCGGCCCACTTCTCAAAAAGAGAGGAGTGTGTGTGTGTCTGTCCCAGCAGTGGGAATATTATGGGACCTTATATTAGTGGCACTATAGCATGATCGCATAAGCAGCATGCGATCATGCTATAGTGCCATAAGGTCCCATTAAAATAGATGTGCAAAATTTTAGGAATCATTCAGACCACTAAAATAAGGACAATGGTAAAACAATATATAAGAAAAACGCATTAGGTAGTTACAAGACAAATAATTTTATCTAACGAAAATACAATAATGTACCGGCAATTTATTATTTTAGGGTCAAAATAAAATCACTTTGATGAGTGTTTTTTTTTTTTTTTTTGTTTGGATATCATTGGTTAGAGCGCTGTGTTAAAATTTGTCCAACTATTTTAATGGGACCCTGTATATCTGAGCCAGTGTCTTAAAGTGGAACTTATGAAATACCTTGGAAAAATGACAATACCTTTGACATCAGCGGTCTGTTCAGCCTCGGTGTCTGCAGGTGTGCCTGCGCTAGCTCGCACGCGCTCCATGACAGCGGATGAGAGAGACAGCGCTAAGTCGTCGCACTTGGACGCTGTTAACTGTCGCAGCCGCGTCACGAACATCACGCCGCGCTCCTCTTTCAGCCATTCTAGTACTGCAACAATTTATTTATTTATTTTATTATGAGCCTGTGTTGTCCCACTGCAGGCCAGAGGCCTTCCTTCCCTCTGTTCCCGGTCTACTGCGATTGTGGGCCAATCCTTTAAGGAGTCCAGCTTATCCCGCCGTCTCTTTCTGGGCCTGCCGTGCGGTCGTTTCCTGGCATTGAAAATCCACTGAGTGGGGCTTTTGCATATTGCTGCTCCGACATGCGACAGATATGGCTAGCGCAGTTCCATTTTGGTCCAGCAGCTGTGCGGCCAGCGTCTGCTATTTGTGTTTTGGAACAAAGTATAGAGTTCTTAATGCAGTCTGTGAGTTTGACACCTAGTATACTTCGTTCCATAGCCCGTTGGCAGACTCCAAGTGCGGACTTTTGACGCTTTTAGGTAAGAAATAATGAAGTCAAGTTGTGGTTATAATATTATAGAATAGAATAGAATACTCTTTATTATGTACACCATATAAATTACAGACATAAATACAGAAACACACACAGTTTTACACAGCATTTTAAACAACTTTGCCTGACCCTACAGCGAGTAAAAGCATGATTTAAACTTCAACTTCAAAGCTAAGCCTTGCCGTCAGTCATGTGCAAACCGACAAAAACCATTTACAGGGATAATTTGAATTTTATAGAATAGAACAGAACACTCTTTATTGTGTACACCATACAAATTACAGATATAAATATAGTTTTACAAAGGGTGACACAGTGGGCGGTCTTATCGCTTAGAGCGATCTTTTAAAGACAACCTTTGGATGGATTGAAAAGGGAAGGAGAGACAATTACTGTAGGTAGTCTGTGGTGTACTATTTACATGATAAAGTATATTATACTAATCTAAATAAATATATACATAATAGCAATAGACATGAAACAGGAGTAAAGAAAATATAATGATGCTGTTTAAGGAGAGAGGAAGTGCTGTTTTATCATAATTCTAAAAGTGGACAAAGATTGTGCACGCCTTACCGACACGGGCAAATCATTCCATAACTATACTGCTTGAACAGTAAAAGATTTGTCAAAGAAACTGGTGGAATGCATCTCTAGTCTCAGGTTTTCCGATGACCTCAGATATCTATTATGTGTGTCATGAAGGAACTTGAAACTTTCTTTATATCAAGTTTGCAAGTAAATACAACCGTGTAATGTAATAACATGTAATTAGAGGAATCAAAGAAGAAATTTGCTGATAAGCTGATAATCTTGGAGACTATATCTCCGAGATTATCAGCTTATCAGCAAATTTCTAGCAAGTGGTCACTGTGTAGAAATCTGCAAGCAGCAGTCACTACCGATTACATGGACATGTCAAGCCAATACAAAAACAAAAGCCACCCACCTTCCTCATCCGAGGGTGGCTCCCCCCTAGGATCCAGCAGGACCCTGAGCACAGGATGCCCCCAAGGGTTCCCGAGTATCTTCTTGAACCACTCGCCCCGCGCCACCAGTTGTGTCTCCCATGGCGGGGGGCCCGCATCCCTGCTGCTCCCCGAACGATTCTCACACTCCTTGATGAAAGCATTGATGGCCTCCTCAAGACTTTTCTGTTCTTCTTTACTTTTTGGTGACTGCCATTCCGTCTGTTGGAAAATTAAATGTGTTAGGAAATGTGCTTTAAAACGATATCTCTGTAATACTTTTGCTGACGTTGATGAATTGAAAAAAATTTTTTTAATCAGGCTATTGGTATGAGCAATAGAAACACAATGTTTAATATTTCGACATTGTTCAGTGACGCTTCACTACAAAAGTCATTCTAACATTATGCAAATGAAGAAACTTTTGATTTTTACAATTTCTAGAAATATCACCATCTTCTTCACAATACTGCAGTGCTATTCTGTAAAAATCTCACCGTGAGAACTTACGTGTAGTGAGCGGGAAGTGAGCTGTCATTAGGGATTAACACTAGGTAATACGGGCTGGTGTCCGCAACTCCACGTCAATGCGCGTATTTTGCGTACGGGGGGGATTAACACTAATGACACTGCTCACTTCAAGCTCACTTCACTTATGATTTCACGGTGAGATTTTTACAGAATCGACCGGCTGTTTTATGTTTATCACTCCATCACTGGAGTTTCCTAAAGGGAACTTTTTATAAGCAAGATTGTTGGCCCTGGACATAGCAAATCATATGCTTGTGTTGGTTGACCTTCAGTAATGGATTTGTGGATTCTTTCTGATAAACTAAGATAATATACAAAATTGGGGGTTGTTACAGTAATGGTAATACTAATGATGGTGCTCGAAGAATTGCCAAACTTAAGTGCCAGTGGGCAGGGCACATAGTTCGCAGAACAGAGGGGCGATGGGGCCGAAAGGTTCTGGAGTAGCGATTGCGTACCGGAAGACAAAGCGTCGGAAGGCCTCCCACAAGGTGGACCGATAACCCTGTGAAGGCCGCAGGAATCCGCTGGATGCGTGAAGCCCAGGACCGGTCGATGTGGCGACGCTTGGGGAGGCTTATGTCCAGTAGTGGACGTCTTACGGCTGAAATGCTGATGATGATGTGTGGTAATATCTCACCAGCAGCACAATCCTCGCGGTGTGTCTCTGCAGCCAGCTCACTAGATGCGGGTGCGTCGAGGGCGCCGAGTGCTGGCAGAGACTGTGAATGCGTCGCCACGCCTCGCACAGTTGTTGCGTGCGTTCGCGAAGCTCACAGTCGCTGCTCAGCCCCGCCTCGAGCGACTGAGGAAGGAATGTTAAAGTTAGAATGTATACACAGAAAAGATGTATGTGTTTCTTAAACCAATTAACAGAAATAAATATCATTTATCACAGTTCTTCACATTTCTTTTAAATGTGTCTTCATTAAAAAGAGAGGCCTGTGGCTAAATAATAACAGCCGCACAGGTCGATCGATCAGGTTAAGCTACGCTTGCCGAGGTTGGTCTGTGGATGGGTGACCACCTTTACATACCGAGACCCCCCCCGTGCCTCGGAAAGCACGTTAAGCCGTTGGTCCCGGCTTTCATTCGTGGATCTTTGACAGTCGTTACGGGTCGTCAGTAGCCCGAAAGTCTGACAACCAGTCTTACCAGGGGTATCGTATTACCCAGTAACTGGGTTGTGGAAGTCAGATAGGCAGTCGCTCCATGTAAATACTGGTATTCAGCTGCATCCGGTTAGACCGGAAGCCGACCCCAACATAGTTGGGAAAAGGCTAGGTAGATGAGATATTTTATTTATTTTAAAACCCCACAAAATAGTAATGTTTTGACAACTAAAATACTAGCTTTGAAATTATATAAAATGATCAATAGAATTAGCATATAAAATATTATTAAAATCTCCATTATGATTGTAAATGTATGCTTGGTCAATCCCTAGCATCAGTGGGATGACATTGACAGCTCACTCCATGCAAGTTTTCATGGTGGGATTTTTACAGAATCGACCGACAGAAGTGTTTACTCAAATGTTTGTAATATTATTCTAGTATTTTCGGAATAATCCTTCAACTATCTAATTACCTATGTCTAGATCAGCAAGATCAACTTTGAAAATAATTGTATTCATCAAAAAGTCAAAGCATTAATTATGGGACCTTGTCCATGTGCTGATGGTGATCACCGGGGTGGTTTTAGTGAGGTAAGAATCCCACACTACCTGGTCTTTTTCCCCAAAGTCCAGGTATCTTTTGAAGGTATTCCCGCGAAAAAAAAAAACGTGATTGGCGACTGTTTAATCATACATTTTTGACGTTTAAACGTCACTTAACTTTATTAATCATTTATAAAGATGGCCCTTAGATCTGTTTCTTTTGAACTAAGGTTGCCAATAGGTTTGTAAGAAAGTCTGTTCAATAAAAAAAAATCCAAAATACAATAGTATTCGAAAAATAAACTGAACTACAACAACTTTAAATTCTACCTTTATCTAAAACTAACAATAGAATGGCATGCAATGTCTAGAACAGTTCAAACAAATCAAGTCTCTGTCATAATACTGCAACTATCTTTAGAAAAACGTAACCATAAGTCATAGTTTCCATTTACAAATTCAATAAACAATACAGTAAAAAAGTTACATATGTACTTCTTATATTTTTTACTGCCCCGTAGGTTAAGGAAATTCTCAGTACTAATCTGGTCTAATGATCTGGGTATAAAACCAGGGAGTCTACTCTCTAATTCCATCAACGAAGATACGTGCCCATCCAAAAGTAGTTGATCCGTTAAAACAAGTGACAAATGAATTTGTTTTAACGGGCAAAACACATCGCGGTTAGGGACAACTGTCAAGTCATATTGTCTTTCATTCTTAGTTCGGGATCCGAACTAATCTTATGGCCGTATTTGATACAGAGTATCATCGGACGAAACTACGGTTTACTCCAGACTAGTACTATAAGGCCTATTGCAATAAGCCTTCTTTTGCATGAGACTAACTGAAGAAATTCCACTCCTCTACTTACGCCATCGGGGAATACAACCATGATGTCATGTTTTTAACCCTACAGCGCATCGTGTCCCACATATGGGACATACCGAAAAATGTCTTATATTTTAAAAATCGATCCAAGTATCGTGATCTAGTGTTGACAAGATTAACTATTATGTATTTGAGTTTCGAATTTAGTACCATATATTTTGGATAGATCTGAATAAACATTTATTTATGTTTTCCTCAAATCGGTAGGTACTTTGAATACGATTAACGAGCGGCGTATAATAATCGCAAAAAAATGATAAAATTGAAATGATAGAATTTTCAGGGTCGATTCACATTATAATGCATGATGTGCTATGCACAAAAACATACGTTTCTATTGAGTTATGATTTTTCTAAATATTTTTTCGAGAAATGGCATCATATTTGCAGGCTAATGTATTTTTTTTAAGCCGATAAGAAAAATCATGCACTGTAGGGTTAAGACTCCGTAGCTCAAAAGGAAAAACGGAACTTTTTTTTAATTTAATTGCCAAATGGGCATGCTTATGGCCTCCATCTCACCTGATTTCGTAATGAACAAACTTTAGTTTCATTTAAATTATTTTTTCTATCGTCTAAGATATCATAGACAAATAAGAAAACAATGGCAAAGGCCATAGAAAATGGTTATTGATAATGATACCAAACTAACAATAAGTGGTTTTATCATTTCATGTCATCAGTGGCTATATTATTCGTGTTTTCAGTGAGTACTCAGCTCAAATGTCATTCCATTCAAATTGTATAGATTATGCATAAATTAAGTATCTTTCCAATGGTACTTGATTTTTTTAAATTTAAAATAGATAGTTACAACAGTTTACTTCATTGTACAGACGCCAGAACATCAAGCTACTCGTACTACAATCTGTCAATTTCTTTAATACATTTTCAACTTTATCGCTAAAGCATTAGGTTCAAAGTTGATTGGGAAAATTATTTCTTAGGGGGCGCAGTACCCTTCTTGTGCCACTGCATGGACTTGCTTACTTTCAGGATCATAATGATGAACCCACGTTTCATCTCCAGTAACAATTCCATCGAAAATACTTGATGGAACTTCACCACTGTCTAAAAACTCTACAGCACTCGATTCGTACTTGCTTTTGAGGCGCCGTGAGCATTCGCGGCACCCATCTTGCACTGACTTTTGAAAGGTAAAGGTCATGAAGAATAGTGTGCATGGAACCAACAGAGAGGTGGGTCATCCCTGCTATCATTTTGATCTTCATTCGGGCATCCTCCAGTATAAGCTTCTCAACTGTTTTTACGTTTTCTTCCGTAAAGGCAGTAACCGGATGCTCCCGATGGAGTGTCGTCTTCAATACTCTCTGCCACTTTTAAATTCACTTAACCACTTTTAAACCGTTGATAACGAAGGTGCAGCATCTTGGTAAACAGCCACCATCTCTTCGTGAATCGTTTTTGACTTTTTCCTTGTTTGGTAAGGAATTTAGTAACAGCGCGGTGCTCGATTTTCTTCGACATTGTCACGTTAGCCTTTCCAGTTGTCGTTGACTAAGGATAACTAGCAAACTCATGATCACAACTATATGATTTTATACCCTTACATAATGTCAGTAATTAATGAATTAATCCAATTACCCATATCATAAGTAAATCACCCTGATACCGAGGATACATTTAACGCCCCTCGTATGTTATTAGATCTGTCAGAAACATTTATTCTCCATCTATTTTTTTTTTTTTTTTTGCTACATTGTGTCCCAATGCGGGGCTAAGGCCTCCCCTTGTTTCTTCCAAACCTTCCTGTCATGTGCGACTTCTTGCCATGTTGACCCTGCAAATGTTACCACATCGTCGCACCACCTTCGTCGTGGTCGACGATGTCCTCCCTCAGGCGTGACGATTTTTGCCCATCGCTCTGGGTGCATTCGTGAAACGTGTCCGGACACCTTTAATTTCTCACACGCGTCTGTTAGCGCTAGTATTAAGTTTGAACACCTCTATGCAAGTCGGTTGACACAATCGGTATGGGCGGATTTCGTCCCGCATCTCGCGCGGGAATCGCTTCACCTTTGGTCACAGCTTCATAATTTTTTTTTTTTTTTTTTGTGGAGCTTTCAGCTTAACCAATTACAGAGTCTATGTTTTTAAGAAAGTTTGATTCTTACTTTATTATTAACTAGCGACCCGCCCCGGCTTCGCACGGGTGCAATGCTGATCACTACATAGTATAAAACAAAGTCGCTTCCCGCTGTCTGTCTGTCTCTATGTATGCTTAGATCTTGAAAACTACGCTACGGATTTTGATGCGGTTTTTTTTTATAGATAAGAGTGATTCAAGAGGAAGGTTTATATGTATAATAATGCATAATATAGTAGAGAAACACTGATAATTTTAGAGCCATTGCGGCCGGCAACGCCCGCATTTTAAATCTGTAATATCTTCGAAAATATTCATTTCAATTACATGCTGTAAAGGGCCATAATGATCTATATGAAATGCACAATGTTTTTAAGGTACTTAATTGGATAAGGATTAATGCTGTATTGCCTAAAATTGCTTCTTAAATAAGCCATTATTTCTCGTAAAAAGTTAAGGATAAAAAATAGTTATTTTGGGTTATCCCTAAGAGATAGACCTATACCATCGCGGACTTTTTTGTAGAACTTTTTAAGGTGTACAATACTGTAGTACATTATTTTGATCTATCTCGAATGGTTCAGCCAGCGTTTACAAAGTATGCGCAAAAAAATGTGTTTAT
The DNA here is from genome assembly GCA_949629135.1 of Eremobia ochroleuca. Lineage (NCBI taxonomy): Eukaryota > Metazoa > Arthropoda > Insecta > Lepidoptera > Noctuidae > Eremobia > Eremobia ochroleuca. Next base: position 10,833,248 of record OX451409.1, on the reverse strand, counting down.
TTACGACATCATATTAGAAACCTCTAAAATTATCAGTGTTTCTCTACTATATTATGCATTATTATACATATAAACCTTCCTTTTGAATCATTCTATCTATTGAAAAAAACCGCATCAAAATCCGTTGCGGAATTTTAAAGATCTAAGCATATATAGGGACAGACAGACAGGGAAGCGACTTTGTTTTATACTATGTAGTGATTATTGGTTGAGGATATTAACCTGAACAAATTTAATTTTAAGAAGAATTGTAGAAAATGGTGCAGGAACAGGATGAACCATATATCCCCCGCTTAACTCCGCCCCTCTAAGACGACCCACTGACCACAGTACTATTTTTTTTTATATACAGAAACAGAAGCAATTGATAAATATATAAGTTAATCTCCTCTTGAATCATCTTATGCATAGCTAGTTCAATACCTACACATACCACATTAGATTTAGTATTTTTCCTCCTAAAGCATAATTAGTTATTTATACAATAGCTACATCTAACTAACTATACATACCTAGGCGAAGGTGTTAAGTCAACTAGGGAAAAACTAGATGACTCATTTGTATAACAATCTAAGAAGTTCAAGTTTTTTATAGCTAGTGCCCCCTGTGAATGATACTAATAGTGAAGTTTATCTTCTAAGTAATTAATTATAAGCTCAACTGTCTTTTTCTATTGCCTTTTTCTATTGTAACCGAACTTAATAAGCTTGCCTAACAAATGAGTGGTCAAGAGATATTTTATTAACTTACAACAAAAGTCTATAAAGTACATACTGAGGTCAGTGAACATTGTAAGAAAAGGCTTTATGATAACTTTCATTGAAACTCTACAAGTCTTGGAATATAACAACTACAATAATTACTTATTTAAATTTACTGTACTGTATCTACCAAAAATTATGTTTGAATAACCTAACAAATCAAATAAGGTTATTTTCAGTTTTTACAAAGAACTTAAACAAGTAATGTTTTGTATAACTTATCTACCTACATAATTCATGCTTGTAATATAATCCAGCACAATATATTGCATATTATGAAAACATTAGTAATAGTAATTAAATATTTCATAGAATAAGTAAAAACTCGTACAGATTGAGTTTCACAAATACAAAAGTGCACTCACATACATAATATGTACGTACCTATACAGACACTTTATTACAATACCAACACAACTGACACAAATTACACCACCATGTATATACATACTCTTTTTATGCGTATTTTAAGTTTTAAATTTAAAAATGTACCATATTACATTAAATTGTTAACAGAACAAGGGACCCTGGATCTCACGACACAGGGAATCCTAGTGTGAGGTCTAGGAATTCAATCCACTTGAATGTAAACTTAGCTAAATAAATTTATTATCTTTGGTTCTAGTAATTTTGTCTTTATCAGTCATGATAGGTACAAGATTATGTATTAAACCACAAACAATGTTTACAATGCATCAAAATAGGAAAGATTTTTAAACATTGATAGCTTCGGTTGCCAACTATAGCAGTGTTCATGTGACCAGATAATTTACATTTCATCACCACATAATCAATTATTTTAGTATAACATATTCAAAGTTGATTTTTGAGTGACTATTTGTAACAAATAGGTCCTAATAAGTTTTTGGTTGCAATGGAATTTGAACTTTGTAACATCAGTTTGTTGTTCACAAACTTAAAAATGATCACAAATTCTTAATTCAAATATAACTACACTGTATTTACACTGTGTGTAGTAGTACACACTACTGTAATTCATATGGTATACATGATAAAGAGTATTCTATCTATTAACTATTAATATTCAAGTTGTTGGATAATGGATTGATAACAAAATGGTGCTTACTTATTATCCAAGTACAATCTAGTCAAGGTCAAACCTATTTTAATTTTGGCCACATTGTTGAAATAATTACACCTTCCCTAACCTCCATTGTTTCTTTGCAAGTGGTTGTGTTTGATGTAAAATGGTGTGATATTAATTATCGAGGCAATACTGAATGAATAGGGTACTTGTTAGTTGTCATCTCCGTAGTCACCACCTTTCTAGCCATATCATCTTTCACACAGTCCATCCATCATTTCTTTGATCTTTGGTAACATATTAAATAAAAGTATCTGTATCTGTATCTATATCTATACATATATACATATACAAGGTGTAACTTAAATAATGCACAACCTCTTAAGGGGTCATTGTACTCATCATTATGAACAACTTTTACTATGAGACCAATGAGTACAATGACCCCTTAAGAGGTTGTGCGTTATTTAAGTTACACCTTGTATATATAAATAGAGGTGTGTGTCCCTATATTTCAGTTTGCAGCTAAAACTGCATGTCGCAGACGCATAGTGTTTGTATGCCGCAATAGTTACAAGGCTCCCATCATGCACTATGGCGGTTGCAAGTTGATACCACACTGTGAACTTAGGTGGCACGTTTTCACAGCAAAGTAGAAAAGGAAGAGAGCTTTACTCTGTAGAATTAATTAGTATTCTATACAAATATTTTTTAAGTCATTATTTTGTCATCATCTGCCTAGCCTTTTCAAACTTTTCTTTCTAGCCTTTTCTATTTTAGTCCTGTCAAATTAAGATACTCCATAGACAAGCTTAGATGTGATTAAAAAATTGGCTACTAAAAATACGTCAATTTATGTTAGGTGCTGACTAATTTGACTGGACTAAACTAAAATCTTCTGTCCTTTTCTTAATGAAATAGAAAGAAAAAGATGCACTGAACTTAAATTTAGTTTAGTTTGGACTACTAACTTCACCACACTGCTTATACATTATTCAACACTATTTTGTAAAGGGTATTTTTTATTTATTATGTAACAGACACAGTACCCCACACTAGTTGATACTGTGTTACAGAGTTATATTTATTTAAGACACATTTTTGATCAAGGCACACAAGGCAAAAAAATTGTGATTTATTTTAGTTGAGATGTTTTATTTGAGTTGGTTTGGTCATAAAGATTCCTTTAAAATTGAGAAATCCCCGAAAGAAGCTATTACAATAGCAAAGTAATAGCAATTACAATAACAGTTGTCGAAAAAACTATGTGTATCAACATCATTAATAAAAACTTTTTTTTTAAAAACCAATTATTTTTCACTTTTTAGTTATACCTACCATAAACAAATTCATATAACACTACTTGCTATGTAAATATCAGTGACAGGAAGCTGCATCTGCGTTTATAGGGTGCAGACGTGATGTTATGTTGTGAGATTGCATAAACAATGCATACATATGTGATAGCAGCAATCGCTGTTATTTTACTAGTATTTATTGAAGAGTTCCATTGTCTGTCTCTGAAAATCATCACCAGATTTTTAAGAAATTTAAATGGGACCTTTTTCATAATAAACCTCTGCCGAACAAAAAAAAAAATTTTGCAAATCCGTCAGTATATGACGGAGTTATAAAAAAGAAAAATATAGAAACATCCGAATTGATAACCTCCTGCTTTTTGAAGTTGATTAAAGATATCCACTTTCCAACATAAAACCTTTTTCCTTGTCCTTGTCTATATTATTATCAATACCTAACAATGAATCATCATAGACATGTGCTTAGAATAACATTAAGTAACAATAGTTCTGTTATCATTCAAGTGATATGGAATTTGGCACACAGACATACATTCGTTTGTTTTGGCAATGTTTTGAAATCAAACAGTTTATACTGTATCTTTTAGACATTATGGGTGTTTTTTCCATAACACCATGGGATTTAAAAAAAAAATATAGGTCAGTACTTTATTGATAGTTATGATTTTTATGATGGGATAATGATGTCATTTTATCAATGGAGATATAAATCAGTGTCGACAATAATGTTAGAAATAACTCCAGATTGCGAGTTATTTCTAATGTTATATATATTTTGTGTTTTCCGGAGACACAAAATTTTCATTTCTTTTTGGAGTGAAGCAGCTAAAATAAAGGTTTTATTTTTAATATGATGCGAAGAACAATATACAATTCCTATCTGCCGACATGACAAAATAAAAATACCCAGAATGAAATCTGAACCGGCTAAGATGTGTAATACCAGAACAATGTAGTAACACCTAAACAGTTTTATTTGAGCCTAATAACGCGAGTCAGGACAAAAGGCAGGCCTAGTCTAATGAAACAGCTGATGGGTCTTATAACTCATATACCTCCCACGTGCAATAGGATCGACGCGAAAATAGAACTGTCACAATAAAATTTTTAACTAAAATAAATATTTAAGAGCTACGTGACTACCCGATATTATGATATGGCTGTCCGTCATCATTACCTACTGATGATTACAAAGTGCATGATCATAACTCTCAATTACCACTATATCGTCAAATAACATTGTTATGATAACTTAGGTGCAAAAAGGGAGGTTTTACTAGACAATCAGACATTAATTTACATTATTATTAAAACACATAATTATAACTACCATGATTTTTTACTGTGCATACACATGCAGCATCTATAGAACTTGAGCACTCCACCAACTTTTTACGGCCAAATTATTGTTTCCAACGTATTGCTCTCAAAACAAATTGTACATTTTCTCCAAAATAGCGAACAGATCACCGAAATATACGAAAACAAGAGTTCATAGAAGACAAATATGGCGGCCACCAGTGAACTTCACCAGTACAACGGCGTCGCGTTATGTACGGTAATCTTGATGATTATAAGAATAAAACTTACCTTATAAAGTTCAATGTAATATGTTTTGCCTTTTGGGCCACTTGTTTGATTACTTTTCACGTCTTTTCCATCATTTGTAGAAGTCATTTCTTACGAAAATATCGCGGGGAGACATTTATGCGCTTGTGTTTTCGTAATTGTACTGTCAAATTCAGTGTTACGATAGCAAAATAAATCAAGGCAAGAAATAATCTCTATGCTAATGCATAGAGATTATTTCTTGCCTTGATTTGTTTAGTAGAATCCACAAAGATATACATTTTGTCTGTAACCACGCGCATTCAAAATTCCTTAATGTAGATGACCCACTGCCAGACATTAATCTACACAGTTTACAAGAATACATTCAAGCAGATGGTGACTTGGGGATTGCACAAGAATAGTCATCATGCGTTTGTGGGATGCAATTTTCACAAATGTAATAAACATTTCTGAAAGTCACCATTTGCATGTGTATGTATTTAACCATTTATACACACAGACAATAAGAAAGGAACAGAAAAATTCGTACAAAGGTGATAAATAAGCTAAAGAATGTTATTTATGCTAAAGAAATATAATATTTTATATCAATAAAGTATGTTTTTGGGGACAAAAACTGCCACTTGCTCACTTCAGATGTCGTTTCTATCACTAGTCCAAGAATTTGATAGGTAAATGATAATGATAAATGATTTATTTTCTGTAAGTAGGTTTGTATGTACAAACACTTTTACATGTCAATCATATTTTTTTAAACTAGATGAGGTCGGTCGTTTCCTATCTGACTACTCTGAGAAGAAAGGCCGAAACAAACTCAGAGGTCACAGTCTCTTTTAAAGTCCAGACATAATCTTGGTCAGATCATGTGAAGACCATGTAGATTGGTCTCTGAAGTGGTCTTTTGAGTAAAGAACCACACAGATTGAGCGGACCTGTCCAGCCAGTGCACGCATTTGTCAAAAATCGTGCAGCTCAACTCAGAACTTGAGGAGCCTTACGATTCGACGAACAATACCAATGAAAGGACATTTGGGTAGGCCGCATAAATGACTCAAACTGCCAGATCATGATTAAAACCAACTAAGAAGGAAAACCGAAAAAAAGAAATGACCCACATAGTCTTCACACTCACAGTAATAATAATAAAAATAAGATACACTTTTTTATTTACAAAGTAAATATACATGTCATTGTTTATATAAAATTCATCAATGTCAATGTGTATATAAAAATCCGGATATAATCTTTGAGGACCATGTAGGTAGATTGGTGTCTGAAGTGATCTTTTGAGGAAAGAACCACACTGAGTGGACCTGTGCAGTCAGTGCACGTATTCGTCAGTAACCGTGCAGCTCAACTCAGAACTTAAGGAGCTCTACGATTCGACGAGCAATACCAAGGACAGGACATTTGTGTAGACCGCATACACCACTCGAAACTGCCAGACCATGATTAAAACGGAAACAATGACCCACATAGTCCTCACATTCACAATAATTAAAATAATATAAGACTTTAAACAGTAAATGTTCATGTCATTCTGTATATAAATAGATATTTAGAAAGACAAAAAAAAAAAAAAACAAAAGTGTAAATCAGCAAAATAAAAAATAAACAACATTCACTGTCTAGACCTATTGGAGCAGCTCAATCCCAAGCTTTTTTGTCCTCAATATAGTCTTTTATAGTATAATAGGCTTTCTGGCATAGTTTTAGCTTTATAAAAGATTGAATTTATTAATGCTTAGTTCTTGAATGTGGCTAGCAAGTTTATTATACGAGCCACCTATTTTCTTGAGCCTTGTTGTAGGAACAACATATTTGTGTTTGTTCCTAGTATTTATATTATGGATATCTAGTAGCTTTCACTATCCATATTTTTTTATGAATACAAGTGACTTCTTTTACGCATAATTCTATTGCCGTTGCATATCGTACTGAAAAAATAACATACGTGTTTCCCAAATATGTTAAAAGACGAAAAAGGGAGAAAACTCTTTGAAAAAAAATTGGAAACTCGATATCTCGTTGAAAGTATGTGGTATCTTTGTTAAACCCGAAGACTTTTATTGGATAAATACCCACAGTAGATACTCCCAAAAGAACGAAGTCTGGTTTCACTACCTCCAGGCACTGTGGTGTAATATTATGTAAATTATACAAGGTGTTGCTTTGCATCCTCATCAAATTTCAGGAGCCTGTTAGGAAAGATATAAATAGTCAAATTAAATTACGATAACTGCTCAATAATTAATACATACTGGTTTTTTGTTTTGTTGTTAGTTATTTATGTTTGACAGTATTTCAGAATAAACCACTTTCAAAGAACAGAATCGCAATAAGCAACGGGTGCTTTTTAGTGTCGCTATGTGCGTGCGTGTCGACGACTGGCAGGGCTTTCCCTTTGTCTTTGTAAAACTTTACTATTGTTTTAAGGATTCGTTTGGGCATTCCCCCTGGGCCTTTTTATGGTCGCCAGATGAGGGCCTAGCACTGTCTGTTAATATTGATGTTTTACTGGTTTTACTTTTATTGTTTTCTTCCTGTCCGACTTTAGAGAATTTATGTGTTCCTTAGTGGCCAGTTTCAAAATAAATAAGTAATAATAAAAACCTGTAAGAGTAGGTATGTAGTTATCAGCTGATTAATAAAATGTTAGTTTTGCATTACGTATACAATTTATTTTATTTTAGATAAATGAACAGTAAATAATGAAATTGTAAATCTTAGATCTTATTGTTAGTGATAAAAACGTGTAGGGTAGGTACATTGAGATGGGATATAACAGGAGATGCCCTGTTATTCTATACACGGTTGTAGGTAGGTGCCAGAGCAGCCATCTTTGTCGCCAAGTTTCGTGGTAGTTCAGCTGTCAAATGGTTGTTTATTTTTTGTATTATTGAGATTTGCGAGAAAATTACGAGGACTTTACCTTTAAAACTGCATGTAAATGTTGAAAAACAGCAATTCAACATGCCTGTGTGTTGTATTGTGAAGTGTGGTGCAAGGAAGAATGAAAATCAACCTCAACTTTCTTTGCACAGGTTAGTAGCCGGTTTTCATGCAATAACACATACAATAATAGACATTCGATGCTATAATTGTAACGCGATCATGAATTTATGGCTAAAGTATTGATATTTGGGTGAATTTCCGTATAACAGACCTTTTTATTATTTTGTTAATTCATTCGTTTGTTTACAATAATATGTCATAATAGAATAGTGTTGTACCGTTGCCTAATAGTTTCCGGAACTAGTTCCTCCGCTGGAACGATATCGGTATATTCTGCTATGTTAACATAAATAGTCCTGCGTCTTATTAGCTCCGATTGACCTTGCTAGGTCCGGCCCGTGGTTCACAGCACCAAAATCAAAATATTTTCTTTCACATAAACCTACATGGGCACTTATGAAACGTCAGAAGCTAGATGCACGGTTCCAAATGGTGGTTTCCTATGCAGAAGAACCAGCGAGAAACTCCACGGTTACTCTTTTAAAAACAATTGGCTTTTACAATGTCTTGGACCAATCACAAAAGATGCCCAAAGCATCGCATTCGCAAAGTATTACTTTTGTAAGCCTATTTTACTAATCAAACGTTATATTTGAACGATAATTGAACGTTATATTTGTTAATCATTATCATACCAATAAACAAAGGCAAAAAAAAATACTTTTATTTTATTTTTACTCCACCACTCATTAACACAATAATATAAGCATCCCATCCCATTCACGGAGAATGTGATGGGAAGTTTATATTATTGTTTCACCCTAGTTATTATCTTGTTTTTCACTAGGCTCCGCATACCTAACAGAAACTACTGCTTTCTGGCCTTCCAACCCAAAGGTATAATATGCGAAAGCACCTGTTTTTGGGCATATGGATACATATCTCTTCACGCTGTTTCCCTTCACTTTAATACGTAAACGTGATGCAATTAAAAAGTGTTTTTTAATTCTGTGCCGAAAAAACACTTGGCATTAATTTTATTTTCAGGGAAGAAAGTTGATTGCGATAATTTGACAGTTTCGGGTAGCTTGATGTGCTGGCATCTGTACCTATCGATAAATAGTTCATATGAGTCTTTTACGCATAACAAAAGATTAGAAATAAAGTATTTTCGCATACTGTATTTTTATGCAAAATTATAAAGTATGTTTATCGAAAATAAACTAGGATACGTTACTATAAAGTAGGCAACCTTAGTTAGAACGGACTATAAGTTAGTATACTATATTATGATCCAAACGTGATAACTAGTACGACTCGTATTTAGTATCGATACTCGTTATAGTAACACCAATGTTCCTTGACTGATACAACCCTAGCAATGGCAGCCATTTTTTGAGACAATATGAGTTGTAGGTAGGCACCCTTTTTTCGTAGGTATTTCCAGTCCATATATAAGGTCCCATTAAAATAGGTGGACAAACTTTTACAAATCATTCAGACCACCAAAATAAGGACAATGGTAAAAAAAAAAATAAGAAAAATGCATTAGATACTTTAAAAAAAAAAAAAATCAGTTAGCGAAAATGCACTAAACATTTTGGTTACCCAATGCATAAACACATCCATGTCTGCTATCTCATAAATTCTGATTCTACGAAATAATGGTCCAGGCGCACGTGGCCATGTCACCACCCGCCGGTTTCATTGTTCAACTCATGCCATCTCACTCTAACATAGCCCTTCACCGCGGGGATGCCCGGGGCGAAGGGCCGCTGACGTAAAATATGACAAATTGACAATGAAGCCATTTCAGTTTTCGTCGCGCAACCGAGCCAACAGAACATGTTACATGAAAGTCTGCGTGTGTGTTGTTACGTAGTTATCACAATCGACAACAATGCCTTATTACGCGTACAGCAACCAAGAATACTTGGAAATGGTCCTGTGTTATCGTGAGTGCAACGAAAGCTTACGACAAGCCCAAATCCTTTATCAAGAAAGATTTGGAAGGCGGCCGAGCCTCACCATAATCCTGAGAGCAGTACAGCGCCATCGTGAATGTGGCACCTTCATGCCACCAGCGGTTGACGCAGGAAGACCGCGCTATCCGGTGCGCCTTGAAGAAGACGTTTTAGATTTCTTTAGAATACACCCCACGGCGAGCACTGCCGATGCCGGTCGTGTATTCAACGTCAGCGATTTTTACGTGTGGAAGAAGCTCCTTCGTGATAAAGGCCACCACCCATATCATTGCACTCGTGTGCAAGAACTGAACAAATTAACATTTTGTAGGTGGCTACTGCAACAACCCCAACGTCACATTCTCTGGACTGATGAATGTACTTTTACACGTGTTGGGTTATTTAACATACATAATTCCCATTACTGGACAACTATTAACCCAAATAAAGTGAGACCGGATTATTACCAAACACGGTTTAGTGTAAATGTGTGGGTAGGAGTGCTAGACAATAAAGTTTTAGGGCCTGTTTCTTAACCGTTTAAACAATAATACGTACATAGACTTGTTACGTAACGATGTTGAAACAATGTTAGAAGATGTACCCCTGGTAGTCTGGCGTGACCTCTACTTCCAGCATGATGGCGCGCCAGCACACTTCGCTGGAAACGTAAGAGACTATCTCAATTCTCGGTTCGGAGACCGGTGGATTGGTCGGGGTGGTCCTGTCCCGTGGCCTGCTAGGAGCCTGGACTTGACTCCGCTTGATTTTTATTTCTGGGGTCGTGCTAAAGATTTATTGTACGAAAATGGACACTTAATAGCCAGCGTGAATGAGCTATGTACGCGAATCACCCTCGCATTTGAAACAATAAAAAGTGAAAGTGACACTCTTTTAATAGTGCAAAGAAATTAAACGCGCTCGCAAGTGCATCGCTCAAAACGGTAGGCACGTTCAACAATGAATGTAATTACGTACCTATCCACCTATCGTCGTAGAGTAAGTAGTATTTATATTAATTATTGTAAATAGGGCTGATTCTAATTTTTAACCATGACTGATTCAGTGTTTTACTGTTATCGAACTTTAAATAAATAAAAAAGATTCATAACACTACATTGTATCCACTGCGCGCTTGTTTGTTTACAACTTTCTGCATTTGCTTTAATACTTTGATAACAGTTCAGCACGCAATTAGACAGTCCAAAGCCTGGTAAAGTGTGATGGGAAATTAGAATCTTTTCTTTTCGTACCTAGACGGTTCATAATCATGTGTTCAAGGAAAGTTTATTCACCCCCAATATTAGCCTGTTTTCAAATTGCGCGTCTTAGGTTATTTATTTTCGACTTTATTTTAAGGCTCACAATGTTGATTTTTGTTTGACACCTCGCCATATGTGTCGGCCCTAACAGTACTGGCCGCCCGAGTGCAAGTACTTACCCATAAGGATGGGTTTATTCTAGAGTGCCGGCTGTGGTGCCGAACAATTTATTATTTTCGATCAAAATAAAATCACTTTAATCATTGTTTTTTTTGCTTGGATATCTTTGGTTAGACGTACTGAACGCTGTATTAAAATTTGTCCAACTATTTTAATGGGACCTTATATATATGTCTATGGGTAGGTACCTACAAATACGAACGCGTGGCGCCCTCGGCGCGCGGTGTTTTGATACATAATAAAAGTAAGTAATAAAAACTAGGGGGCCTGCAGCTATTAGTCTATTGAAAGTCATTAATTATCTGTGCAAGAAATTGGTTGATTTGAAATTTTCCTTCCTATTTAACGGGCTCAGGACCGTCAAAAATACTTCAGTTAGTGTATATATCTACTAAATCTGAAATGGTTGTTACTTTAAAAAATTGAAAGCTTCGCTAGTTAAGCATGGGTTAAGGCACTGAGATAAAGTACCTAGTAATAATAGTTCTATGTTCCGCAAACGTCTGCACAGCTCGACGAAGGCTGTCTCCACTTATCGCGTATAAGCGAACCATCTCCACCAACTCAACATTAGAGTAGTTTTAGTTTTCCGTCATCGTGCCATATTCAAAACGAAATTAAAGGAGCGTGGGTCGGGATATCGCGAAAGACGTGCTCACGATGGCGACATCAATCACACAAGTTGATGTCTGGACATGGCCGGGTGGGGCTTAGGGAGATAGTAAGGGGATGGTGCAGGAGTAGGCAAAATTATGGTATTGTTTCTACGGCCGTGTTTTTATGTGTGTGTGGAAGGGCAGTTGCAGTGCGGTATCACACAGGCCGCGTTTTAACATGCGTGTCCCACACATGCTGATTTCCGAAAATTAGAAAAATATAAAAAAATTACCTACTCATTTTATTATTGATTCGTGTCGAGAATCATTAGCATAGTTACCTCCTTGAATTTGACGAGGATGCAAAGCAACACATTGTATAAAGGGTGTGTGTGTATAATCATAATAGCTGACCCGACAGATGTTGTTCGTTCCTAATTTCAATAGTAAATTCACCCTCCGAAAATGACGATTTATCGCATAGAAAAAGGAAGGAACGTTGAGCATTTCCCGCATAAACTTAATTCGGAATATCTACACTAATATTACAAAGAGGAAAGATTTGATTATTTTTTTGTATTGAATAGGCTCCGAAACTAATGGATCGATTTGAAAAATTGTTTTACTATTAGAAGCCGACATTATCCATGATGAACATAGGCTACTTTTTACCGCGGGAAAATGCTTCATTCCTACGGGAAAACGGGTAGGTATTAGGATTTAAACAGTGGGAATTCCGAATTTTACGCAAACGAAGTTGCGGGCGGATGCTACTATCAAATACTAAAAAAAAGTGATGCGCTCACCAAGGAACAGCATTTCATTTTTAGGGTTCCGTACCCAAAGGGTAAAAAGGAACCCTATTACTCCCGCTCCGCTGTCCGTCTGCCCGTCCATCCGTTCGTCTGTCACCAGGCTGTATCTCATGAACCGTGACAGTTAGGAATCTGACTCACGCTTGGCCGGTTTTTTGTATTTATATACATTCAATCAGTTCTAGAATTAACATCTTTGAAGTATTCCAGGGCAGGGTGTCAGAAAGATCAGTCTTGTCTTGGTCTTCAACTTGAATCCGGTTATTTTGTGTCGTACACCTCCAGCCTTCACCAAAAATTAACTTGATTAAAGTTAACAAACACGAAATAATCTAGAAATTACAAAATCACTGCTGGGACACAGGCCTCCTCTCGGTGAGAGGGAGTTGGCGTTATCAACCATGCGGGCCTAATGCGGGTTGGTGGATATCACATGTCTTCGAATGGTTGGTTCTAGGACATGCATAGATGTTTTACTTCACCATTTTAAGAGCAGCGGTGATGAAATAATTTACACAATGTGAAATGCCTGTTTGGGTACAACCCTTCGACCTACAACTCATTAGTCGCGGCCGTTACCTCTGCGACACCTCTATAATAGTAAATCCCTTTCTTATCTTTAAATATTTTTTTATAAAATATTTAAAAATGTAATTTATAAGTATTTAAGGCGATATCAAAATAAATTGGGTGTTTTTTCGAATCCATTTATTTCACTATTACAGCATGTTTGGATTTGATTTTTAGTTATATGTTTATTGACTATTTGATTAAGACTGACTGAAGGAAAACGCAATTGCTTCAAATTTCCTCGATAGAATTTAATTCCGAAAAGACGTCTACTTTTTTATATTTTCTCCTGTAATTCTAAAATCCTAATTAATTTCATTGCAAAATTGCATTCAAAATATGCGTAATAGGTAATTGAAAACTCTGACTGAACAAATTTTTGATACATAGCTTAATTTATTTTTAAACAATTTTTATTTGGTTTGGCGCTTACGTTGTTTTATTTTGGTTCCAGCGCATTGTTGCGATCTCTTTTTTCGCATGTGGAAGTAATTGACTCTGTCACTTTCTTATGCCCGCCCAGATCGCCTGCGGGCTTTGTCAGTAACGGACCTGTGTCGTTCCTCCCGCAATCGTGATTATATTTTTTATCTCGAATATGTAATTAATAAAAATAGGGGCAAGGATGCAAACAAAGAAAATATCGGGTTGGTGCAAAAGTTATGACAAAAAAAATTCAACATCTTTTATTTCATAACGTTTTTCCATAAAGTTCTAAATTACGCAATGGATCCACACGCTTGCCAAACCTCAACAAGCCGTCACAATTAATATAAGGTTGATAAAAAAGTTTTGTCGCAATAATTTCAGTAGAATTAATTTATTCATATATCTTATACACAAAATTTCTAATCAACAATATATTCGCCATCTAATTTTATGACACTGGACCATCTAGCCGGCAAGTCGTTTATTCCTTTTGCCCAAAACTACGGCGGCTGTGACTCGAAGAATATGAACACATCCTTCTTGAGACCGTCGACGTTTTTGAAAGTTTTGTTTCTCAAATATGCCTTTAAATGTTTCAACAAATGGTAGTCAGGTGGCGCCATGTCGGGAGAGTATGGTGGATGAGAAACGGTATTCCAGTGAAGTTCGGTGATTGTTTTATGGGTTGCCTTTGCGACATGGGGTCTCGCGTTGTCGTGGAGAAGGTGGACAGTTGCGCATCTTGGCAGTTTTTCTCTTATAGCTTTTGCTAATTCCTGGAGATTCTCAATGTATTGTGTAGAGGAGATCGTGTGCCTGCAGGGAGAAAATTGTGAAACAGCATTCCCTTTGCGTCCCAGAAACAGCACAACAAAATGTCTTGTGGGTGAGGATCAATCGGATGCTGTGGCGGTTTTTCTCCGACTGGAAGCCAATAGCCTAGACGCTTTCTGTTATCATACAAGATCCAGCTTGCAGCCCGTCACAAGATCCTCTAAAAACTCCTTGCGATGATGACGAAGTAGCAGAGACTGACAGATGGTCACGCGGCAGTTCTTATTATCGTCGGTGAGACGGTGTGGTATCCATTGAGCTAGAACTGTCCTGTATCCCAAGTTGAGTAAGTGATTTTTTATTGATGCTTGGGTGCAGCCAAGTTCTCTGGCTAGCTCGTGCGTACTTGCTTCCGGATTTGCTTTGATGCAGCAGAGTAATGCGTCTTTGTCGATGCTCAAGGGTCGTCCGGAACGTTCCTTATCTTCAAAACTTGTGTCTAAAGATTTAAAACGATTGAACCAACGCTGGACTGTTCGATGAGAAACTACGTCCTCCCCGAATGCATCCTGTATATTTTTAGCAGTAGTGCTTGCGTTCGTGCCGCACCGCCACACATAAAACATGATCGCCCGAAGTTGCACCTGCGAGATCGAAGCCAATTCTGTCCATTAGAACGCAAGCTCGCTCTTTTATACCCTGTCACGCGGAAGAGTAGAAAACATTCTAGAATATCCTTTACATAGCTCGATGTCACATTGTGTCAATACTTAAAAAAACATCGTTGAAATTTTTGCAACAAAACTTTTTTATCAACCTTATACAAACGTGTGGATAGGTGTGGATCCGGCTTCAATGTATTCAATGTATTCAAGCGGGGGCGCTCCCCGCGTCTTCGGTTAAGCCACACCCCTCGAGCGATGATTTATTTTTTACATATCACCTTAAACGAAATAAAGGAATAATAATAAAAATCTTTATTAATAATTTTCAAGTATTGCAGTACATGGGTATATCATTTACACATGGTAAAATTACAGACTTGCTACAATTATAGTGGGTGTAGTTCTGATCTCCTAACTACAACTTGACTACAACATATGTTGGAAAAATGTATCTGCTCAACAACGTAAATAACGCAATGGATGTTGTTGAACTGTCAAAATGTAACCCATTGCCACAAATAGTGTGTTACCTACGCAATTACCCTGCCGTATGAAGGATTGACAGTTCCGATCCCCCATGGATTACAGCATTTGTGTATTTTTACTATTTACGTACATAATTATGTATTTTACTGCTACAAAAGTATGATGTAACTAAATGTAAGCAAAGAAAAAAAAAACAAAAGAAAACATATCAAAAATCTTTAAGCGATATTTATCTTGTTTTAGTTTAATTTTTGACCGACACAAAAGTAAATATTAAAAAAAAACAATAGTAACCACTATTGTTTTTTTTTAATATTTACTTTTGTGTCGGTCAGACAACAGTCTTGCCACCTATAATGAGCAGTATAGCAACAGATTAAGTGCAAGGCCGTACTGCGAATGACCACGCGTGATTTTTAGTCGCACGATAGAAGTTTGTGACATTTTTTCGATACGATAGGCTGTCGGACGGTTGTGAACGTGTCTGGCTATTAACATATACCCATAATCTATACTATCAGTTATGTATATTGTGTTGTCCTTTCAGGCTATTTGAAACAGATCCAGTTTTAATTAAACTCTTCTAAAGCCAGTGTAACTGGTCATCCTCAGTGAATACACTTTGTGTCCTTCAACCTTGACATTGACAGAATCATCGATAAAACGATGGAGCCATTACTATAAAATTGGAATTGGAATTGGAGTTACATTAGCTAGAAGTGTCGCACTTGCAGGTTTCAGGAACTCAATCTTCACAGCCAGACTGTAAATGCACGACAGGAATTACGTTATTTTTACCGTTTTAAGCATAGTCAGGAAACTATTTTATAAAAAAAATTACAAAGTTTAGTTTAACTGCGAGATAGGGGTCAAGAGCTGCCCAATTTCACAATGAAAAAATATATTTGTTTTTTTTTTTTGGTGTCTGAGGTCTCACTTATTCTGTTACACGTTATATAGATTCTTTTCATTTCTTTGTGAATGTGATAACGTTGTAGGTCTTTTTCTCAGTAACACGCGGAGGTATCAAGCTGAAATTAATATGAAATACATAGGTCTATGGTCCCTTGGAGCTCTAAAAAAATCTAGCTTCTAAGTTAGCTCAATATCAGGTTGGCACAAAAGTAATGACCATAGGCCTATGTATTTGATATTAATTTCAGCTTGATACCTCCACGTGTTACTGAGAAAAAGGGTCTTGACAGACTGACAGACAGACAGACAACCAAGTGATCCTCTAACGGTTCCGTTTTTTCTTTTTGAGGTACGGAACCCTAAAAATACAATAATTAGTTTAAATTAAACTGATTTTATTTTTACCCGATATAAATTAAAATTGGGAAGGTAAAAATGGGTATAAATGGGTATTTACCCAAAGTCTGGGATTTTACCGGGTATATGCCCATTCCTAGGCGTGACGTTATGTGTCACCCATCGATGAGTTTTGGTCATCTGTGGATTTCTTGGGAATACAATACTTCTAATGCTAGATACGCACGCAGCTATTTTAGTGGTCGCCGGCGATACGCTGACGATTTCAAAACCTTCATCCCCACAGATTGACATTGCTGGCGAACACACAGCTCTTAAACAATGTGCGTAAACATAAGATTTTAAATCGGTGATGCGTCGCGAGTCACTGGTGACTAAATTGCTGCATGTGTACCTAACCTAACATTAGAAATATTTTTGACTGATAGTGTTGCACTATGAAAAGAATCAGAAAGTCTATGTCAATGCTAATCTATATTCTATGGGAATTAAATAAATTTTCATGTTGGCAGGACTGTAGTACAAAGCAAAGCGAGTTGTGTCAAGAATTACTGCGTTTTTTACGAAAAATAATCTCAAAATATAGTAGGAAAATGTAGAATTCATTGTTCATGTATAGTTAATTAGGTATGAAATAAATTAATTCATAAATCGTTTTGTTATCATCAATAACTTCGACGTGCTCGTTAATAAAAATTGATGTGTCAAAGTGCACGGGAAAAGAAGGGACGATAAATTATTGCTTTTTAAGCTTAATTAGACGGTGTATTTTATTTTATTAGCGTTATTTTGCGTTCAAAATGTATAATGAAGTGTAATTGAGGGATTTTGGAGACAAGGGTGAAATAGGGCGTGTGATCCGACTTGGCACATCTGGCGAGCCTTCGGTATCGTTTCCCTTCCTTTCTCACTAATTGGCAAACTATTTACTGTTGTTCGATAATCTAGTTCCACTCTTAAGTAATATTTTAACTAAAAAATCTATATTTCATGAGATTATCTTCCGTTAAATGTAAAATTTATTAGTGCTCAGTCAATAAATTTACCGAAAAATTAAATTTATAATTTCAGTGATTTTAAAACATTACATGTACATAATAATTAGTTCAGTGTTGATAAGCGAACAGTCTGCTTAGTGTTGTGATGTGTGTATCAAGTAATTATAATATTTTAACATATTGTGTACCTATTGAGTGATTAACTAGTAAAATGGCTAAGAAATCGGATAATACCGGCGGGAAGCTGGTTACAGTTTCTGTCGTCGGTCTTTCTGGTAAGAAAAACATTAATTTTAATATTACAAGTCATATTATTCATTGCCATAGATTTTTTTTATTATCACTCAGTCATCACTGCCATTCAACTAAGTCTCCCAGAAGAACACCAGTATACCACTACACAGAACACCATTCTACCATACACTGGCTAGGTATAAACTTAAGTACACATAGTATGCTATTCTAAATATGCTGTATCTAATAGAGTATTCATAGTCCATTGCTCCTTTTTATTAACCTTTTTCTATGTTCAATCTATTGATTTTATTGTGCAATTGAATGGCTTTTATAAATCAGCTTTGTTGAATATATCAATGTCTTTCTTCTGGTTTAAGTAATTCTGTTGTGACAGATACTAAGTTCTGAATGATAATTTTGGTTATTAAATAAAAAAATCTAATTAGTTTTAAGTTAATCTGATTAGATACTGTCAATTGTGGCATCTTTACTTTCCAGGAGCAACATTACTCATGAATACTGTATGTACATACCATCTCTCGATTAAATCAATTATAAAAATAATTTATCTACTATTATTTCGCTTTGGTATTATATGGTGGCAACAGATTTTTAGTAGTCGAGAGATATACAATGTGTAACGTTAAATATGCAAAACCTGAAAATAGTTTGATCAGAATAACAAGCAGAATTAATTGAACCACTTTTTAATAAAGGTCACATTTTCAAAAAATCGTAATTAAAAACTTTGCCGTGTCTATTTATTAATGGGTCAAGCAAGCCAATGTCAGCGCGGCGCAGCGGCCCGGTGATGACTTCTCCCTCGATAAAGCATCGTCGCAGACGCAAGAAACGATCAGAATGGCCAGTAAAACTAAAACAGTACACAAAACCTTTACAATTTTTTTAATGACTTATTTTCTCTCTGAAACAGATCAATTGAATTAAAAATCAGTTGGGGTGTCTGAGGTTTTCCGCATTTAACGTTACACGTTGTATAGGGGACTGGTAATTAGTGATCCATACTTAAACACATGATTCTACTCATGACAACAAACAACTTTTACTATGGGACCAAACCTGAAATCACGAAAAAAAAATCAGCTGTTCCCTACATTTTGACGACTCGTACGAACATAAATGTAGGGATTTCAGATTTGGTCCCATAGTAAAAGTTGTTTGTTGTCATGAGTAGAATCATGTGTTTAAGTATCCATCACTACTTACCAGTCACCCTATGTAAGTCCAGTACTCATGGGTAAAGTTGCTCAAGGAAAGTAAAGATGCCACAGTTGACCTAATATTTTATTTTTTTATAGTTTAGGCCAGGTAATTACAGCAACATTACATCATCATAAGTTTGTGATTGTCTACTGCAAATAACAGTCTATTTAACCCTTTACTGCATGATATTAAATAAGTGACAATTATTTTAATTTTTTTGTTATGTTAATATCTTTATTAAAGCTTCAGAATTAATTTTAGTGTATTTTTAATTTTTTTAATTTATTTATTTTTTAATTTTTTATTTCCAAGTGGTATGTGATGATAGACAAAATAGTTGTGTTTTATTATTGCTAATGATATGAAAAACAAACCCCATTAGGATTTATATGCTAGTTTTTTATTTTTTTTGAGTAAAATAAACTGTAAACATGTCAAACCATATATGGTTTCCTATGCGGTAAAGGGTTAACAGTACAGAGGTCCTAAGGAGCCATATCTGCCCTCAATAGCATAGTTACAGTAAGTCTTATTTCTTGTCAAAAATGAGTTAGTTATACACCTGTGATCACGATAACGATATCTACATTTTTGTCTTACCCATACTTTTTAATCGCTTTTTATACCAAATTTAACACTTAAAAATTTGCAGTAAGTTGAGCATTTTTTTTACATCACTAAGTATTCTTGAAACCGTCTAGAGTGTACTTACTGCAACTATGCTATTGACAGCAGATATGGCCATTACAATGTGTAAAAATCTGTCATAATGCTTTTAAAGGTGGGTTTTACACCTAACAAACAAGAACATTCTTTTCCTCATATTTTTAGCATTTAGTATGGATAGACCAACACAGAACGCTCTATCCCTACTTGCGAAACTATAATTTGGTAGAATGGAAATATATGGTCAATTTTTACTTGTTAGGTGTAAACATGCATCACGGAAGTTATGGGGAGAGTCCTTTGCCCAGTAGTGGCATGATTCGGCATACAGTAACAGGTGTAAACCAAACTTCATAGAAAATCCGAGTTTCTCAAGCTGCTAACCAACCATGAAAGTGACTATAGCCGTGTCGAAGAATAATTCTTATCTTATCTAACTACAATTACTGAGATTATATACCATGAGTGTTGACTTATTGTGTAATTTTTCAGTTGATATTACATAAATGGTTTCATTAAAACCAAAACTGGAAAATCCACATAACCATGTGGAATTTCTTTCTCTTTCTTACTCCGTTGGTTACAATTTTATAGCTCATGTATTACATATAGATTTAGATAGAACTAGCTTCCGCCCGTGGCTTGTCGCGTGGTATGTCGAGAAAACACTCAAACTCAAAGCATTTATATCCTTCCCCAGCATCTAAAGTATCTCAATACAAAATTTCATAAAAATCGGTCTATCGGTTTCGGAGATTAGCCAGAATAAAAATTCAGACAGACATACAAAACATTTAAAAATTGTTTATCTTGCATATTTTAGTATGCATTTATATTCATTTATATTCCCTTTGTAAACAAAAAAACCACATGACATAGTTAACAAACGTAATACCAGTCACTTCATTTGTCATGCCACAGTTGGTAGTTCTCTTCAATTTAGCAATATTATTAACAAATTATAACATTGCTAAATTGAAGAGTACAACTGTAACATAGCATGACTACTGAATAGACTGGTATTACATTAGGTTGATTAACCACATCACATGGTGTTTTTGTTTACCTTTATTTAATTACCTAAACAAATGGAGTATAGTTAGATGCAGTTATTTTGACATTACAATTGTCTGATTGTAAAAATTGAAGTGTCTACTTCAATTTTATTTATTTGTATAGATTGATAGGAAATATAATATATGGTTTTTCAATAATTCATTAATAACATCACACCTGTATTGGCAGGGACCAGCAGATGCTGGTCAAGTGCCATGTAATACAGGCAAGCCTACCTTGCCTACCTTTACCTAGGGAGCAAATCCAGACTCTGACCGAATAACTGTTTCGAAAAAAAAATCAATAACACATTTCCCAACAAGGCAGATGTTAGTGGAAACGCCGGGAGAGGACACCCTAGAAGGATATACAACGTGTAACGTTAAATGCGCAAAACCTGAAAATAGTTTGATCAGAATAACGAGCAGAATTAATTGAACCACTTTTTAATATAGCTCACATTTTTCAAAAAAATCTTCATTAAAAATGTTGCCGTGTCTATTTATTAATAGGTCAAGCAAGCCAATGTCAGCGCGGCGCAGCGGCGCGGTGACGACTCCTCCCTCGGTAAAGCGTCGTCGGAGACGCAAGAAATGATCAGAATGGCCAGTAAAACTAAAACAGCACATAAAACCTTTGCAATTTTTTTAATGACTTTTTTACTCTCTGAAATAGGTCAATTGAATTAAAATTCTGTTGGGGTGTCCTAGGTTTTGCGCATTTAACGTTACACGTTGTATAGTGACCTTATTGGTGATGTTCTTCCTAAAGGTCAAGTGGGTAGTACTCGCAACGGGCATGTGTCTATTACCCGAAGTATGAATGTAAAAGAAGCAAAAGGAGTATGTACTGCCCATAGCAGGAGGTATTCTGTACTTTCTGCCTCATAGACTCCATGGGAAGAAGGCCATGAGTTTATGTATGTAAGAAAGAAAGAAAGAAAATATATTTATTTTCAGTAAACACGACGCAGAGAAAGAACACAAATACAAAAAAAAAAAAAAAACTAGTATTGTGTACTTTCACATTTCAGTATGGCAAATCTCAACTTTCTTCTCGTGATAACAATAACAGGAAGTATATCTCAACAATGTTTAATATTAAAAAACAGTTTATTAACTTTATCATGACAATATGTGTGAGATAAATTCATGTGTAGTTGTCTGATGATTATCAAATGTAAACATGACATCACCTGTTATGACATAGATGAAGATATCTTATCTTTTGTTATATACAACATCATTTTTAGTATATGGCAAACCCGAAACACGT
Organism: Eremobia ochroleuca; assembly: GCA_949629135.1. Lineage (NCBI taxonomy): Eukaryota > Metazoa > Arthropoda > Insecta > Lepidoptera > Noctuidae > Eremobia > Eremobia ochroleuca. The sequence goes on along the minus strand of OX451409.1, from coordinate 10,811,127 downwards.
GTCTAGTATTTTTATGTAAAGAATCTATGTACAAAATTTCAAAAAATGACGAAGTTATAAGCTTGTTACGTTACCTGATTGTCCGTACAAAAAGTTGGTTACCACTTACCACGCGCCGCCGGCCGGCCGGCTGTGACCTGTGTCGTGCGCATAGATTGCAGATCATATGTACAGACGCCAGCACATCAAGCTACTACAATCTGTCAGATTTCTTTAATAGATTTTCAACTTTAGCGCTAAAGCATAAGGTTCAAACTTGATTGGGAAAATCTGACAGTTTCGGGTAGCTTGATGTGCTGGCGTCTGTACTTAGTGTCGCTCGGTGTCCAACTTGTTACCATTTTTAAATATTTTTGGGACAAAATATAACATGGCGTATAAATTATTGGAATCGATTCAGTTACTTATTCTGAACAAACTATATTTCAGGTTTGCAGTATACTAAAAATAATGTTGTATATTACTGTGCCAGGTATTATCTTTATCAGGATATGTTATAGGTGCAGATGAACTTGCATACATAATATCATACCTGTTCCCCCCAAATGGTTGGGCAGTTCTGAGTTGAGCTACATGATTACTGACTCATGCTTGCACTGACTGGACTGGTCCACTAAAATCTGTGTGGTTCTTTCCTCAACAGACCATTTCAGGCACAGTCAGGCTCAAAGATGTGGCACGCAGTTTGCGTGCCTTAATACAGGGTGGGCCGGAAAGAAATACAATTTTGAAAATTCTATAATAAAACAATGGTTACGTTTTTAACTGTAATGTTTATTTTAAATTACAGACAATTAAAGGAATTTTACGTTTTAAAAATTAAATCGTCCAGATGCAGTCCGTTGCGGTGACGGCACTCTTCCAATCTTGCTTGTAAATTTTGGAACACTTTAGTGACAATTCCAGGTGGCCTATACTCACCTAAATATCCTTGCAATAAATCAGACCAGAAAAACCCTAAAAATCTATGAAAACTTCATGGTAACTGTTCTGCCAGAATCGCTTGTTACTGTCGCGTTGCGCCTGCCTGTTCTTCAGACCAAGAAAATGGAAAGTCCTGAAATACCAGGCCTAGAAATCAAACAATCAGATTGAACAAAATAAGCCCTCATTCAAAGTATTAGAGCAAGTGATTGTCAATAGTTCTTCTATTGTTGCTTTGTTATCTACACAATTTCCTGTTATCAAGCGTAGGTGTTAGATTGTTTGTTGTGTACAGAGAAAGTTGATAATATTTTGTCATATGGATAATGGGTGGGTACTTACAGATATTGTGTTTGATTTTTGTTGTTAAAATATAGTGGGGTTTCGTCTTAGAGTATGGCCATCATCATCATCTGCCTAGCCATTTCCCAACTATGTTGGAGTCGGCTTCCAGTCTAACCGGACGCAGCCGAATACCAGTATTTTACATGAAACGACTGCCATCTGACCTCCATAACCCGATAACTGGGTAATACGATACCCCTTGGCAAGATTGGTTGTCAGATTTAGAATAAGGTAGCTTACTAATACTTTATTTTAATTTTATCTGCAGTTTCGCTAGCTAATTTAATTTTACCCTGTATACTTTCGGGTCCCTGTGTTGGTAAAGGGAAAATAAGAACATTGTTGTTTTGATAGGTTAATTGACGCACTGTCATTTATAAGCATTAATATTCGCGGTAAATAAGTTAAAATGTCATAACTTACGCAAGAACTGACATTTAATGGGGTCAATCGTCAAGTGAGTTAAAAAGTTGCGGTTGCTTTGTCAGTCAATGTTACCATTCAATGGAAATCCCAATAGTACGATTATCTTTGCTTTTTCCAATTAACTACACTGGCCTGCAAAACTAAGTATCATACTTTCAAAATTGGAATAGCTTTTTAAGTACGTAACTAAGTGAAGTTGTATGCAGTTCTTCTGTTTTCTTCCCCAGGTACTGAAAAGGAGAAAGGTCAGCTTGGCGTGGGCAAGTCTTGTCTGTGCAACAGATTTGTGCGCACGCATGCCGATGATTACAACGTAGATCACATCTGCGTGTTGAGTCAGGTAAACATATCTCTTTTTATATTTATTTATGTATATGTACTTTATTGTACACTATAAAATACATAACAAAATTATACATTGAACACTACAAGACATACAATACACGGAGAGAAAATTCTTAGAAAAATTACTGTGCTCGTCACTGTAAAGTGAGTGCAAGTGACATCTACAGAAAATTTTCTGAGTGAGATTGGAAAAAATTCACTATTTTTCCAATAAATTTTACTGTATAGCATAAGAATTTTTACTGTGCTAGCATGGTAATTTTTCCATTACCACTCAAATGCACTCAGATTATGAGACAGCACAGTAATTTTTCTAAGATTTTTCTCTCCGTGTAGGCGGCCTTATCGCTTTCTGCGATCTCTTCCAGGCAACCTTGGAATGTACAGTGATTGCCTTACCTTTTATATGAGTAATACTTACAACATAACGCCTTGACTTTAGGGTGTTTTATGAATCTTTTCTCTAGAGATAATAGGCATAGGTAAGAGGCTGTTGTACAATCGACCGGACGTCTGTGTGTGCGTTTTTAGGGTTCTGTACCCAAAGGGTGCCAACGGAACCCTATTACTAAGCCTCTACTGTCCGGCCGTCTGTCTCTCAGTCAGCGGGCTGTATCCCATGAAACGTAATAGGTAAACAGTTGAAATGTTTACAGAGTGTATTTCTATTGCCGCTAAAATTAAAGGGGTCTCCATTCAAGATCATGTTTTTTCGGCGTTTTTTACCTTGTAGTACGGAGTATTTCGTGTGCGAGTCCCACTCGCACTTGGCGGTTGTTTTTCCTAGCAGTGAGAGCGGTGGATATTCAAGTTTATTAAGTGCGGTTGACCGAACGAGAATACCTCATGCGGCAGTGAAAATTTAAGTCAATCATCGAGGTTGGTAGCTACAGTAGCAATGGCGTTCATATTGACAGTTCAACGACATTTATTGCGTTACTTACGTTGTTGAGCAGACCAATTTTTCGAAAATGTGCTTTATATTCTTCAAAATCCTTCAGATTGTTATTGAAAGTGTGTTCCGCAATTATGGTGCGTCTGACGTACTTTATTATCGCAACTCATAACGTGCATCAATGTCCAACATTGGACATTGATGCACGTTACGAGTTGCGATAAAGCCCATGTTTTAAAGATGTCTACAACAAACAAAAAACAAAATTACCTATTAGACTAAACAAATATAGGTACCTGTCCCCCTTACAAATATGTTGCCCTTGCATAGGGTTACCCCGACCCTACGCACTGAAACTGGACACTCCAATGCACGATGACACGAACGCAGTCATTTGGAAAATTATAAAAAAAAAGGGAATTTTAAAATAGACTTCACATAAACAGTCCATGTTAGGATCGTCGCGCAAAGTTATTGATGAACTCGGTCTTTCTCAGAAGCCGATTTAAACGCCAATTTCAACATAGGAAAAACGAAAATTTGACTTGCCTAGGGTAATTTAGGGGCAGTTACATGTCATCATCATCTGCCTGCCTAGCCTTTTCCCAACTATGTTAGGGTCGGCTTCCAGTCTAAACATGCAGCTGAATAATACCAGTATTTTACTTGGAACGACTGCCTATCTGACCTCCATAACCCAGTTAGTAATAAGTACTGGGTAATACGATACCCCTTGGTAAGACTGGCTGTCAGACTTCTGACGACACGTAACCAGTTGGTCCCGGCTGTCATTCGTAGATAGGAATAACACCCGGGATCAACGGCTTAACGTGCGTTCCAAGGCATGGAGGAGTTGGTATGTAAAGCTGGTCATCCATCCACGGACCAAACACCGCAAGCGTAGGTTGACCTTCGATCGACTCATCTGGCTGTTATTATTTAGCCACGAGCAGTAGAACAGTCATATGCGGTATACATATGCAAAATTTTGTAACAATTTTTATGATTTAAAAGAGTGTCCGTGGAGTATCTTGTCCGTTCTTCTCCACAGGTGCCTACTTCGCTTTGGAATGGGCAACTAGCTTCATCTCTCTGACTGACTAACCCCTTACAATTCAAAAGTGCCTGTAATATTGGTTTACTTTAAATAAATGCTTTGAGTTTGAGTTTGATATAACTTGAAAACTCGTAAACATTTCTCAGTATTCTCTTTAGATTTACAGGCTAATTTCCGTAATTAAAAACGTTCATAATCTTGTCGCAATCTCAGCGACAATCAATGTCAAAAATGTAGGGAAATTAGAGGTATTTTGGACAGATTTATACTGAGATCAAATTGTGGAAGTTCTTATATTTACGAGAAATGTCCCTCTGTAAAGTGTCCTTTGTCAATTTGAAACAAAATTAAATAAGAACGGCATTGTCGTAAATTAATTCTGAGCGAAACCCGAAACCAACGTAATCATCAAAATATTGTGTCGTATCTGTAACATCAGTACACTAAGGAATATAGCTTTATTAAGGTAAAAGGCGCCGTCTCTCTCGGCAGATAAATTTTAACTAGTAGGTATGACTTACCGTGTTGGTCCAGTGGTATCGGCCCCGACTTACCGAGTTGCAGGTCGTTAGTTCGAACCCAGGCAGGCACTTTACTTTGTGTATTTAATGTCATCACCACTGCTCTCAAAACGGTAAAGGAAAACATCGTGAGGAAACCGGCATGTCCTAGAACCAAAAATTCGAAGACATGTGACATTCGCCAACCTGCACTGGGCCCGCGTGGTGGATTTTCGCCCACTTCCTCTCACAGAGAGGAGGCCTGTGTCCCAGCAGTGGGAACATTATAGTCTGATTATTATGCTATGCTATGACGTGACTATTACCAGTAAGTACCTAAAATACAACGTGTAACGTTAAATGCGCAAAACCTCAGACACCCCAACTGATTTTTAATTCAATTGACCTATTTCAGAGAGAAAATAAATCATTAAACAAATTGTAGAGGTTTTATGTGCTGTTTTAGTTTTACTGGCCATTCTGATCGTTTCTTGCGTCTGCGACGACGCTTTACCGAGGGAGGAGTCGTCACCGGGCCGCTGCGCCGCGATGGCTTGAACTATGAATAAATAGACACGCACGGCAAAGTTTTTAATGAATATTTTTTGAAAAATGTGACCTATATTAAAAAGTGGTTCAATGGTTTCTGCTCGTTATTCTGATCAAACTATTTTCAGGTTTTGCGCATTTAACGTTACACGTACAAAAAAAAGTACTTTAAAAAAGTACTTTACTCTACCAGTCTACTCGTAATAGAGTCTATTTCTAACCTGTATCTTTCAAACTAGACGAAGACAGAAGGAGGAAACTTCTGAAAAGATTTACCAGTCAGTAATGTTTGTAGTTGGGCTGACTGTTCAGAGTCGCATCATCAGCCTACAGCAGTCCACTGCTGAACATAGGCTTCTCCAATTACACGCTATTTAGCTCGATTCTCGGCAACACTCTGCGAAGATCGTCGCTTCACCTAGCCTGAGGGCGTCCTACTTTACGTTTGCCGATTCGCGGTCTCCACTCAAGAACACGTCTACTCCAACGGTCATCGGTTCTACGGTTAATCTGTCAGGGCCAGGGTACCGGGCGTGTTCAACAAATGTGTCAACTTTCGCGAAGGCCCGTAGGTTCTTTTAATTCACATCATCTTTACAAGGGCAATGCTCGCTCTTAAGTGTCAATTTCTTCGTTCGTAAAGAGGCGTAATTTGCAAATTGACGTCAGTGTGAACAACGAAAGCCATTAGAAATCAAGACAATGATCTTAACATCTTCAGAGTCGACGGAAGACGTCTATTATTGAACATATTTATCAAGCATTAGGTAGATTATGTTTCCATCTTTGACATCACTCATTTACTTCCATAATCTATACAGGGTGTAACGGAAAGGGGGTATCAACCCTGAAGGAGGTGAATGTGCTCATGAAACTCAACAACTTTCCCCAAAGAACATAGGTCGAAATATGAAAAAAAAATTTGGCCCTCCCTTACAAAACTGACTACCAGCTGATTGATTTACTATGGGAGGGCCAAATTTTTTTTTCATATTTCGACCTATGTTCTTTGGGGAAAGTTGTTGAGTTTCATGAGCACATTCACCTCCTTCAGGGTTGATACCCCCTTTCCGTTACACGTTGTATATCTACATCACACTAATATTATAAAGGCGAATGTTTGTGAGTTTGTTACTTCTTCACGCTCAAACGGCTGAACGGATTTGGATGAAATTTGGTACACAGATAGTTTACTTATGGCTTTTGGCTTTTCATCCCGATATTCCTACGGGATCGAGATTTATGCGGGTGAAACCGCTGCGCGCAGCTAGTACTAATAATAAAGCTGAATATTTGGTTTAAACGCGCTAATCTCTGAAACTACTGGTCGGATTTGAAAAAGTATTTTTGCATAGATAGCTCAATTCATGAGGGCTACAGCACGCTATGACACTTAGGAGTCGAAATAAAAGAAAAAAGTCATAACGCTATACGAAAACGAAGTAATAGCGCGGGCAGGTGATGTGATGCGAGGGGCTGGTTCGGGGGAACAAGAAATTTCACGCAGACGAAATCGCGGGCAGAAGCTAGTCCATAAAATAAATTATAACTATCTGTAGCGGTACCTACAACGCCACATGCGGACCACGCGTCATACTGACGTCACGCAAAATCCTGCATCTCGCAAGCAGAGTTTACCGCGCAACTAGCATGCATACAACGGCCTGACATAAATCACCGGGCAGTTGCCCGCCAGACACGACACCCGTCTGGTCGGAGGATCCTCCCTTTTCTATGGAGGATGAGTGAACATTACACCCTGTTCCTCATACCTCTATACAACGTGTAACGTTAAATGCGCAAAACCTGAAAATAGTTTGATCAGAATAACGAGCAGAATGAATTGAACCACTTTTTAATATAGGCCACATTTTTCAAAAAATCATCATTAAAAACGTTGCCGTGTCTATTTATTAATAGGTCAAGCAAGCCAATGTCAGCGCGGCGCAGCGGCCCGGTGACGACTCCTCCCTCGGTAAAGCGTCGTCGCAGACGCAAGAAACGATCAGAATGGCCAGTAAAACTAAAACAGCACATAAAACCTTTACATTTTTTTAATGACTTATTTTCTTTCTGAAATAGGTCAATTGAATTAAAAATCACTTGGGGTGTCTGAGGTTTTGCGCATTTAACGTTACATGTGGTATGCCGAACAGCCCGACAAATCCACGGCTACCCGTGGTCTTCATCGCACTAAAAACCATGCAATGTTTACGGAGACCTAAATAAATAAAACCTTTACTCTTATACTTATAGCTACTCCGTTATTCCCAATGATATTCGTTTTTCTGGCAGTGTAATGAGGCTCTCTATTTTATTATTCACTGTTTCAAGGACGCAGTTAGATAAATATCTGGCTGTCTGTGTCTCGTTTTAGTATAATTTCATTGAAATAAATCATTCCGGTTTTCGGAGGCCTAATCACGTTTCTGATCGATACTGAACCTGCCTATAATGAATAGCATTTGTGCGGAATATGTCGTGTGAAAAGTTTTGAGTACGAATATGGATGGCTATAAGAGTAGGGGAAGACCAAAGAAACGATGGGTAGACTGCGAGAAAGATGTTCAATCTGCCTAGTCTTCTCCAAACCATGTTGCGGTTGGCTTCCAGTTTTAACCGGATGTAGCTGAATACCAGTATTTTACATGGAGCAACTACCTATCTGACATTCACGACTCAGTTACTGAGTAACACGATACCCCTTCATAAGACTGGTTGTTAGACTAGGCTTCTGACTACCCGTAACGGCTGTCAAAGGTCGACGAATGACAGCCGGGTACAACGGCTTAACGTGCTTTCCGAGGCACGGAGGGGTCTTTGAAATGTAATGATTAGTTACCCATCCACGAACCGACCGCGGCAAGTGTAGCTTAACTTTCGACAGACGACCACCAGTGCGGTTGTTATTGTTGTACTTTGATGACGATTAATAAAGAATTATGGGAGAAAAACCGCCGACCCCATCTAATTCGGATAAGAGCAAAGAGAATTATGACGGTTCAGATAAGAGGTGGCCGGCTTTTTGTGTTCCAAACTTATATAAAAGGTCTGCGTGTTAGATTGCGCTTAGCCCTTTGTTTCCATTCAATTTGATAACATTGAATCCAGCATCCAGGAATCAGTGACAAGCAGGGCTTTGAATCGGTACCAAAAAACTTACGTACTTAGCGGTTCTTGCCATTTCGGTGCCTAGGTACTGGTTCTAGATGGTTACCGGCACTCCACCTAATAAATACCGGTACCAAATTCAGGTACCCGGCGCGTACCACAGATCTCGTCTTTTTGTACCTTGAAGTTATTTTTGTAATGCTCATTAACTATCATCCTTTTTACTTACTATAATATCTGTTTTCTCACCCTAGATTATTTGATGCAGTACCGATATTGATTAGAAATACCAATAGTACAGGTACTACGTCTGGTGCCGGCACCAATAGTACCGGTACTTCTCTGATACCAATGCCAATAGAACCGGTTTCCAAAAATACCGGTATTTCATGCCCTGGTGACAAGATCTGTAAATGTTAACCCCACATCATTCTTCTTACAGTCGGACTTCAGCGGCCGCGTGGTGAACAACGACCACTTTCTCTACTGGGGCAGCGTGCAGAAGGAAAATGATGATCAGGAATACAGGTTCGAGATTGTGGAGCAGACGGAGTTTGTGGATGATGCGTGCTTCCAACCGTTTAAAGGTTAGTTTATCTATTTATTCTGCAAGCACGTCATTTGTACAGAGGCAGATTGATACTCGGTTTTTGAGGCATGCTTCCTTCCGTCGACGCTCCGGCGGCTGCCGTCACCGACATGTCGCTCGTGTATTTCAGTCATCGTCTGTCTAGCCTTTTCCCAACTATGTTGGGGTCGGCTTCCAGTCTAACCGGATGCAGCTGAATATCAGTATTTTACATGGAACGACTGCCTATCTGACCTCCACAACCCAGTTACTGAGTAATACGATACTGATACAGACTTTCGGGCTTCTGACTATCCGTAACGACTGTCAAAGATATCATCATGCCGCTCGTGTATTTCAGTACGGTGCTCAAATACACGAGCGGCGTGATGTCGTCGGCAGCCGCCGTCACACGTTGACGTCTGTCGCGTCCGAGGCGTGTCGCCGGTTGCAGTTGCCTCTGTCATCGACACGTGTCGCTCGTGTGTATGAGCACTTAAGCCCGGCGCACATTGGCGGCACGGCACGGCATCCGGCTTACCTACATGTAAGCGCACACTGGCGGTAACTATGCCGCGACGTCCTGAAGCATACCAAAGCGTCCTTAGGCATGCCGAGGCGTCCTTAGGCATGCCGAGACGTCCTTGCTAATGAAGATACGCGCGGGGCCGCGGTCTTGCCGCGGTATCCCGAAGACTGCTAAAGCGATCCGAGGGATGCCGAAGCATTCCGAAGACTGCCGACACGGCATGCCTAAGCATACAGCGGTATTGTTTTTGTACTTACGAGAAACCTCCAGATAAGGCGATGCTGATCCCGTGCAGAGCTTATACGTGTGCGTTGAGATTTATTTATTCAAAATGTATATCTAAAAGAGCCCGCTCGCGGTGCTTGACCGGTTAATTTTGCCATAAAATGGCAAGATTCTCACCTGAACTTTATATAACAACGCATACTTTTTTTTGTTACAGTAGGAAAAACCGAAGCTTACATAAAGAGATGTGTAGCCACAAAGCTTCAGTCTGCTGAAAAACTGATGTATGTGTGTAAGAACCAGCTGGGAATTGAGAAGGAGTATGACCAGAGACTGATGCCTGATGGGAAGCTGTCTGTAGACGGCTTCATGTGTGTCTATGATGTCAGTCTCGTGCCGGGACGGACTTGGGAGAAGCAGGTGGGTTCATCTTAACTAATATTATAAAGAGAAAAGATTTGATTTTTGCATGTTTGTTACGCTTTCACGCTAAAACGGGGCGCAGCTAGTTACTAGATAAATAAATGAGGAGCGTCGGAACGAAAACCGATATATCGAATTTACCATATTTTTCACAAATTAAAAAAAAGCTTGTAAGTTTTTTAATGTTACAAAAGTGGAAAATCATAGAATGTCAACTTGCAGTTAAAGTGACATCGATTGATGTGTGAAACTTGACGGATGGTAGATACTTAATTTAGGGAGATACTTGGCGGACAAGTATGGATATATCGTTTTTTGACGCGATCATTATGGATATATCGGTTTTTGACGAAACCAAAATGGATATGTCGGTATTGAACTGAATTGAATTTGAACCGACCATTGTTGAATTGTGTAAAACTTAATAAGAATTATCGGTTTTTAATCCAACAACAAGAACATGTTGAATTTAAAAATGTATTTGTCGGGTTTGATTTGACCACAGTATTTTGATATTTTTTTTAAGATGGATGTAACTGTTTTTTAATTGATTTCTTTCCTGAAGGGTGTATAATTAAACATTTTGTAACAGAAAAAAAAAAAAAAAAAAAATGTCTTAATTAAGACATATCGGTTTTTGTTCCGACGCTCCTCAAATACGACGAAATTAGGCCCCTCGCCCTCGCGTTAGTCGCATTTGCAACGCGCTATAGAAGCGATGCCAACGCGCTACAGCATCGCGACTGTATCGAGGCAAACGCGCAACCGTGTCGTACGACATTGGGGAGAGAACGGAGGGAGGGTGGCGCGTGAGTGGAGATGTGGAGAACCGAGCATCAGAATCGCGTTTGCATCGCGACAGAAGCGCGACAGTATCGCGTTTGCATCGCGACTGAGAATCGTGGTGTGGGCGAGGGTATCGATGCGAACGCGCGACAGCATCGCTACTGCATCTCTACAAAAAGTCGCCGTGGGCGAGGGGCCTAAGTTATGGAACCTGAGGGGTTACTGGGCGGAAATCCATGAAAATGAAATGTAACAGAGATTTATAGTTGTTTCACTATGATAAGAGTTCCTGTGATGATTAAAGTAACGATAAAAGAAGATACACTATCAACTAGATTTTTATGAGGGTGCAATGATCGGACGGACACACTTGACTAACAAAAATTAGCACTTCAGTGCCTAATATTTCACAAACGGATCACTGAATCGAAAAATTGCTGACACAAACCCGCAATATTTTTGAAAGACCTATCCAACGATACCCCACACCATGGGGTAGACGAGAAAAATAAAAACATCCCCACTTTACATGTAGAGGAGGTACCATAAAAAATTTTTTTTCAACATTTTATTCTACCACTTTGTCGGCGTGATTAATATGTATATCTATGCTAGTACTAACAGTCTCTGAGCTGAGCTGCGGACGGACGGACGGACGGATACACGGACATGGCGAAACTATAAGGGTTCCTTGTTGACTTCGGAACCCTAAAACGCCCAAGAACTTAGTGACTGACGCTACTCACACATATTTTGTCTTTATATTTCAACAGCATTAGGCTCGCCCCATATTACCATAGGATTTAAATATAACTGATGAAATGTGGGTGAACTATAGGTACACCTCTGCCTAACCCTTCGGGAAATACCGGCGTGGTACAATGTTAAATGTGTGTATTTCTTTGTTAGCTGTGTGTATTTCTTTGTTAAGTTTGTGTATTTCTTTGTTAAGTGTGTGTATTTCTTTGTTAAGTGTGTGTATTTCTTTGAAAACAATGTTAAATTCTTTCAAAACATAATCGAAGAAATAACAGCAAGTTATGCCAGCTCGCAGAAACTTTTTTCTTGGTTTATATTTAACTATCAACTCCATTTCAGAACGAAGTCCTAGCCGCCATACTCCAGAACATCTTAAAGCTAAAGAAACCAGTAGTCCTGGTGACTTCGAAGAACGATGAGGCTTGCGAGCAAGGAGTGAGGGAGGCTGAGAGACTGGTCCAGCGCAAGGAGTTCAAAGGCAGCATTCCTATTGTGGAGTCGTCAAGCCATGATAACGTGAATGTGGACCAAGCGTTCTTCTTGTTGGCGCAGATGATTGATAAGTCTAAGGCTAGGATTAAGGTGAGTTTTATGGTACTTTTACAAATTACTTGGATGCAGTAGGTGGCCACTTTAAGGCGAAAGTGTCAGGGTAGCGAAATTAAAATTTTATTACGATTTTGCAATTTGCTGGTAAATATCAGGTTGTATGTTTATCTAAAAATCGGCCAAGCGCGAGTCGGACTCGCGCACGAAGGGTTCCGTACCATTATCTATAAAAACGGCAAAAAAAATCATGTCTGTTGTATGGAGCCCCCTTAAATATTTATTTTATTCATTATAGCGGCAACAGAAAAACATTATGTGTGAAAATTTCAACTGTCTAACTATTACGGTTCATGAGATACAGCCTGGTGACAGACGGACGGACGGACGGACAGCGGAGCGGGAGTAATAGCGTTCCGTTTTACCCTTTTGGTACGGAAACCTAAAAATGATTCGCGGCCGCAACAAATGTTTATTTATCGAATTATAATCACGAAAATTCTCTAATACATCTCTCTATGTTCATATTACCCCATTGAATAACTATTTCATGAAATCATGATATTTGAGGCCAATAGTTGTATTGCTGGTTCTAATGATTATTATAATTCTGTAAAGTCGTATCTGTTAAGGTTGCGAGTTATATTTTAATTTGAACATACAACCTGACGTTTACTTATTATTATTATTATTATTAAAAGCCTGCGATGTCCTTATGCAGGGCAAAGGTCTCCATGCTCTCTTTCCACTTCTCTCTATTAAAAGCTGCTAAGGACCAGTTCTCAAACTCAAACTCAAAGCATTTATTTCAAGTAAACCAATTAGGTACTTTACTTTTGAATTGTTAAGGGGTCAGTCAGTCAGAAAGATGAAGCTAGTTGCTAACATTTAAGCTAGTTGCTAACATTCTAGCTTCTTGTTGATATTAACATGCAAATAGCGAAAAAAGTAAGTAAATTTGCTACCTAAGCACATGTAGCGTAATCTAGTGTTGACAAGATTAACTAGTATGTATTTCAGTTTCGAATTTAGTACCAGATATTTTAGATGGATCGGAATAAACATTTATTTATGTTTTCTTCAAATCGGTAGGTACTTTGAATACGATTAACGAGCAGCGCATAATAATCGCAAAAAATGATAAAATTGAATTTTTCAGTGTGGAAATATTTAGTAGAAGTAAGTTCATGTTCATATTTGTCATTTTACGTGTAATCTTGTAATTTCATTGATACTACGTAACACATATTCATATTATAATGCGTGATGTGCCATCGCACACCACGCACGTTGCGCACGTTGTGCACGTTTCTATTGAGTTATGATTTTTGTAAATATTTTTTCGAGAAATGGCATTATATTTGCAGGCTAGTGTATTTTTTTTAAGCCGATAAGAAAAAATCATGCTCTGTAAGGTTAAACAGTTCTGCCGCCGTAAGTAAAAGGGGCGCATCTGAGGAATGGGAATGGAGAAAAATGAGCTCTAATGGATGCGCCTCTTTTGTTTGGAAAGGTTTTTTTTTTTTACAGTTCTGGCCAATATTCGTCCTTTTCGCGTACTGTGGCAGAGTTGCATCAGTAGCGTCCTTTAGGTCCTCAAAGAAGCACGTGTTCACTGAAACAACAATGATAAGAACCAATCCTCAAATTAACTTTCATACATAATGCTATTCAATGTTGTCATTAAACTAATGTTGTCATTAACAAAATACCACTTCAGACACCAATCTACATGGTCCTCAAAGATCAAAGATGATGTCCGGATTTTTATATACACATTGACATTGATGAATTTTATATAAACAATGACATGGATATTTACTTTGTATAGTATCTTATTTTTTATTATTATTATTGTGAATGTGAAGACTATGTGGGTCATTTCTTTTTTCTTTTTTCCTTCTTAGTTAGTTTTAATCATGGTCTGGCAGTTTGAGTAATTTATGCGGCCTACCCAAATGTCCTTTCATTGGTATTGTTCGTCGAATCGTAAGGCTCCTCAAGTTCTGAGTTGAGCTGCACCATTTTTGACAAATGCGTGCACTGACTGGACAGGTCCGCTCAATCTGTGTGGTTCTTTACTCAAAAGACCATTTCAGACACCAATCTGCATGTTCTTCACATGATCTGACCAAGATTATGTCTGGACTTTAAAAGAGACTGTGACCTCTGAGTTTGTTTCGGCCTTTCTTCTCAGAGTAGTCAGATAGGAAAGGCCGACCTCATCTAGTTTAAAAAATATGATTGACATGTAAAAGTGTTTGTACAAACCTACTTACAGAAAATAAATCATTTATCATTTAAACTATTTTGCTTCCTCTCAGGTGGCTAACTATGCAGAAGCTTTACGAATAAGAAGAGAGACGCTCGACTTCGTCACTGAAGCGTTCACCCAGCTTATCAGGATGCATGTCCAGGATCACAAGTAAGTCTGATGAAAATAAGTGGAATGAGGGTTTTCTGAAATGACGTTCACTAGGTGGCAGCACTGAGACGTCCGGTCCGAGCACCTGTCGAAAGTGTCAAAGCGCCTATATTTTCTTTAGTCCTGACTGAATGAAAAACGAATGAATGAAACGAATGATGAACGTCATCATATATTTTAAATTCATTGTCGAAATGGAAGACCCCTTGCCAAAGTGGCGCCAACTGGTGGCGTTAATTTTTATGAAAACCCTCATTACAGGCACGTGAGACAATTCAGCTTCGTCTTTGGGATTGCAACGCACCTGCGTTATCTTTGGTGAAGCAAATGTCCTTGAGCTTCTGTGCGCGACTACGTTTGTCAATCTACACTAATATTATAAAGAGGAAAGATTTGATTGTTTGTTTGTATTGAATAGGCTCCGAAACTACTGGACCGATTTCAAAAATTGTTTTACCATTAGAAGCCGACATTATCCCTGATGAACAGGCTACTTTTTACCGCGGAAAACTGCTTCATTCCTACGGGAAAACGGGTAATAGGATTTAAACGGCGGGAATTACGAATTCTACGCAAACGAAGTTGCGGGCGGATGCTAGTTGTCAATAGAAACTTACTCATTATTTTCACCGATAAAATTACAGATTCCAATCGTCACCCTTATACGCCGATTATGTGGTTTATTTCGTTATGCGTGTACAAAGAAATCAAGTTTTCTAAAGACTTCTTGATAAACATCTACAAGTTATAACTTAAATAACGCACAACCTCATAAGGGGTCATTGTACTGATCATTATGAACAACTTTTACTCTGGGACCAAAACAGAAATCGCGAAAAAAAAATTTGCTGTTCCCTACATTTTGACGAGTTATGCGAACATAAATGGAGGAAACAGCTGTTCTTTTTTTTTGCGATTTTTGGTTTGGTCTCATAGTAAAAGTTGTTCATAATGATGAGTAAAATGACCCCTTAAGAGGTTGTGCGTTATTTAAGGTACACCTTGTATATGAACCCTATGATTTTGAAAACGGTTCTTCTTCTAATGTTTGATACTTTTAACAGGGAGATGTGGTCGGCAGCTAGCAAGAGATTGTGCCATTACCCGGAATGGATCAAGTTTGTGCAGCAGTTTGGTAACGACGGTACACAAGTAAGTTTAATATTAGTTAAGGTCACCCATGGCAGTTGCAACTAAAAAATACAAAGCACTAAGTTTGGTTGATGAGTTACCTACTGTCTTAAAAACTTGTTTATTTGATTTGTTTGCCTAAATACACATTTATTATACACTGACCACTAGATTGACAGGCCTGTTAGTCTAGTGGTCAGTGGCCCTGACTGCTATACACAAGGTCGTGGGTTCGATTCCCACCCAGGACAAATGTTTGTGTGATGAGCACGATCATTTGTTCTGTGTCTGGGTGTAATTTATCTATAATATGTATGTATTTAGAAATATATATGTATGTTTATCAGTTGTCTAGTACCCATAGCACAAGCTCTGCTTAGTTTGGGACTAGATGGCGTTGTGTGAAAGTTGTGGAATATTATATTATTATATTATTATTATAGATTGCTTTAAACCGATCAAACATTCAAATAGCTGTGAAAATAACTTGTAGTGACGCGATTTCTTCATAACGGTGGAATTAGTTACATTTACCTCAAGTTGGGGGTAGAAGTAACTAACTTCCACAGACTATTTTCTATTTGATTTAAAAAAAAACCAAACCTGATTATTATTGTTGGTCTTCATGTTGTTTTTAGGATTTAATAGAGTTTTTTAATAGAGCTGCTTCTGTAGATAGCGCACGAGGATACTCATATAGGCTGATAGGCTACAGGTAACATCATTCATCACCCAGGAAGTAGTGATTGTAGGGTCTAATAATCGTTTAGCTCGTAGATAATAGGTGGCGTTTTTTAATAAAAGCCGGCATTATGTATTTACAGGCGTTATGTTGAAGAGTTGCCATAACCCCGTACTTGCAATAGCCCTGGTTCACCTTAAACGAACTATTCGTCATTTATAGTCTATATTACATTTCAGTTCCTTGGACTGACCAGACTAGACAGATATCTCGGCCTAGTTTTAAAAGTAACTAGCTCACATTTTGCACATAGGAGCAATGGGGCTCAGTGGTACCGGCCCCGACTTTCGACTAGGTCGTGAGTTCGAACCCAGGCAGAAACTTTGTGTATTTAATTTCATCACCACTACTCTCAGATCGGTGAAGGAAAATATCGTGAGGAAACCGACATGTTCTAGAACCAATCATTCGAAGACTTGACATTCACCAAAACGCACTGTGCCCGCAGGGTCTATTATGGCCCACTCTCACAGAGAGGAGGCTTGTGTCCCAGTAGAGGAAACATTATAGTCTAATAAAGCCCTGTAGTATGTAGTAGGGTATTTCGATACAAAATTCGGAACCAAATTGATATTTGGCCTCTTAGATCACAGAGTATAGAGCTAAATTACAATACAATGGCGCCGATTCCCTAGTTCACAAACTAAACTAAATTTAAGATCTGCCGGTCGATTCTGTAAAAATCTCACCGTGAAATCATAAGTGAAGTGAGCACTTAATAGTGTTAATCCCTAGCGAATGACAGCTCACTCCACCCTCACTTCACCCAAGCTTTCACGGTGAGATGGTTACAGAATCGCACGGCAGTGCATCTTTTTCTTTATATTTCACTAACAAAAGGACAGAAGATAAATATTAGTTTCGTCCTGTCAAATTAGTCGGCGCCTGACTTAAATTAACGTATTTTCAGTAGCCAATTTTTTAATCACGTCTAAACTTGTCTATGGAGTATCTTAGGCTGACCCCACATTTGGCGTGCGCGATCCTCGGGCGTACGAGCTGCACGGACGCAGCGCGCGCCTAGCGCGCGCGCTGCGTCCGTGCGGCAACACCCGACGCGCACGCGGCGCTCGCGCTACTCGCACGCCCGAGGATCGCGCACGCCAAATGTGGGGTCAGCCTTAATTTGACAGGACTAAACTAACATTTATCTTCCTTCCTATTCTTAATGAAATAGAAAGAAAAAGATGCACTGAAGATAAATTTAGTTTAGTTTGTAAACAAGGGAATCAGCGCCGATGTCAACTCTTTTTGGTAATTTTTTAATATATCTTTTTCACAGGTAGTATACCGTCGTCACATCCGAAGACTGAAAGAAGAGCGAGCAGCTAAGAAGCTTCGCAAGCAGTTGGCCAAGCTGCCGCAAGTTCTATCCAGAATGCAGTTACCAACTGAAGACTTGCAGGAGAAGTAAGTTTAAAGTTCTTTTATTCGTAAGGTTTTATGATATTCTTTCTACGCAGGTAAGTGCGTTAGGGTAGAAAACTTTAGCTGTCCATTTAGAAGACCTCTTTCCAAATCTAGTAATCATGTTGTTTGGCCCAAAAGGTGACTAATTAGATTCATTACTTGACACCAGTGGCGGACTAAGCTTGTCCGAGGCCCGGGGCGGTAAAAAAAATGGCCACTTGAATGTCTAGTAACATTTTGCAAAAAATGAATAACGCCTAAAAATTAAAGTATATCGTGCGAAATAATTATACTCTACCTATATCATGGGCCTCGCAAGCAGCAGGGTATTTCAGGGAGCTGCATATTCATCTCCTCATTATTCTGTTCATGAAAAGCAAGCAAGGATGTGAGAGCGAGCGACAAGAGCTCGTAAATCGAAATGTTTCACATTATATATTTTTTGATTGATTAAAAAGTACTTCTTAAGATTTGGGGCACACAGCAACATTTCTTTCTACCTTGCGTTCATTATTGAAATGTCGGACCAAATGGCTCTGCCGGCTGGTGTGTCGTTTTACAGGTAGGGCCCACTCAATATTCGCTTGCTAACTCTCCCGTGGGTCGCGACCCGTACTTTGGGAAATCCTGCTCTAGTCTATACTCACCTTTAGATGAAGGACATAAAAATGTCTCACATCATCCAACAACAACATAAAAATGCTGTCAAATTGTGTTTGTTGAGGTTTTGTGGTTAAATAATAACAGCCGTACGGGTCGATCGATCAGTTTAAGCTACGCTTGCCGCGGTTGGTCCGTGAATGGGTGACCATCTTAACATACCAAGACCCCACCGTGCCTCGGAAAGCATGTTAAGCCGTTGGTCCCGGCTGTCATTCGTGGATCTTTGACAGTCGTTATGGGTAGTCAGTAGCCCGAAAGTCGGACAACCAGCCTTACCAAGGGGTATCGTATTACCCAGTAACTGGGTTGTGGAGGTCAGATAGACAGTCGCTCCATGTAAAATACTGGTATTCAGCTGCATCCGGTTAGACTGGAAGCCGACCCCAACATAGTTGGGAAAAGTCTAGGCAGATGATGATTTCAATTGTGTCCTTATCTGTTCCAGCGATTGGCCTATGGTAGTCCGTCAGCTGCGCACCCACCGCGACTTTTCAGTGTACTTCAGCGAGGCGAGGCATCAGGACTCCGGCTCCGAGTCAGGCTCGGAGCTGGACAGCCCCCTCGCTATAGACACCACGCTCAGGGTGGGTGAGAGGGCGAGATATCAGGTAAATAAATTATGAAAAGAATGCAAGAGTAAATGTTTATTTTGTCATATAAAAAAGACGAGCGGAACAAAGTAAATCCTTTTGAAAATAGGAAAAACAGTCTTGTTTCGGACTTTGTTAATTTTAATGAAAGAAAAAAGAAAAGAAAGAAAGAAAAAACGTTTATTCTGCACAAACAAAACGCATGTTACAAATAAAAAACAAAATAATAATGAAAAATAAAAAATTAAAAAAAATAAATGAAAAGACAAAATATACAACGTAACCAAAAGCCTCGTACTCAAGCGCTTGATGTCAGGGATAGGGACCAAAGACAACAATGACAACAATGGACAATGTTGATATGTTTTTTTAGTTCACCGCAATTTGACTTTGAATTTTGTTTGCAGACGCTGGGTCAGTCACAGAAGATTCCGTACGAAATACTGGAATCGAACGAGGCAGCTGGCGTCTTCAAGACGTTCTTACATGAAGCTCAGGAAGAACATAGGAATTACGAGTAAGTTCTATTTGATAAATATTGTACTGCATTGAAGTGAGTGAGTGAGTGTGTGTGATTGTCTAGACGGTGCGCAAAGAGGCCTTTTAACTGAAATTATGTAGACTATTACAAAAAAAATTGGACAGCATTGGCTACGTCAGTACCGGCGTTTCAAAATTTGCCAAAGAGTTACCGTGGCCCTTGGCACGGGCAACTGAAGGAACACGGGTGGGTTTTAGTCAGTAAAAGTCTGACATGCTCCCCCGCTCCGCCTAGAGCGGGAGAAGTTGTTTGATAATTTCCCATCCAAAAAAAATAATAAAAAAAATGTATACAACAATGGCTGCTCGAAATTGTCTATGGTTTAGTGATGCAGTATGCAATTTTAAGTTTTGGTACTATCGATGTTACGATTTTTTTAATGGATTTTTTCGGATTGATAAATGGAATAACCCACCAGGTACCTCCACAGCAAAAGAACTGCAAGTTCAAATTCGTCAAAGCTAAATAACAGCTATTTCTATTTTTGCAAAAACATTTTGTAATGTAGTATTTTGACACGTATCGATACACAAAAACGTTTTAGTAATGTTTTTTCGTCTAGTTAGCTCGGAGGTTTTTAGTCGTAACAATTTCTATGTTATAGCAGTGTTAGGGACCTAACTAAGGACTTGAATTTAAAGCAATGGACTGTATTTTATAAAGGTATGTAATCCAAGTAGGTACAATTTTGATGTTGGTAAACGTATGGAGTGCGCGCGCGTGCCGTCGTCAGAGATCGGTAGTGAAGTGAAGTGCCCGACCGCGCGCGTCCCGCACGTCGCACCTCTCGCCGCCGCCCGCCGCCTTCCGCTGTCCACGATAGCAGCCGCAGATTGCCGGAGGCGCCCGAACATCCTCCCCGGGTTGAAGCATTCAAGTGAGAGGAAGCGGGCAGACGTTGTTGTAAGCCCGCACCACCGTTCCCCTTTTTGTCTTCAGCTCCACTACCCGTGTGGTCCCGTCGCTGCCAGGGAAGACCCTGATGACACGCCCCAGTGGCCATACCAAGGGCGGTTGGCCTTTCTCCTTGATGAGAACCAGTGCTCCCGCTAAAAGTTGGCCTGTTGACGCTGTCCATTTAGTTTTTTGCTGGAGCAGAGAAACATATTCTAATTGAAAACGATTCCAAAAATGTTGTTTAATATGCTCCACTCTTTGGTAGCGCTCCAGTCGCCCGATGTTGAGATCAGTAACCTGTGGATGCGGAACAGATATTAGTGGTCGCCCAATTATGAAATGTCCAGGAGTAAGAACGGAAAAATCTAGAGGATCAGTGGAAAGAGGGGTAAGAGGACGGGAATTTAAGACGGCCTCTATTTGAGTCAAGCACGTGGCCATCTCTTCGTATGTGAAGTGCGTTAAGCCTAAAAGTCTCTTTAGATGATGTTTCGTAGATTTGACAGCGGCTTCAGCAATGCCGTTGAAGTGGGGGGAGTATGGAGGCGCAAAGGAAAATTTAATGCCTTGTTGAGCAACGTCAGACGCGAGATTCGAGTCTTGTAACAACTTACGTAGCTCATTACAGGTACCTATAAAGTTTGTCCCATTGTCGGACAAGATGCTTTCGGGTTTGCCACGACGAGCCACGAAACGGTTCAAAGCAGCCATGTAGGCTTCCTTCGTCAGGTCTGTAACAAGCTCGATGTGAACAGCCTTAACGGCAAGGCAAACAAAAATACACAGGTACGCCTTTATAAGCCTGCTCCCTCGCCCTTTGCGATCAGCTATCAGCACTGGCCCAGCATAATCCACACTACAATTTAAAAATGGGTTTTCTAAATGTGTCCTTGAAGAGGGCAACTGACCCATTGTAGGTTGCACAGTTTGACACTTGTATTTGAAACATTTAATGCATTTCTTTACAATACATTTGGAAAGATTTCTACCGCCTAGAGGCCAGTACATTTGGCGTATGTTTGCCAAGAGCAGCTGAGGGCCAGCGTGTAAGTAGTCGAGATGATATTTATGAAATATTATTTTAGTTATATGGTGCTTACCACATAATAATACGGGGTGCTTGACATTATAATCATAAGGTGAGTTGTCAAGTCTCCCTCCTACGCGTATGAGACCATTCGAATCTGTAAAAGGACTCAAAGAAATAAGCCTATTTTTTGTTGGTAAAGACTTTCCTGATTGCAGCAAATTATACTCATTAGGAAACATATCCATTTGAGCGTGCCGTAAAATAAACTTTGTAGAATTTGTAAGTTCTTCACAGGAAAGGGGACCAAGGAATTTATTATGTTTATGTTTTAAATTGTAAATAAATCTTAGTATATAAGCGACGACTCTCTGTAAGTGATTATAATTGGAATATTTGTGAATAAGTGATGTAATGAATAAATGATCATTATTATGATGTGACAAATGATTTGAAGTTAAATTATTGTGTGATTGTTGATGGGATGAGTGATCAGTAAAATGTGATGATACAACTTCAGGTAGATCTTGTTTCAAGTTTTCATTGGGCATTTTTGGCCAATATATTTCATCGTTCAACAAAAACTGAGGACCTGACCACCATAAGGAACACTCGCTGATAAGGTCAGCCTTCAGCCCGCGAGAAACAAGATCCGCCGGATTTTCCTTCGACGGCACGTAGCTCCACGTGTGCCCCATAGTGCATTCTTGTATTTCATTAATGCGATTACGGACAAAAGGTTTTAATAAATTAGGTGTCATGGAAAGCCAATTTAACACTATTGTCGAATCGCACCAAAAGTAACATTTACTAACTGGTTTGGTGAAGGAATTCAGTACATTAACACACAGTCTTGCTCCTAATAAAGCCCCACATAATTCAAGTCTAGGGATGGTTGTTGGCTTGATTGGTGCAACACGATTTTTAGAGACCAACAGCTGTACTTTTACTAACCCATCCTTAGTACTAGACTTTATATAAATACATGCACCATAGGCCTTTTCGGATGCATCTGTAAACACATGAATCTCATTTATAGTTGAATTGTCACATGAAATCCACCGGGGTATTTTGAGGGTGTTTAAACATGGTAGACTATTCACGAACATTAACCAAGAGGTATGTATATTGTCTGGTACTTGCTCGTCCCAGTCACACTTAGCCGTCCATAGACTTTGCATGATAATTTTAGCCTCGATGATGCAAGGACCTACCAGACCTAATGGGTCAAATATTTGACTGATCACAGATAAAATGTGACGCTTTGTGATTGGTTTGCAGGTATCGACCGATATTGAAAACTCGAGAGAATCAGATTTACATAGCCAATATAGGCCTAACGTTTTAGATGACACGTTTCTATCCTCAGACAAGTTCAACCTACCAGAATGCCCTGAAACACCGGCTACTTCTGTTAAAATATCTAAACTATTAGATTGCCACTTTCTCAAATGAAAGTTAGCTGACGCTAAAATGGATGCAACTTCTTTAGCCATTTGGACTACATTAGAAATCGAGTCACCACCACTCAGATAATCGTCGACGTAAAAATCTCGTTCGATGGACGATTTTATAATGTCATTAGAGGCGCTTGTTGCTAGACTGACTAAGCACTTAGTAGCTAAGAAAGGGGCGGAAGCTGTACCATAAGTAACAGTATTAAGACTGTACGTTTGAAGTGGTAGCTTAGGGTCAGCACGAAAAATTATTTGCTGTAAGCTACGTTGAGTTGGTGTTACCTGAATGGCCCTATACATCTTCTCTATATCACCAGAAATAACAAACTTGTGCTGACGGAAACGCAGCAATATGGAAAAAAGATCATCTTGGACAGTGGGCCCCACCATTTGGATGTCATTAAACGACACTCCAGAAGTAGTCGCTGCTGATGCATCGAAGACTACCCTGAGCTTGGTTGTGGTACTGGATTCTCTGATGACTCCATGATGTGGCAAAAAATACTCATGGTTGCTACCTGAATGAGGTTTCTTTGCAGAGTTATTCACAGTCATGTGCCCTAAGCTCACGTACTCCTCGATGAATGCAACATACCTTTCTTTAAAGGCTGGATCACGTTGGAAACGACGTTCCAAAGATAAAAATCGACGTTTAGCCATTTCATAAGACTCGCCTAACTCACTGGGATCATTTTTAAGCGGCATTGTAACTATGAATTGCCCGTTTTGATCACGCACAGTGTTGACACGAAAACTTTCTTCGCAAGCTCGTTCTTCCTGTGACAAGGAATGCTCAGAAGAAACGGAATCGAGCTCCCAAAACTTATTTAGGCTGTTATTTAAATCGTTCATGGAGACATTACAGAAATGTGAATATATATTTTTGGATGGATGTTTTGGAAGAGCCACAGAGCCTGATACTATCCATCCGAGCCTTGTCTCATGTAACCGGGGCTGATTTTTGCCCAAATTAATAGATGCATTGCCTAGAATATTCCAAAATACTTCAGCACCAACCAATATGTCAATCTCTGACGGAACGTTGAATGACGGATCGGCCAAATTTAAATCTAATGGTATGGGAATGCTACTTATGTCGACTAAAGTAGATGGCAATAATTTGGTAATTGTAGGTAATATGAAACAATTTATATCTGTCTTATAGCTGCCGCTGCACGATTCAATAGTTAGTTTGCAAGACCGTGTACTTAATGTAGTATGACTGTTGATACCTGTCACCGTGGAACTCGTGCTACGTCGAGGAAGTCCTAGCTGATCACATAGTTTCTGCGTAATAAAATTGGCTGTGCTACCATTATCGAGCAGGATCCTGGCGTCGCGCTTGATGCCTCGGTGGTTCACCACTTTCACCAACGCTGTGGACAGTAAAATATGAGAGGTAGTATGTTGCGTCCGAGTGTCACTCGACAAGGAGATCTTTTCTGAGGTGTCGTTGTGTGGAGCGGCACCTTCAGAAACATCAGTGGACAATGCTACACTACTGGGCATAGGATCTTGGAAATGAGAAGACTGTTCTACATGTAAGAGGGTGTTATGTCTACCTTTACAATATTTACAACGAGCTAATCTACATCGTTTTGTTACATGACCACTACGTAAACAGTTAAAACAAACTTTAAATTCTTTAACTTTTAATATACGTTGTTCTACATTTAATTTTCGGAACCCTTCACAAGTGTATAGTAGATGATTTTGATTACATAAGGGACATGTTATTTTAAGTTTTTGATTTGAATTATCTGTTTGATTAGTTGCTATTATTAATGATTCATGTTTGTTTACTACTTGATTATTATGAGTGTTAGTACTATTTTCTATATTAAGTGTGGTTTTGTTATGTTCTAGTGTCTCCAATAAATCAGCTTTTTTACTCATGAAAGAACAAAATTGAGAAAGTGTTGGTTTTGTTGATATGATGTTACGATGAGCTTCCCATTCTCTGCTGGTGATAGGATCTAGTTTAGTTGCCATCATATAAATAATCAACGTATCCCAACTGTCCGTGGGCTCGTTCATTGCATTAAGGGCTCTGATATTTTTATTAATTAAATCAATTAAACGACGCAAAGAAGCGGATGATTCTTGTGCAATACAGTCTACATTAAACAAGGCCTTAACATGAGTATCTACTAAAAGCCTACTATTATCAAAGCGGTCGCATAGTAACTTCCACGCCATTTGATAATTATCACCTTTAAAATCAATGTTTTTTATTATTTCCAAAGCATCGCGTTCAAGCGACGCACGGAGGTAGTGGAACTTACTAATGGCATCTATGCAACTACTATTATGGATTAGTGACAAATATGTATCTCTATACTCAAGCCAGTACTGATAACCACCATCAAATTTAGGCAAATCAATTTTAGGTAAGCGTATAAAGTTACGTTGCTGGAACGATTCACCTGAGTGTTTGTTCACCGAGCCTGTTACAGACCCGCCATCATCGCTCTCGTTACTGGCCAGTAGGCCATGCGCCTGCGCTGCGAGTGCGTGGTAACGGTCCTCAAACTTTGCTCTCTCTGCATACGCCTCGTCAGGATCATCCGAAAGCACCTCGATGTCCACCTGTAAATTGTCGAATTCGTCGTATGTAGCCTCAAATTTTTTAAAACGGCTTTCCAACTCTAAGCGTTGAATGTCGGAAATAGCTTTGCAACTGAGAAGCACATTCATGTAATTGGTGAAATGTGTAAGCTTTGCCTTAATGGCACTTCGTTTTCTTAACAATAAGTCTAAAGAGGCCATAGCGTAATCCAGTAAGAAAAGCAATAGGTAATATTAACACTAATTATGCGTAGCAAAGTTTTGTAACGAAGTTGGCAGTTAAGTTTGAACAACACATAAAAAAAATGTGAATGAATAGTCGCGTGACCTTGATGAATGTCACGGGAGCCAGCGAGCTATAACGGTCACTGACCGCTCAGCTGTTGCAATTATATAGATAGCACACAGCTGATCATGCACCTAATTAACGGTAAATAGCCTGGGGAATTAGCAGTGTACAAGCGTAGGCAGAGCATAAGAGTGAAAGAGATAACGCAATGTTAACACGTATTGACTCAAATATGAACGTGAAAACGGAAAATAATTTGAATTTAACGGAATAAAAACACTTAAAATTTGTTTGAAAAGGATAAAGAAGGGAAAAATTGGAACGAACTCACCCAATACCGAACCTTTATCCACAAGAAACCTGTCCAAAAATTCTTCCAAGCGATGACTCGGCGTAAATCGTAGAATTCAGTCGATGTAATAAGCGCCGGCGTCGTTATCAAGACTTGGTGAAATATAGTATGGTCCAGATCTTGTTCTTCGTGTTCTTCAATCGACTTCGGTAGGAAAAACCGTTGCTCCGGTGACGCAGCGAATTTGAATTTACTAGGAGTCCAAAGTTCACCAACGTCGAGTCGTAATGCCAGTAGCCGACGAAATTGGATCTACCAAAACGCGACTATATGGAGGCTCGAAGGACCATTTGTTAGGGACCTAACTAAGGACTTGAATTTAAAGCAATGGACTGTATTTTATAAAGGTATGTAATCCAAGTAGGTACAATTTTGATGTTGGTAAACGTATGGAGTGCGCGCGCGTGCCGTCGTCAGAGATCGGTAGTGAAGTGAAGTGCCCGACCGCGCGCGTCCCGCACGTCGCACCTCTCGCCGCCGCCCGCCGCCTTCCGCTGTCCACGATAGCAGCCGCAGATTGCCGGAGGCGCCCGAACAAGCAGTATAATACTTGAGGGGTCCCATACGACATTATTTAATAAGGAAAAAAAGACCGCATCTTTATCAAGTAGAACGCGGGCTAGCTCCAATAGCATCTTGAAAATCCAAGCCGAGACATAATTCTTGTCAGTATAATAAATATAAATACATTAAATGGTCTTTTTTTCAATAAGGGAGTATTAAATACTCCTTGTACAGATAATCGATATTTTTTATGTGAATCACTTGCATTTCAATGACAAGTTAAATTTAGACGAGACAAACAAGAATGTTGGACTTTTGACATTTGTAAAAAATCAAAATCAATCCCAGTTTTCGCATTTATTGTTAAATATAAATAATAATTTAAAAAAAAAATTACAAATCGATAAAAAAAAAATGACAAATCGATAAAAAAAATTGACAACGATCCATAACTCTCCATACTTTAATGTTCTAACAAAGCCATTCTACTTTTTCCAACACAGATGGTGCCAACAATTCAAGCGTCTCCTCGAAGAAACCGGCTACGTTACCCCCGGCAAGCAGTTGTCAGAAGTGCGCGTACTTCTCATGGGTCGCGAGTGCTACGAGGCGTTGTCTGATGAACAACAGCAGCGGGTGTACGACCAACACCAGCGGCATATACAGCGACGAGCCAAGGATAACTTTCAGGTGAGGATTAGACGTCATTACGGACTTTTTAACCTTTTGAACGCCAATCACTTGTGTACAACGAACTTGTATACAAGTGATTGGCGTTCAAAAGGTTAAAGGACTTGCTAATGCTAGGCATGAGTTGCGATGCCATTGTATGTTGTTTATTTTTTTTTTTCTTAGTAACCTTCTCCGGCGCGCACACAATAACTTACGAAAGTTTCATCACAATCGGTCGAGACATTTTCGAGTTTTTGCGAGACTAACGAACTGCAATTGATTTTTATATATAAGAATATTATGTAGAGCGGGCTTGTGGCTAAGTAATAACAGCCGCACGGGTCGATCGATCAGGTTAAGCTACGCTTGTCGCGGTTGGTCTTTGGATGGGTGACCATCTTTACATACCAAGACCCCTCTGTGCCTCGGAAAGCACGTTAAGCTGTTGGTCCCGGCTATCATTGGTAGATCACTAAACGAAACACACGAAACTTACCGAAACTTATTGAAGTTTTGTATGGGTCGACTGAATCTTTTTACGCATGCAAATGGCGACGTGGAAAATGTGAGGCGTCAACGAGTTTTATGTGACAAAGTCCTAAGTTATGAACTTTTTGTATGATGTACGGCCATCATACAAAAATTTCATAAGTTAATACTATCATGTGACTATTAATTTTATAATAATATGAACCATGTCTTCATTGTGTAAAGGAACTACTACTGGAACATGCAGATCTGTTCTACCACTTCAAGAGCATATCGCCGACCGGAACAATTACTCAGGAGGACATCAAAGAGATCACTGATGTACTTCAGGATGATTTTAGGTATGTTTTCAGTTTATTTAGAAACAATAATATTTTTTTTTTAACAGTATAAAGAAGTAGTCAAGCGCAGGCCTATTGGGGGCTGTATTTTGCAACTTTTGATGTTCAAAACGTACCTATATCCAGCTTTGTTTAAATATAACGGCGCGAGCGTGGGCGTAGCGATAACAGGGCCATCATCATAGTTCCTTGGTACGGGTTCCACGAGGAAGGTGGGTACTCGGGCAACCAGTAAAACGTAGTTTGAAGCACAAATCACAGTCACGTTTATTCGGTAATTTACAATCACTTTATGAGTAGTAAGAAACAAAGGTTTGTACAGTGAACATGACAGTTCCGATGGTATGCTCTCAACCGTCCGGCTCTGCAATTTTTTTTTTCCGAACCTGATATTTGCCGAGACCCCAAATCCAACACATTTACACTATAAACAGGCATTTTGACAAATCACGTGAGATTGAGGGATGGGGGACGGGATTGAGCCAAATCTCATGACATCTCACCAGGGGGGAGCTAAGCCATGGCCGTCCCACTGGGACACCACTGCTATTCATTTGAATAATTAAATGTACTGTAAAAAATAAATAATTGGAAGTCCACTTTTCTATGCCGTATTTCTCTATGTATTTTCGGGCTTTGCCGAAAAATATATTATGTTCCGATTTGGATTAAAAAAAAAAGAATAAAACCACATATTTCCTCTTACTCTTCAGATACAAGATGCTAGACCGCATGGAGCAGGACAGAAAGCTGATGCTGTTCCAACACTTAGGCTTCGTGCACTGTCCCATGCGCGAGCACTGTCCCGCTGGCGCCAACTGTCTGGACGCCACGCTGCCGGTCATACTCAACACTAGAGTCGGGTGAGTACAGTAGCAAGTAGAGCGGAGATTGAACAGAGCATTATAGAGTGATACTTATCTTTCAATCTGCTCACTCTGTCACCTAAACCTTTCCTAATGGAGGAAATGGATTAAAACATGTTAAAACATGTTCGTCTTGCACGGGCTAGAGAGACTTATAATCTTCTGCAGATTCTCTTTTCAAGATTACTGATTCTGAATTTCTTTATAATAACAATTTGTAGTAACTCTGATTAGAAAATCTCAATTTGTAGTTTATACAAGGTGTAACTTAAATAACGCACAACCTCATAAGGGGTCATTGTACTCATGATTATGAACAACTTTTACTATGGGACCAAACGTGAAATCGCGAAAAAAGGAATCCATTTTGACGAGTTATGCAAACATAAATGTAGGGAACAGCTGATTTTTTTTTTCGAAACTACATTAAAACATCTGACGTGCACTTAACTTGTATCTGGATGTGTAGACATAAGTAAAAGTAACTAATTTCGACATACCTGCTTTGTTTCCTAAAATCACGTACTAAAGTGAGTCTAATAATAACTTAATGGCGCCGATTCCCTTGTAACTAAATTTAAGTTCAGTGCATATTTTTTCTTTCTATTTCATTAAAAAAAAAAGGACAGAAGATAAATATTAGTTTAGTCCTGTCAAATTTGTCAGTGCCTGACGTAAATTGACGTAGGTATTTTTAGGAACCAATTTTTTAATCACGTCTAAACTTATCTATGGAGTATCTTAATTTAACAGGACTAAACTGATATTTATCTTCTGTCCTTTTCTTAATGAAATAGAAAGAAAAAGGTGCACTGAACTTATATTTAGTTTAGTTTGAGAACAAGGGCGATTGCGTTATTGTATAATTTTGAATCCAGGGCTGGTGACATAAACTTTTGATTAAGTACAGTATTGTCATACCTGCTAAATAGTTTTATTAACAGCTGATATAATCCTTGTATTTCTTCCTGCAGGTCATTGACATCGACAGGCGAGTCTCAATGCCACGCGGGACCTCCGGCCGCGCCCTGGGCACTCACCACGGATTCCAATCAGATCAACGTCATCATACTGGGAGTAAGTACTGTTGCATCCTAAATATTTTCATCACCTTAAGGGGTATTTCTGTCTGCTCATTGCACGATAGAATCTATTTTACTGACTTACCATTAAAATAAGTGATATCTGTCATAATTATGAACAACTAGCAGCGCCCCACGTTATAAACTATCTGTTTGCCAATTTTCATCAAAATTGGTCCAGCCGTTTGAGCGTGAAAAAGTAACAAACATACACACACACACACTCATAAACTTTGGCCCTTATAATGTTAGTGTGACTGTCGAACAATTGTGGACTGCCACAAACCGTTTACAATTTAAAGCATTATTTTTCAATAGTTCATAATCTGTCCGTATATCATATTTGCATGCGCCGGATCGCACATTGCGCTAATACTAAACAGACGAGTAACTGGGATGCATAAAGAAGCCTCCTCGTGTAGCGCAGTTTGTTCCGCGAGCTACTCAACTGAACCGAGCGCTCGGCGCATCCTGGAAAGTCACACCCAACATCTTATTTGACTGTCCAATTCTTCCCTTGCAGTGGTAGGGCTAACTCCCGCCTGGTTTGCGACCACCCTCTCATCGGAGTCCCGCGTCAAGCAGCCTGCTGTGTTCCGTCGATGCGTGTGAGTTCCAGTGCCTTAGGCGTCTTCTGGGCACGCTCGCTCCATCATAGACCTTATCCATCGGTTCCCATCAGGCGTGATCGCACGGGCACATTCAGCAATAAAAAAAATAAACTGGGACTAACTTGGAAGTCGAACTCGCTAGCCGCTGCCACGACACCGCTCTCTGCGCTTCCTCAGCTCGGTCGCAGTTGGTCACAGTTCTAATCTAACCCATTGTGGTTTGCTAAAATTAACTGAAACACTTTCCCCACCAGGTGGAAGGCATAGCCGGTGAATTCGGCAAGCGTCTCCTAGCGGGCTGCGACTCGGAGCGTCGCGTCAACGTGTCGGGCCACAGCTGGCGCGTGGAGCAACGCGTGCGCACTGACGACTTCAGTGCCGAGACTACTTGTATAGACGACTTCGCGCCTAACGGTAAGTGTATCTAGCCTCTAAACAAGGTCTTCGGTCCTTCTGATTTATTGCTACCAGGCCCCTAGGACCCTGCAGCTTTAATTTGTACGATTTTTACCAACACATAAAGCGTAAGCCACAGTCCAGGGCATATACTGTCCCATCACTTGGCCCAAAACTGCAACTACAAGTTTGTCATAATTATAGTTGTGGTAATAATTTGCAGTCATCAGGAAAATAATTTATTTATTTATTTATGAAACATTTTGTAGACGTAACAGGTCAACCCAAAGCGTCTACAAACAAGTTACATTTAGTGATATACGCGTACAGTTATTTATTGTTAACATAGGTACTGTTATTATTATTAACTACGATTTCTTAACTACTAACTTCTAGTGAATACAGCTTAGTCTAGTTACGCAAAACCCATATTCTAAAAGGTAAATAATTAAATTATCTTTAAAATAGTGAAGTTTTATAGAAATAAGCTAGATAGTTTTTGCGCGATTCTCAATGTTTTCCAAATGGATTACACTGTGTAATAATAAACATAATAATAATAATAATATATGTTTATTCATAAAAAAATACAGATAGTTACCGAATCAATGGGTAGATGGTTACTAATTTATTATGTTAGGTTTTGTTGTAAAATCTGTATCAAAATTTTTAAAACCCTGCCTCTCAAACTAGGTTATAACCTGTATTTTGAGAAACAGTGTTCGGCCACAAAAATTCTTATCCACTATTACTGTACAACAATTAATGAACAGTGTCGTTCTACCGCTGAAATATTTTATGTGATTCTGTGTTGACATATCGTCGGCTAAATAAGCTAAATTGCTAACTCCCAATCATACTACTTGTCAGAAATAAGAAAAAAAGAATTTAAAATTACAATTACTAAACGACTGCAATATATAAATTCCAGTTGGTAGACATTTGACCAGTACTTAATATAATACCATTATTTTTTTTATTTTCATAATATTAATACACATTAGGGTCTAAAATTGGAGTTAGCATTTTTTACACCGGCAATATTTTTTTTTACCGCAATAGGTTTAGGAGTTATCAAATTTTATTACTTATGGAATTCTATTAAAATCAAAACAACTTACTTAATAATTGTCGTTTATTAATAAAATAAATAATTAAACGTAAATGAGAGATTTACAAAAATCGCAACATTTAATCATGCGGTAAATTATCATAAAATTCTCGGAAATCTGCTGGCAGGACTTGTTTAATTTGCTGTAAATCGTTGTATTTTTTAGCTTTAATTTTCAGTCTATTTTGGTGTAAATTTTGCATTTCGTCAAAAGTTATTGCTGAAAAAATTCCCTTTCTTTGGGGCAGCAGCTTCCATGGCTCACTGAACCGTAGTTTGTACGAGATATCTCCCGATGGCGAATACATCAGCGCACGTACATCGGTGACCTTAGGGTCTCCCGCCGTACGGCCTGGGCGAATACTTTTATAGCTTGCTAAATTATTGAAAGCTTTAAAAAAACCATGTTCCAAATATTTAACGTAGAATGGATTGTTGCGGGCGGACTTAATAATTTCAACGTAGTCTGCGGGTACGTTTACATTCCTATTACGCATCCTTCGTTCTATTGAGGAATGCATAGCATCCACCTCCATCTGTGTATGTCCGACTTCTAAATACTTTTGTTCTATTGTTATTTGGTTTTTAACTGCCAAATTTAGAAGGGCGTTTGATAAAGTAACATTGCGGTTTTGGTAACCACAACCATCAGAATAAATAATAATACGTACATCAGTTTTGTTTTCAACTTTTGCGAGAATCTTTTTTTCAAAAAAATACGTCCAAATAGAGGCAAACTCATCTGCATTTAGCCCTCCTTCTGATTCGTTCCACACAAAACAATAGCCATCTTTAGTGATGTTATCGTAAAAGCACAGATTATGTACTTGCAGCTTGGTTTTGTAGTACAATGTGCTGACGTTGGACTGAGGCGCCATCAAAACTGCTTGGAGATCTACTGTAAATACAAACTTATTATTTTCTTTGTCAGCTTGCTTTTCTTTTCTGGCTTCTTCTTTTTTTAATACATGTAATTGGTAATCATTTTCTTCAACTGTGCCAGACTTATATCTTGTGCATGTTTCACACTCATCCTTTTTAGGACGAAACAGTGAAAGATTTCTAGATGCCATAACCTCAAAGAAAGAAGTTCTTGATAGCGGTTCTGTGGCATGTGATTTACACCAGTCAGACACGTAAAACTTATACAAATCCATTTTGGCTTTCCAATCAGGTTGTAGATACTGTCTTGAAGATGAGGCTCGACAATAATGGGACTCCATTGTTGGAAGAGAGTCGAAGAATTCGTTCATTGATTTTTGTCTGTCTGCAAAAGGGTCTGCTCTATCTTTAATAATTCTAACTGTAAGTTGATTAGGAGTGCAATCATGTTTCATTTTATCTTTCCAGGCTATTACTGTCATTCTTCCTATTGCCAACGTATTCAAATACATAGTTTTGCATACTCTTATATAATCATCATCAGCTGTTTTCAAGTTATATATGAATGACTTTGTTCTTCGAGATTTGTCTGACTGTTTTCGATCCCTTTGACGTTTTGTTGGAATTGCCTGAACAGTATCATTGACAAATACTTTTTTCTCTCCCCATGTATAGTTTTTCCAAAATGTATTAAATATTATTATCCTTTGTTCATCAGTTACAGTAGCACACTTAATTATACCTGTTTTGTTGTCACATTTGCATCTGTTTTTTATACGTTTTGGTTCTTTTACAGTTTCATAGACCCATTTGGAATCTTTTTTAGTTTTTCCGCAATATTGTGCGCCATGTTCGCGTAATTTTTTATTTTTCTCTGCAAACCAATCACTTTTATTTACTTGCGAACGTCTTTTTCTTGACCTACTTTTAGTTGGTAAGGCAGTAACGCTGTCATCATCTGAGGTTGATGAATACGCCACTAATTTAGGGCAGCCTAATTCGTCACTGAAATTGGATATTATATCCCAGTTCTCCATATTACAATCGTCATCAGATTTTTCTGACAACTGGGAAGCGAGGACAGAAATATCTTCATCATTATTTTCTGGAATAACACTATCACAAATCGTGTTTGCTTCTTCATTGGGCACATCACATGCAGTTATGTCATGGAGGTCAATTACTTCAATCTGTGTATTTTCTACCAGAGAGTAGTTCTCAATATTATCCAATGGCATACTAGAACTAGACTCTAATGGGAGGCGTATCATTTCAATTAGATTATTTGATGCGTCGGTACACCTATTATCTATTCCTTCAGAATCATAATTATTAAGGAGATTGTAATTTTCCAGATTAGACAATATCGATTCTTGCGTGGTTATGACTTCGCCATGTTGCTCATCAGTAAGCGCTAAACTGACTAACTTTTTAGATCTATCAGAAGGCATCTGTAAATAAAATAAAATCGATCTAAACCACACCAAGCAGACAGAAAACAGGCAACAAGACAAGAAAAAAAAGTCAACAAAGGATTCTTGAACCTTAAAAACAGTAGATACTCCAACAGATCAACCTACCTAAGTCTGTCAAGTTTATTAAACCAATGTTCAACTAAGAGCTTATTTCTCCATGGCCAGATAACTTTAATTCGAGGAATAAAATTGACGTTTGACAGTTTTTGTATGAAATAACTGTCAACATTTTAAAAAGTATTCCAAGAATAAAGTTATCTGGCGATGGAGAAATCAGCCCTTAATTATGTATTATGTAGCATATTATGTACCTATTATATCAATATCAAATGGATTTTTTTTTAGATTTAGGTAGTTTGATAATTTGGTATCCGTACCTACAATATGTGTAGAATTTATTCATGTGCGGTCGAATGCATAGGTAACTAAACTAAGTGTTACTTTAATACTAAAATTAAGCTAAATATCAAAATAAATATATTGCATGCCTAAAGCAAACCTAGCATCTTGCACCAACGAAGCGGGGCAAATTAAAAATAAAAGTAGGCAACTCCTCAAACATTAACGATAAGTAAGAATAAAATTCTGCCAACTCCCATTATGTGCACCAGCATTTTTGTATGCGTTTCTGAATCGATTAACCTTAAATGCAGGTCTCAATATTACCAAAATATTATAGAATAGTACTTACATTTCTTAAAAAACACACGTGTAGTACGCTAATATAAAAAAAAACAAGCTTTAGAAATAAAACACCGCAGATCACACTCAACAAAGCTTACTCTCGAACAAAATGGCGTCGAATGGCGGGAGTTGTCAAAATTGCGCGCGTAGTTTGACAGGTGCGGAGTTAGCATAAAAGATTGCAGCACGTTATCTGTGATTTGAGGTTAGTTTGTGGCGTTAGCATCTTTGACGATTACGCGTTATTTTTTTCTCTTTCATTTGATACTAAATAGTCAGTTAAGCCAAAAATGGAGTTAGCAGCTTAGAATACTTAGCCGACGATATGTATATGTGTGTGAGGGTGTGTGAGCATTTAGTGGAAGGTGAGTTTGTGTGCGAGTGTGTGTATGTGTGTATGTGTGAAAGGTGGGGTGGGAGGGGATGGTGCATGCGCGCATGTTTAAATGTGTGTGTATGTATCGAATCAGAATGCGTGAGAGATTAGGTAATGTATGTTAGTAGAGACTCCGTGTAGGCATAGTCCCTCTCTAGTAGCCACTCTGTTACTCTAGTTTTTACCGTGTGTGTATCTAAAACATTTACATGTTATGTTATTAATAAATAAAATTATGTTATGTTATTAATGATAACGCATCTAGTGTACATAAGAATAATGTATGTGTGCTTATGTATCCTAATATTAAGAATCAATACGATTGTACTCTATGATTGTCCACTAATACACAAGATACCAATGGAGGCACTTGTTTCACTCATCTTCCCGGAGTGACAACCTTACACGTATTTTAGATACTTTCGACTGCACTATGCTACCTTTTGGCTTTGGTACTTGACTGAGTATTTGTGACATTGTATTGAAAGAACTAGATTTGCACGGGCGCGTTTATTCCGCGGTGATTTTTTTTTCGCACACTGGATTCTCGATGCACTGCTTCGCGCCGAGAGTTGAAATTCCAACTGTTTTTTTTTTGACGTGCTGGGATGCGCTCTGTTGAATTCTAAATTCTAGGCTCAACACCGAGAGTTGAAAATCCAGTGCGCGATAAAATCCCGCCGAGATATTTTTACGTACGTGCGAACAAGGACTTATACCGACGATTTTGACAACGCGCTAACGATTCTTTTATAACTATAGATTGTGTGTATTCTGTGGCGGGGAAAAAGATCACTTATATGATTAGTTTAGTTACAAGAAGTATTTTTTGTTTTTTGTTTCAGGATATTTCTGCGTATACCAAGATCAAGAATCCTTTGAATACATCAGAGGATGTGCCGAAAAGACGCTTCTGTCAAGCTTGGAACAAGAAGACAAACTACCGTTCCAGGTAATTTCTTAACCAAACAATAACATAGTTTTGCCGCGTACACACACATACTGGCCCCTTAGCCAGCTGGCGTGCCCGGCGCGAGATGCGCGCGTGCGCAGCCGGGGCCTGCGCCTGCCGAGCCCGCTGCACTGGCCCCAGGCCAGGCCTACAGAGCCCGCCGCACTGGCCCCAGGCCAGGCCTACAGAGCCCGCCGCACTGGCCCCAGGCCAGGCCTACAGAGCCCGCCGCACTGGCCCCAGGCCAGGCCTACAGAGCCCGCCGCACTGGCCCCAGGCCAGGCCTACAGCGCCCACAGACCAACGTGCCCGTGCTGACGGGAACCGCGTGAAACTGCGGGGCTTTAAGAGCCACGCCCGTAACCCGCCCGCCGCGCCCCCTGACGGGGACGTAGCGACTGCAAACAATAACATAGGCTTCAAAGTAGCAATATTTAAATGGTTCCTTTTTCCATTTTCGACCCACGTACCCTGGTCGGTTAGTACCCGCTATCCGCTGATTGGATTGTATTTTTACGACAGCATGGATCCATTCTCATATCGTACCAAAACGAGAAAAGAAGATTAACTACCGAAAAACCGGTCAAGAGCGAGTCGGACTCACGCACCGAGGGTGCCATACCATTATATATTAATTTTTTTTTTGGGCGGTTTAGAGACATCGTTTTATTTTCCTTATAATCTTTACTTAAACTTTTCAGAATTTTCTCTATACAAACTTCGGATAAGGGGGGGGGGGGGTATTTATTTTTACATTTTTCATCAAAAGTAATCGAAAACTATGCGGTCTAAATAAAAACAAAAAATGTTTGAAAATGTGCAAACAGCACTCTCATATGATACCCCACATGCCCTATTATCCCCACTACGAATTTTTAAGACCCCTTCAGTCCCTGTTGCAAAAAATAAATTTATTTTATTTCTTTCTTATTGCCAGGAAAAAAAACGGAAATTCGAAAAAAAAAGAAAACATTACACCTGTGTCAGAAATCGTAACATCATTAGCACCAAGACTTAATTTCAAACTACTGCATCACTAAACCACAGACAATTTCGAGCAGCAATTGTTGTTTACATCTTTGGCAAATTTTGAAACGCCGGAACTTAGATCTGTTTTCGTCTTAAAAAGATATTTCTGTTTCAGGGCTTGCCGCTAGTGGTGATGTTTGTTCAAGACGAGGGAATGGATAAGAAGGAACTGACGAGGCTGCAGGAGGAAGGACAAAATCTTGCTGACAAGTAAGTACGAGGGCGGGTCAATAAGTCCGTGACTTTTTGAATTTCTGACCTCTTTACTGAAAAAGCAACACTACTCCTGTCAACAGGCATCTGTCAGTTGACTCCTATAAAAATTTGAACTTGCTGCGTCAGTTAGTTTGTGTTTGACAGCTATCTTTATCAGACTACCCAGTAATTTGAGGAAAAAATGGAAAAAAGTGAATTTCGTGTGCTTATTAAGCATTATTTTTTTGCGAAAAAAAACCATTACCGAGACCAAGGCTAAGCTTGATAAATATTATGGGGACTCTGCACCATCGATTTCAATGGTAAAAAAGTGGTTTACTGAATTTCGTTGTGGCCGTACAAGCACTGAAGATGCCGAACGTCCTGGACGCCCAGTTGAGGTCTCTACACCAGAAACAATCGAAAAAATTCACGATATGGTGTTGGCCGACCAAAGATTGAAAGTGCAAGAGATTGTGGAAGCCGTAGGGATCTTGCATGGCTCAGTGGTTTCAATTTTGAATGATCACTTGGGCATGAGAAAGCTTTCCGCAAGATGGGTGCCGCGTTTGCTCACAGTCGACCTCAAACGCAATCGTGTAACAACTTCACAGGAAGGTTTGGCGTTGTTTAATCGCAATATGGAGGAGTTTTTGCGCCGTTTTGTAACCGTGGACGAAACATGGATCCATCACAACACACCAGAGACCAAACAACAGTCAAAACAGTGGGTTTCTAAGGGAGAATCGGCGCCAAAGAAGGCCAAGGTGGGTTTGTCAGCCAATAAAGTAATGGCGACTGTTTTTTGGGATGCACGTGGGATAATCCACATTGACTACCTTCAAAAGGGAAGAACAATCAATGGGGAATATTATGCCAACTTATTGGACCGCTTCAATGACGATTTGAAAAAAAACCGACCTCATTTGGCCAAGAAAAAAGTTCTTTTCCACCAAGACAATGCAAGGGTGCACACATGTGCAGTTGCCATGGCAAAAATCCATGAATTGGGCTATGAATTGCTCCCTCATCCGCCCTATTCTCCAGATTTGGCTCCGAGTGTCTACTTCTTGTTCCCAAACCTGAAGAAATGGCTTGGTGGAAAAAGATTTGACTCCAATGATGAAGTCATCTCGCAAACAAAGGCCTATTTTGAGGACCTCGACAAATCATATTTTTTGGAAGGGATAAAAAAATTGGAGAAGCGTTGGACAAAGTGTATAGAGCTCAAGGGAGACTACGTTGAAAAATAAAATGATTTATTTATCAAAAAATCTGTGTTTTATTCCAAAAGTCACGGACTTATTGACCCGCCCTCGTACCTATACAATATTTAAACGATTTTTCTCAGCATCTTATTCATAAAATAGGCATTTTTTAGCGCACACTACGCGTGGAATACGAGGGGTCCGTGGCTAAATAATAACAGCCGCACAGGTCGATCGATCATGTTAAGCTACGCTTGCCGCGGTTGGTCTGTGGATGAGTGACCATCTTTACATACCGAGACCTCCAAGACCTCCGTGCCTCGAAAAGCACGTTATTCGGCGTTATAGTTATCTCGGCTGTCATTCGCGTAGATCTTTGACAGTCGTTACGGGTAGTCAGAAGCCCGACAGTCTGACAACCAGTCTTACCTAGGGGTATCGTATTACCCAGTAACTGGGTTGTGGAGGTCAGATAGTCAGTCGCTCCATGTAAAATACTGGTATTCAGCTGCATCCGGTTAGACTGGAAGCCGACCCCAATGTAGTTGGCAAAAGGCTAGGCAGGTGGTGACTACGGACGGAATACAGTTAATCATCATTCGCTGAAGGAAGATGTTTACGTCAGGGGTGCTAAACACTTGTTCGGATAAGCACATTCGATTCGGCAGTATTCGTTAAACAACAGCGCCGAACCGAAGCAATGACTATATTCGACTTTCATTCGGCTCGTGTCGATCGGGAAACCCTGTTCGGCATCTATCCTGGCTGAATCACATTCCTGGTCGGTTCGCCACGGCGTTGAAATATATCCACATAAATTCGATTTCACCGCTCGCTCGGCTCTGCCCAATTAGGCCGAATCGATCAAGCAAATGGCACCTCAGTTAATAAACCTTGTTCATTCAGAGCTTCTAGCTGTGATTTTATAGACATCTCTGCATTTTTCTTCAACTTAAAAAGCTTAAAAAGAGTTCATAAAACTAATTCATCTAAATATTTTCCCGGTCAACAGCTCAACTCAAAAGGAATCAAATCATCAGCAAGCAAGTTCCACTAAAAGCGTCTGTCTCTCAACTAATTTGTTAATTTCCTTTCAGCCTACACTGTTCGTATATGGAAGCTTCAGTGAACGAGCTTGGTACTGAAGCGCTAACTTCAGACGCTGTGCAAGAGTTGGTGAGAGCCAACAGGGAGAAGGCGAGCTACGCGCATCTCTACAGAGATGTTATTGTGTGCTTCGATTCTGATATCAGGTGAGTAAACGTTTTAGCGAATTAAGCAAGTACGCTCGCCCGTTTGAATGCAGCATCAAACTGACATTTGTGGTAATATTTTGACGTTGACAGCGCTTTTATACTATGGTCTACCATAGATTTCTACCTGTCCAGATAGAGTGGACCTTGTACTGGAATAGATCTGTGCAA
Organism: Eremobia ochroleuca; assembly: GCA_949629135.1. Taxonomy (NCBI): domain Eukaryota; kingdom Metazoa; phylum Arthropoda; class Insecta; order Lepidoptera; family Noctuidae; genus Eremobia; species Eremobia ochroleuca. The sequence goes on along the minus strand of OX451409.1, from coordinate 10,770,750 downwards.
TTTTTCGAACCTAGAGGTAGGCACGTAGACTTCTCCTTAGGACCCGGTATACCTGACATAAGCCTGTTATCTGTAATCCAATTTTACCTACAACAGACACCATTTCCTATGCAACTTTGACTCAGGACTATGTACGTTCTAAAAAAAAAAGTCTTCTACTCGTTAAAAATCATAAATTCACTCGCTGGCAGACATCATACAGCTTAATCCACTGGGTAAATGTTCCTGATATAACGGAAGTGAGCATTAAAGATGGATTTTTTGTAAATTAATTTTCTATGGTGGACGAACGTTTATATGATATACGTAATACAGGAATGAGAAACAGGGTGTAAAGTTCACTCATCCTCCGTGGAGGATGCTCTCCAACCTGACGGGTGTCGTGTCTGGTGGGCAACTGCCCGACGATTGATGTTGGGACGTATACGCTAGGCACGCGGTAAACTCTGCTTGCGCGATGCAGGATTTTGCGTGACGTTAGTGTGATGCGTAGTTCGCATGTGGCGATGTAGATCCACAACGTCATTTTTGCCGGTGGAAAAGCCCATCGGTCAGACGACTTTTATTTATTATGATAAAAATCTTCTTTCCAGAATAATGGTATGCATGTTCTGCGACGATCCATACTCGCCTGAAAGAGTGCTAAGCCCGCTACTGCTACACCGCGCGTGTTTCTTGACGGGAGACCGGTCGATAGTCATTGAGACATTCCTGGGAGACTCCAAGAGGAAAGTCGAGGTGAGTTCATTATCATAATCTTTCATGGCTCACATTAGTACTGTCGTCAGTTTCTGTCGTCACATTTGAATTCAGAATCTCAGATAGTTTTCAAGTTGTAGGAATACAAACTTTTTACGACTTCACAAACTATCGAGATTTCTTTATTTTAAGTAGGTTCAATATTGTTGTATTATACACATACCTAAACATTCCGTAATGAATTCTAGTGAGAATAAAATAAACGATGGTGAAAACCGCATCAAAATCTGCGTAGTTTAGAAGAACAACACGGTCACACAGACAGATATGAATTGTGACTTTAATTTATAGTATGTATAGATGGTCAGTCAAGAAGGGCCCGTGGTTAAATAATAACAGCCGCACAGGTCGATCACTCAGGTTAAGCTACGCTTGCCGCGGTTGGTCTGTGGATGGGTGATCATCTTTACATACCGATACTCCTCCGTGCCTCGGAAAGCACGTTAAGCCGTTGGTCCCGGCTGCCATTCGTGGATCTTTGGCAGCCGTTACGGGTTGTCAGGAGCCCGAAAGTCTGACAACCAGTCTTTTGGATGAATTGAAAGAAATAAGGGGAAATATATTCCGTCGTTTTTGCCTACCACCATGCGAAACAGGCTTAATCTATACTTATAAATAGTATAAAAACTTCCCTTACTGCTTCTAAACTACACAATGGATTTTGAAGCGGTCGCCATCATTTGGAGACTTTCTTCCGCAAGACTTATGTGTAAAATACTTTTAATATTTAATAAAAATAAAAGCACAGAAATGCGGAAGTTTTATCAAGTCTTAATAAAACATTCGAAGATGGAGCGGGTCGCTAGCTTATGTATGTACAGTTAAACCAGAAAATTTATGCGCTTCGGTAATCTTTATGTTTCTGAATTAGCTCGAACGTCGCGCTACGGAGTAACCTCGCACAGAGGCAAATCTTTTCTCTTCAAAGTTCTTTGTAGTAGTGACTTTTTTTCGGGATATCTGTACACACACATGTTATTACTGAAATATTTTGCAGGTTATAATATCAAGTTTCCATGGTGCAAGTCAGTTTAGAGAAGAGCTGATCCATGGGTTTATACTCATATATTCGGCAAAGAGGAAGGCTAGCTTGGCCACTTTGAAGTAAGTTCATTTTTTTATTATTTGTAGCTATTCATAAATCTTGCCTAAACAACAACATTATTATTAGTATATGCGAAACCCGAAACACGTTTTTATGTAATGAATCTATGTACAAAATTTCAAAACTGTATCATGAAAAATCACGAAGTTGTAAGCTTGTTATGTTACCTGATTGTCCGTACAAAAAGTTGGTTACAACTTAACACGCGCCGCCGGCCGACCGGCTGTGACCTGTGTTGTGCGCATATGATTGCGGATATGTACTTACCAACTTGTTACCATTTTTAAATATTTTTGGGACAAAATATAACATGGTGTAAAAATTATTGGAATTGATTCAGTTACTTATTCTGAACAAACTATATTCAGGTTTGCAATATACTAAAAATAATGTTGTATATTTGAGATAGAGATTGGTTTTATAAAAGGAGAGAGCAAGAAATAAAACCATAAACCACCTTTGGGATGGGGGCCTAGAATCAATTTAATTTTTTTGTAAATTTTCACGTTCAAAAGTCCCTTTAATGTGTCTATTTGGAACTAAATGATTTGACTTGACTTGAATTCTTCCTTAATTGTGAATTAAACTGTATCCTAAGGCACAAAACTTAATTTTGGATCATTATGTTGCCATATGGAGAGCCCTGTTCTCTACCAAGATTACCAAACTGTACCAACAATGTATTCGGCGTAACATTGTGATTTCTGTTTTAAGAGGTATCTAAGAGTAAGCAAAATTAATATGCATAATTTTACCGTCTTTATCGCACCTTCTGTACTACAAAAACCAATTCAGTATATAGGGTGACTGGTAATTAGTGACCGATACTTAAACACATGATTCTACTCATCATTACAAACAACTTTTACTATCGGACCAAATCCGAAATCGCGAAAAAAAAAATCAGCTGTTCCCTACATTTATGTTCGTACCTACGAGTCGTCAAAATGTAGGGAACAGCTGATTTTTTTTTCGTCATTTCACTTTTTGTCCCATTATAAAACTTGTTTGTTGTCATGAGTAGAATCATGTGTTTAAGTATCGGTCACTAGTTACCAGTCACCCTATATGTTCAAAATAGTTAAAAACAACCACTAATTTTATAAATCCCTTGTCCAGCGCATTCTCAATGAACATCCCAAACCTGCCGATTCAAATGGTAGCCGTGACAGACGGTGGCGGCTCAGCGGCGAGCACGTTCTTCGGCACCGACCTGGGACACGCGCTCATCACGGAGGGAAACGCCACGGCTGATAGACTGGGCGCTCATTTTACTACTTATACGTCCAGTGCTGAGAGTAAATGTGAGTACAATTTTGGTTTGCTTAGGAAAGTTTTAAAGAACAATACATTAATTTAGCTGAGATTCAATTCTTGCGTATTTAAATGAAAAATATCTTGTTTTACTCGGCGAGAAGTTGACGCCGAGTAAAACAATATATTATTTTTTTATTAATTAGTTTGTTCAAGAATTTTTGTTCGATAATGCCGAGAATAGTATAAATCCAGTCATGAACTTTTGTAGGTTATGTCTGTGGTAATTCCAATTCGAGGAAGTAAAAGGGCAATATTGCATTAGTATTTTCCGTACCCAGTTATTTCTGCATGCAATCTACACTAATATTATAAAGAGGAAAAATTTGATTGTTTGTTTGTATTGAATAGGCTCCGAAACTACTGGAACGATTTGAAAAATTGTTTTACCATTAGAAGCCGACGTTATCCCTGATGAACATAGGCTACTTTTTACCGCTGGAAAATGCTTCATTCCTACGGGAAAACGGGTAATAGTATTTAAACGGCGGGAATTCCGAATTCTACGCAAAGGAAGTTGCGGGCGGATGCTAGTGTCTTATAAAAGGACAAGCGTAAGCGTCTGTGACATGAGTATCACTAACAAAACAACCTATCAACAGGTTGTCAAACCAAGTTATATTGTTTTAGATTTGGGATAATAGTCTTTATGCCAGTCATTAATTGAAAGTAATTCATTTATGTTTACACTACAATATTTTTACCTCCCTGCAAGGAACACTTCCACTTAGAAATAAACAGTATTGTTAATTCATTTACTCCTTTTAATTACAATAACAAACTAAAACTGAATACAATGCAATAATTCTGTACATACTGTCACATGGCAGAATAAATATAAAATGGCAAGACTAAACATCAATGAAAAATCAAATAACTTTTCATTTTATATATTTTTTTTTTATCCGGCCTTAACTAGTTAATGTAATACTTTGAAAAAAAACGTAGAAAAATAATGGAACTGCCTTCGTATATAAGTCACTTTTAGACGCTCAAATTAAATTCAGCTAAGATTTCGTCATTTTTCTTTTTTGTCCTATTAAGCTCTAAGAAATATAATTTAAATAAGAAATATAAAGAAAAAAAGAAGCTTAAATAAGAAATATAATTCACGTTGTGTGGCATTTATTATTAGCCTGGAGTCTGCCGAAAACTGCCCCTCAACATGAACACAGAGGTTGTGTGTTCGAGCCTTCCCAGTTGCCAATGGAAATTATTTCCTTTTTCCCCTCTGAACTCAGTAAGGGAGGACGGGGGTGAAGTACAGGAGGTAACAACGAGTGCGATAGGTATCGTTGAGAAATGTATGAACGATATCAACAAACAAAGTAGTCCATGCGGGCTGAACCCAGCTTTGTTCAGTCTGAAAGTGGCAAGTGAAGTGAAATTTCCCCAAAGATTGCAATACACCATTTGATAGGGCTTATTTAGATCTACTTACGTTATCGAATGTCGGATTGTTAGGTGTATAAATGGCCGAGAGCCGAAAAACTTTTTCCCATAGACTTCAATGTATCTTTGGAGGCTATTTTGACAATGTTCCCATCTATTTAGAACAATGGTTATTTCTGCATTCGAGTCAGTATACCCCCTACTTTACTTCACCGCGAGGTGGCGCTTGTGCGGTAAGGGGCATTTTCCTACGCAAACTCGGCAGACTCCTTTGAACACATATTTTGCGCTTTACCAAGATTATGACTGCAATACAGGATGGTCTTGCAAAGTCATCAATTAATTGTTTGAAATTGTGTTTGGCGTTGGTTTTAGTCAAACATTCACTCTCACACACGCTCACCACACATAAATTCCCATGAGCAACGCACTCATCCGCCTAGACATTGCGTGTCAGATTTATATGTACTAATTGTAATTACGGTAAGAAACTGGTGATTTTATACAACGTGTAACGTTAAATGCGCAAAACCTGAAAATAGTTTGATCAGAATAACGAGCAGAATTAATTGAACCACTTTTTAATATAGGTCACATTTTTCAAAAAATCTTCATTAAAAACGTTGCCGTGTCTATTTATTAATAGGTCAAGCAAGCCAATGTCCACGCGGCGCAGCGGCCCGGTGACGACTCCTCCCTCGATAAAGCGTCGTCGCAGACGCAAGGAACTATCAGAATGGCCAGTAAAACTAAAACAGCACATAAAACCTTTACAATTTTTTTAATGTCTTATTTTCTCTGAAATAGGTCAATTGAATTATAAATTAGTTGGGGTGTCTGAGGTTTTGCGCATTTAACGTTACACGTTGTATATATCAAGCTAATATACTAACCACGAATCTTCCACAGCGGCATTCTACACGCCATTCTTCAAGGAGGTGTGGGAGCGTAAAGGCGAGATAGAACGCGCCTTCCGCATGGAACAGCCACACAACTTGCCCGACGTGGCCGCGGCCAGACCGGCCCCGCCGCCTAGGAACCACTCCTACCATCTCAACCACATGTGAGTACTTACTGTGACAGTCTACTGTAGAGATGGAACAATTCCGCATGGAATAGCCACACAATTTGCCTGACGTGGCCGTGGCCAGACCGGTCCCGCTGCCTAGGAAAGGAACCACTCCTACCATCTCACCCATATGTGAATACTATATTATGTCCTAACCCAGGTCACAGTCTACCTGTGTGTCAAACTTCTCCGGAATCCGTTTAGCCGTTAAGGCGTGAAAAGTTAACAAAGAAACAGACGGAGTTATTTTCGCATATATAATCGCACTAATATTACGAGTATAAAGGCGAAAGTTTGTGTGTGTGTTTGTATGTGTGTTTGTATGTTTGTTACTTCTTCACGCTCATAGTTTATAGTCATAATCTGCCCAGCCTTTTCCAAACTATGTTGGGGTCGGCTTCCAGCCTTACTGGATGTAGCTGAATATCAGTATTTTACATGGAGCAACTGCCTACCTAACCATAACCGGGTAATAAGATACCCCTTGGTAAGACTTTTTGCCTGACTCTTTTGAACAACAAGACCTGCCTCCATTGTTTTTCATTTCGCGATTCCTTTTTCCAGTTTTTAAGGTATCATTGACTCACTATGATTAAATAATTAAGTATTGAACTTTTTTCGATAACTTTTGTGTGTAACTGTTTCTTTCCTGAATAAATAAAATCTTGTCACAGTACGTTTATATTGTCTTTTTATTTCCACTAGGAGGGAGCACAAGCTGACAAACTCGCTCGACTTGCTGATTGGCCCCGACTCACGGGCAGACATCGACTCCGAGTACAGCGACACACTCAACAACTCTAAGAACAGAGGATTTCTGAAAGGTAACGTAATTGTCATCCTGAACTTTTTTTCAGGCCTAGGAGTTACTGATAAGTTGCAAACGTACGACGCATCTTACTGTCGTGTTCATAATTCAAAGGCTATCTAAGAACTTAAGACATACAGAGTGTATTAACCCTTTGTGGTCCTATGTCCACTCAGCCACCAAATCCCTTTTTACCGTTCCGGTCGTATGTTACGAACAAACTATATCGATACTGGAAATATGAAATAACGTGAGGGACATCTTGTCGAACATGAGTTACATTTTAAAACTATAGTCTTTATTGATTTTTTTGCTATTTTAGCTTCAAAGAATGAAGAAATCTAAAAAAAACTTTGTCCTAGACACTTTTTACATAAAACATATAGTTAAAATATTATAGTCAGTTTTGTAAGAAAAATATCTTATTTTTGATCTCCTGAAAACCTTAGTTTTGTCCCTTACGTTATTTCATATTTCCAGTATCGATATTCAGGTTTGCAATATACTAAAAATAATCGATTCCCTTGTTCACAAACTAAACTAAATTTAAGTTCATTGCATCTTTTTCTTTCTATTTCATTATGAAAAGGACAGAAGATAATAAAAATAATAATAATATTCCACAACTTTCACACAACGCCATCTAGTCCCAAACTAAGCAGAGCTTGTGCTATGAGTACTAGACAACTGATAAACATATATATATATTTCTAAATAAATACATATTATAGATAAATTACACCCAGACAAAGAACAAATGATCGTGCTCATCACACAAACATTTGTCCTGGGTGGGAATCGAACCCACGAACTTGCGTATATTAGTCAGAGCCACTGACCACTAGACCAACAGACCAGCCTTAATATTAGTTTAAATCTTGTCAAATTAAGATACTTTATAGACAAGTTTAGACGTTATTATAAAATTGGCTACTAAAATACGTCAATTCACGTCAGGAGCTGACTAATATGACAGGACTGAACTAATATTTATCTTCTGTCCTTTTCTTAATGAAACAGAATGAAAATATGCACTGAACTTAAATTTAGTTTAGTTTGTGAACAAGAGAATCAGCGCCATTGTCCGTGATTATCGTCAAAATGGAGACTGGTAAGAGGCGAAATCACTAAATAAGAAGAGTGTTTCTGGTTTTCATATTTTTATTCCTTAAGAGTTTATTTATGAAGGCTCACATGTTCTATAGTAAAACAAGTTTAATTTGTTGTAGGTTTTAGTGTATACCCGCCGCCGAGTACCCCCCCGGAACCAGCACCCCCGGATCATAGGATGCACGCAGATTTATCACGTAAGTCAAAATTTTTACTCTTATTTATCCGTATAATATATGTACGTATTTTATTCTGAACATACTGTTCTACACTGCTCCAAGGATCTTTTGACGCTCGAATGACGTTGATAGGGAGGCGTTGTTGGTAAACATTTGTGCAATTGTAATGTGAAATGTATTGAAAAACAAAATGGCCGCATTAGTTTCGATTTTGGCCACGCGTCATTAGATCTTTGTACAGCGATATAACATAATCAACATCAGAAAATACAACCTCTGAATATAAATAAACAAAACAACTGTTATAACGCAGCGGACCTCAACTGTTCGGAGGATTCCCTCAGCACCCATGAGTCAGGTGATTGCATGTCGAACGATTATCAACCTTATCACTGTCATGAACGGTATCTTTTTGTGTGTAGATGTAGATAGATGATATTGATTTTATGTATGAAGATTTCTGTTTTGGGAGTTGATTTTAATAGGATTTTCTATCAACGCGAGTAAAGCAACTTCTTGGCATTCCTAGCCTCAACCTAGAGGTGTTCTTTTTTATTGTTAACGGTTCTGCTACTACACACGTGTTTGTATTGGGATAGTCCAACTAGTTTGGTCTTGAATGGAGCTGTTTTCTATGAAGCCATGGTGCGATAACAGGGCGATTCGGTTCTCGATTTTATAAAACCGTAAAACCGTATAGACGAAATTCTCCCGTAATTTACCGTAATCACTATTAAAATCAACTACTATTAAGAAAGTGTTTTATGTTTCTAAATAATGCGTCTTAGTTTATTTTGCATGAAAATAGTTTCAGAATGTTTGTAATATTTTTATAGTTAGAACATTTTTACGCAATTTATTATACTTAACATTCACATCTTTTTGTTTAATTTAGATAGTCTTTAGTTATAAATCTTTGAAGTTTTTGTCTAAATTACGGTTTGTTTGAGCCCGGTTATTATGGCAAAAATCTTCCGATGTGAATAGTATATGTGCATCAATTATAGTGCGTCCGACGAGAGAATGCGTTCTTGACACCTGTCAGTTTCATACAAACGAATACGTGTTTTGCGAATTTAATCTTTATTAACTGCCAGAATTGTTGTACTGACAGGTGTCAGGAACGCATTCTCTCGCCGGCCGGACTGTAGTTGTCACAAAATGCAGATTTTTGTCACTGCAACCGGGCCTTATACTGTTTTGTATTTACAATAATTTTATATTTGCATGGTTATTTTACACTGTTATAATATTGGGAGATATTTTAAAGTAATGGCTTGATGAAATATTTAATCAAATTGGCGATCAAGGTAACTACTATGACCTATCCTTAAATACGGGTTCAAATTAAATTGGCTAACGAAATTCTGCAAACGTGATGGGTATCTCAACGCGTACTCCAAGTAATTCTAATTATAGTAAAAGCGGTCGTTGACCCCAGAAGACATGGATAAATTATTTTTTTGTTTTATTGTGTTTAGATATCGATACCGATCACGTCTGGGGATTTACAAATCGCTAGCTGATTTAATTTTTATATCAATATGAATACCATTCCTGTATAGACGGAGGAGGTTTATGGCAACCAGCTAGCTACGGTCATCGGGCCTTTACGACGGGCCGCACCAGGCCGCACCAACCACCACAACGAGTCAGGCACTCACAGACATTAAAGGTAACTCTCAACTTCTTCCTCTTCTTCTTAAAGCCGATATAAGACGCTTCATTCGAGTGAAGGTTGTTTTTGGTGATGATTTTGGTTTCACTCCGCGTGCTCATAGCACCGTTATAATTATACACGAATAACACCATCGACGCGCAAACTTTGACCATGAATAATTCAGGAATAATTCAACTGAATTCGTGGTTTCAGTTTGCACGTTGATCTCCCTGCGACCCTGTATAAGAATGATTTTCCATCTGGGTTTCATTTTTCGATCATTCGGTGGGCGAGTGAAATATACCGTTTCAGGGTCACTAATGAATTCATATTTCACTTTTGATTAAAAATATTCTTCTTTTTTATCAGTGATTCAATCTAAATTAGCCCTGTTAACCTATTTAGCTCTGACTCACACGAACACTATCTTCCTTTCTATTCATATTAACAATCTAAGTAATATACAAGGTGTAACTTGAATAACGCACAATCTCTTAAGGGGTCATTGTACTCATCATTATGAACAACTTTTACTATGGGACCAAACCTGAAATCGCGAAAAAAAATCAGCTGTTTCCTACATTTATGTTCGCATAACTCGTCAAAATGTAGGGAACAGCTCATTTTTTTTCGCGATTTCAGGTTTGGTGCCATAGTAAAAGTTGTTCATAATGACGAGTACAATGACCCTTTATGAGGTTGTGCGTTATTTAAGTTACAGCTTGTATAATTCATATTAATTTTTGGCTACCATTATTCGCATTGTCAATATGTTATAGGTTCTATTTCTATGTTCTTCCTAACCAATTTCCTTTACTAATACCGACCTTACTAATGAGTGATAGATGTCCGTTTTCGCGCAGCAACCGGGCAAACTGGACATGAACAATTATACGATGGTCAGCGACGCGCTACAGCACATCACTATCGGACCGCCTGCGCATTCTAGATCTGATAGAAAGGTAAGGGATTCTTTCAATAAAATTCGAACATAAAATAATAGAGACTGTATTGTACATTAAAAGAAAATGGTCAGGGTTGTAAAAAAAAAACATAATATTTTTGAAATAATGGGTAGTTTTCTTTGCAATATGTAACGGTTTAATGTTCGTTGTTTGCTATTCTAAAATGGACCCCATAGTTTCTTTCTTACTTATTATTAAATTTCGTAGCATCATGTTTAGATAGGAGCCTTTTGGCCTCATACAGGACTTTCTTTTTATACAAGGTGTAACTTAAATAACGCGCAACCTCTCAAGAGGTCATTGTACTCATCATTATGAACAACTTTTACTATGGAACCAAACCTGAAATCGAGAAAAAAAAATTGCTGTTCCCTACATTTATGTTCGCATAACTCGTCAAAATGTAGGGAACAGCTGATTTTTTTCTCGCGATTTCAGGTTTGGTTCCATAGTAAAAGTTGTTCACAATGATACTCATCATTGATGACTACAGTGACCCCTTATGGGGTTGTGCGTTATTTAAGTTACAGCTTGTATAATTTTGTTTTTTATGATTGTTTTTAGTATAGTTTGTGATCTTCTGTGCGAGTCACAATAATTTGACTAGTTCAACATATATTATACTTGGTTATTTATACACTCATTGAAACAATAAGATAAGATAGATAGAATATACTTTATTGTATACCAAAATACGGTAGTTTACTTAACCAGCCAAATTGTAATCTGTTGTTTCTGTCTGTAGACTCAACGCACGAACTGGACGCACTCGAGTGGCCAGCCAGGTGGGCACCACCACCACCCGTCAGGAGTTAGCTCGGAGACTGAACTGGACGCGCAGTATGCACAGGTAATCTATGATAATAGAAAAAACTATTGAGGCGATTGTGCCAGGGTAGCTCAGGTCAAATCAACTATTTGAGTAATCCAATATCAAGATATTCGAGGCCAGTTCTTATTTAGAAAATTGTATTGATGATACTAATGATTAAAATTCGGTAAATACTTATTTTTAACAAAGCTAACTAAACACTGACAGACCTGCAAATTGTATAATACGCAAGAAATTGGTTACCGAAATACCGAAAACTGCCCGGCTGAATTTTCTATTCTAACTGCCTTTTTAAACAATCGCCTTTTGTTTTGTAATTTTTGGTTCTTCGATAAGTTATGAAAGAAAGTTTTTCACGTTTATAGCATATCATTTTCCCACGATGTCTCATAATCCTACAACGTCGTGTTATGAACAAAAATAACTCTTTGTTTGATTCTTATGTTTTTGTACAGATCAAAGAAACAAATGAATACATGGAAGCTCCATCTATGATGAGATTAAGAAGACATCGGAGACACGAGAAGACGCCATTACATCAGCCATGTGAGTATCGATAAATTACTGTGACTATGTGAATCAATTTATTTATTTATTGAATACAAGGACGAACAACTTTCACTATGGGACTAACTCTGAAATCACGAAACCAAAATGAGCTGTTTAATACAAAAGTTCAATACCTACTTGACCAAAATGTATGAAACAGCTGTTTTTTTGTTCGTTATCTCAGAGTTGGTTCCATAGTGAAAGTTGTTCATATTCATGGGTAGAACGTCCTGTAAAAATTTGGAGACGGTAAAAAAAACACGCTGTATTTTGCTTTTGATATACCTAAACTGGGGAAAATTAAGAATTTCCTTAATTTATATTTAGGCCCACCTGCATCACAGATCACTAAATGCGTTAAGCGCTAAACATATTTAAAACATTCTGTCTGTGGCATCTTCAAACGATTGACCGAAACAGACCGATCTCTTAACCCGGCGTCATTGTGATAGGAAATATTTACATGGACGTTGAGGTGGGTCAATGTTACCCACAAATTTAATACATGGTATTTCCATAATTTTTAAGTAAATTCGTAAACTGTGTCATTATTTCAGTACAAAGGTATTCTGGTTTTGATAATAAAACAGAAAAATAATAATTCAGAAACATTTAATTGCGTTTAGTCAACTTTTAAAATAACTCTCAAAAATTACAAAAAAAAGTGTACAATATTGCTATAATATTGCTCCAGCGCGCGTACTTTAAAAAAATATTATAAATTTCAAACCAGCCGGGTAATTTTGACCCAACTTCAATAGCCCGGCTATTGAGGTTGGGTCAAAATTACCCGGCTTAAATACGTTTAGCAGTAAGTAAACATATTTAGCGATTTATGGTGCAAGCGGAACGATTATTGTATATTGCTACGAGGAACAGATTGTAAACTTCACTCGTCTAGGGAGGATCCCCCGACCAGACAGGTGTTTTTGTCTTGTGAGCTGACCGACGGTTGATGTCGGGACGTTGTATACACATATGATAGTCACGCGGTAAACTCTGCTTGCGCGATGCAGGATTTTGCGCGACGTCAGTATGATGCGTAGTTCGCATGTGGCAATGTAGATGCCGCCACAATAGCAATCACAAAAGCTCATATGCAGGGAATATCCTTTCATCTTTATAATAATAAACAAGTGATAATAAAGATAGATATATGCCTAGCGTTCTCTGACACCGACAGCTCGGGCTCCAGTCCGTACGCAATGATTGTATCACAATAGCTCAAATGTGAAGAATAATTATTCTTATGTGTTGGCCGAGTTATATTTCATCTCACTTCTGGAATAGTAGACAAGTGATAATAAATGTAGACCTCCCCCTAGCGTTCTCGGAGACAGACAGCTCGGGCTCCAGCTCGGGCTCGGGCGGCGGCAGCGCGGGCGCGGCGCGCGCGCACTCGCGGCGCAGGCACAACGCGCACCACGCGCCTAGACACTACAAGAAACGGTAATATATTTCGCTTCCTTCCTAAGTCTTTATTGATTGGTATCAAAATAAGTTATTTATTTTAGACTAGCTGTGCCCTACCTATCGGGATAAAAATTATCCTACGTGTTAATCCTGGTTATAAACTATCTGTGTGCCAAATTTCATCCAAATTGGTCCAGCCGTTTGTGCGTGAAGAAGTAACAAACATACAAACACACGCACAAACTTTCGCATTTATAATATTAGTGTGATATGTATTTATTTATCCTTCTAATGGAACGCCATACAGCAATAATATTACACCAACCAACAGAACAAAAAAATACTTCAGGTCCTGCTTTTCATCCATCCTACCATAGATCGAACAGGCGGCGATGGAATAGTTCTATCACATCCATATTGCGCATATTCTTTGCCAATATTTTGAGACTCAATGAGTTTTTCAAAATAAATACATTAAAATTGTAAAAACGCAAAATTTCGATGTGTCGTCCTGCCTGACAGACGTCAGTGTTTTTTAAAAGGCTTGAGGTGACGATTCCAAAAATATGACACACATAAAAGTAAACCGAATGCATCTATCAAGCACACTTTTCAAACAGTCTGAAGCAGTTAATGGCATAAAATCTGAGATTGAATTAAAACAACTGCCAAAAACTGCATCACACTGCTTGAAAAGTGAGCTTCATAGATGGATGAATCCGGTTTACCTTTTGTTTTTACGCGCACTGAAGCGTAGCATGTGCCCAGACACTACAATAAACGGTAACATATTTCACTTCCCAAATGTAGTCTAAACCTTTTTGAAAACTGTAGTTGATGAATTGTATGAATACATATTTTATCGACGTTTTAATCTCAACAGATCGCTAGGCAACTTGGTAGCCGTCCAAAGTCCCCGCGTGCCCAAACTAGGCATGTTCGTGGGACCGCCCGAACTGCCCACTGGATACAGAGCTAGGACGCAGGAGGATAAAGGTAAACATCTACTTCATAAAATCTTAAATTCATTCATTCACTTACAGACTACGCACATACTAAACCGCTGGGTCTAGAAACATGAAATTTTGCACAAGAGTTCCTTTTATAGCGAAAGAGTGATTTTTGATGAGTCAAAAATAGGGGGTAGAAGTTTGTATGGAAGTTCGTCATTTCTGTCGATGGATAATAGCTTTGCTTACTTTTGCTGACGAGGGGAGGGGGGGGGGGGGTAATTATTGCAAAAAAAAAAAAAAAATCTTCTTACGCAATACTTGAATGGCCCCAGAGGTAAAAAAAATTTTTTTTTTTTTTTTGTGATGGAAGAGTGTCCCGATCCATTGATTAGCACAATCATACATATTTGCTTAAGAGAACTAGACTTTTAAACAAAATTATGTGAATTCATAATCAGCTCACATGTTCCCACTGCTGGGACTTACGTATTCCACACACGTAGATAGATTTCATGAAGGTATATTACTGTAAAATTCAAATGCCAATCAATAGTACAACAGTTTTCTTTCTTATTTTACGTCTTTATAAAATGTTTGGTATAACAATACGTCTTCAACTATTATGAACTCTGTTACGTGTGTCCTAAGGTAGATTTTACTCAATTCCATTACGTTGGTGCATCATGTGACTATATTTGCTTTGATTAGAATCTGTTGTACATACAACGTACGGTTGTCATTCCGGCTGATATAGTACTTTATTTATTTGTCTTTTAAGCTGCGAGTGAGTCAAGTGAAGGCAGTTCTGACGGTGAGTCGAGGAGGCCCAGGCCTCTGCCCCCACCACCACATCACGAACCACCGCATAAGGTAAATATACTTACATCTAAATATTTCACCCTTCCGCCTACATAATGATCCAGTTTTGATGTTGACTTATTCGAAATGAAACAGCAAGGTAATTGCGTAACACACTATCAGTAGCAACGGGTTTCATTTTGACAGTTCAACAACATACATTGCGTTATTTACGTTGTTGAGCAGACATTTTTTTCGAACATATGGAGCAATGGATTAGCAATATGCTTCAAAATTATTCAAATTGTTAGTAATAGTGTGTTACGCAATTAGGGTGCAGAAATGATTAGTCAAATCGGAGACGCTTCACTTACTGGGTCAATTCGACCCGAGTCTGTTCCAAACGTATCTGATGATATTGTAAATAAATGGATAAGAAAACGTAACTGTGGATGCCAATTTGTATTGCCACTTGTGAAACAAATTGACTGCTCTGATTTGGTTATTACAATACACCCGAATTTGTATTTTTAAATCACAATAAAGATGTTTTGCATTTTGACAGTTGAGGTTAATTTTATAACCTCAGTTTTCGACAGTGGTTTTTCAATTACATTTTCATTATGTTATTTAAACAGTAATTTTTAATGTGTTGAGATATAAATTTGAAACCTTATAGATACAGATGAATGTGTTACTAATTCCCTTTAGTGAGTGATTGCGTAAGAATTTAACCTGAAGAGGGTTTGTTTACACTTCCATCTGATACTTTTGAAACAGACCATAAATAACGATGGAAATCAGGGCTTTAACGAAAAACTCTTGTCCTACAGATGCTATCGGGAGAATATCCCTCGTCAGCTCAGGATAACTCGTCGTCTAGCGCGGCAGACACGCGGCGACGGCATCATCCATTCAGCAAGCACGATCGTAGGCATAAGGTATATCATTCTTCTTTACTAAATCAAACAAATGCTTGTTAGGTCGAACTTTTTTTAACGTTTTAAAATTGAGCGAAAAAATATATATGTAGTATTTATAAAAATCTTAAATTCACCCACAGACAACGCACTGGGCCGGGGGCTAAATAATAACAGCTACAAAGGTCGATCGATCAGGTTAAGCTACGCTTGCCGCGGTTAGTCTGTGGATGGGTGACCATCTTTACATACCGGGACTCCTCCGTGCCTCGGAAAGCACGTTAATCTCTTGGTCCCGGCTGTCATTCGTGGATCTTTGACAGTCGTTACGGGTAGTCAGGAGCCCGAAAGTCTGACAACTAGTATTACCAAGGGGTATCGTATTACCCAGTAACTGGGTTGTGGAGGTCAGATAGTCAGTCGCTCCATGTAAAATACTGGTATTCAGATGATGACAACGCACTGCCTAAACCGGTGGGTCAAATGTTGTGCAAAATTTTGCACAACATTTATTAATATAACGCAGGTGACTATGCAACGAGGAGCACTAATGATGATTTTTTTTAATCATCTCAAGGGATCTCCTTAAATTGGGAATGAATGTTTGTATGGAAGCTCATATTTTTTGCCGATAATAAGTTATGAAATGTCTGTAACCAAGGTATTTTTCTAGGAATTCTCAAAGAGCAAAGATTCAAAGAAGAACGCAGCTCAAGTAAACAACACGCAGTCAGCACAAAACTGGGGTCCACAGGTAACATATTGTTTGTTAAACTATAATCCAAAGTACTCGGCTGTAAATAATGGAGATTGAGAAAGATACTATCGCGGGTTTGCGGGACAAAGACGACGATCTACAAAGCCAAACTTTGTCCAAATCTCATCATACTAATATTATAAAGGCGAAAGTTTGTGAGTGTGTGTGTTTGTATGTTTGTTTACTTCTTCACGCTCCAACGGCTGGGCCAATTTTGATGAAATTTGGCGCACATAAGTTGATAACCAGGATTAACATATATAATACTTTTTATCCCGATATTCCTACGGGATCGAGACTTATGCGGGGCGCAGCTAGTTATGACACAATTTACGGTCGGATACTGTACCTTCACATGTTGCTACCATAAACTTAATACTATTAATTTTGTTTGAAACAAGTGACGGTGTGGTATCCGCCATTTTCAACCCTATTAACACTTGGCATGCGGGCAACGT
Organism: Eremobia ochroleuca; assembly: GCA_949629135.1. Taxonomy (NCBI): domain Eukaryota; kingdom Metazoa; phylum Arthropoda; class Insecta; order Lepidoptera; family Noctuidae; genus Eremobia; species Eremobia ochroleuca. The sequence goes on along the minus strand of OX451409.1, from coordinate 10,753,709 downwards.
TATTTTACGTTTTTTGTACAGTCTGTCACTAGAGCGCGGGTTACGTAAAAATACGTATTTAGTAGATTTGTGGCCCGCTGCACGCGTAATTCGGCGGCGAAGTATGCGCGCACGCCAAGTGTCAAGTTCATAGGATTGAAAATTGCGTCGCCTCTCTTGGCCTCTTACTCGCACGTTATCGCTTTCGAGCGAAAGGCGACAGGTGACGCTATTATCAGTGCCATTCATTTCAAACAATTTTTTTTTCATCGTTCCAGGGCAACCACGGTATACCTCTGTTCGTAGAGAAATGTGTCGAGTTCATAGAGCGGGAGGGATTAGCGTCGGAGGGGCTATACAGAGTGCCTGGCAACAGAGCGCACGTTGATATGCTGTTCACCAAGTTTTATGAAGGTCAGTCTTACTAGAGCTGCAATATCAAGAAAAGAAAATAAATAAATAAAATCGTTTATTTATATAAAGGAGATAACATTTACAATTTAATACCCACGGACTAGAAAAAAAAGAAGGACTCCGCGCCACGCATATCGAAAGTGAAGCACCGTACCGATCTATGTGTGCGTGATTTGAGGGATACCAGATGAATGGAAATTTCCCCATTTTTTTATTTTTTTGACAGTTTATTCATTTATTAGAATAAATGAATAAATTGAAATTACAAACATATGTATACTATTTAAAACTCAAAATTAAATATCAAAATGTATGCTACATATCACGCTTTTTTTCGACGGAACCCAATGGTCTTCACCTCTGCAGTTTCTTATTATTTTTATCCAATCACTGTTCCATGGTTGATTTGTTGTAGGAAATCTATAAAAATATTCATCGTCAATACTTACAAAAAATACAAAGAACACAAAAAAAAATAATTACCCAATCTCTCGGGAAAATTACCCATTTATTTTTGGCAACACTTATAATTTTGTTGACGTTTTGTGTTCCAATAGTAATGATTTTAAAATGTCAAAAATACAATAAATCAACAAGTAAAATTGTGCCTTACTTGTGATATGTTATTCCTTGACACTTTCTGATATGTAGAATTATTTTTACACCTTTTCACAACACAAGATGGCATTATTTTATTTTATTACTTCACGTAAATAGTACTTACAAAGACGCCGTCGTATCTCGTAATGGCGGCCGGCCGGCATTCTATGATGTAAATGTGTGCGTGAAGCACGTTTGTACAAACGGTCCGGCACCCTTACTGTGCTTCACTTTCGATATGCGTGGCGCGGAGTCCTTCTTTTTTTTCTAGTCAGTGTTAATACCTTAACAATTACGATAGCGCACAGTTGCTAATTTGCCTGAACTAGGTTGAACCTGTGCTTCAGGCTAGAAAATGCATGAATACTTAATGTAATAAATTAACACTGAGTTTAACGTAAAAACTAAATTAAAACTTAGATAAATAAAAGTAAAATAGTATGTTAGCAGTTTTATTTGCAGACAATAAGTAGGTCTGTCTGTGCATAGTCGAGGGTTAGTAAATACTTAAGTATAATTTTTTTACAGTTATAGTAATTTAGTTTATAGATACATAGTTTTCTATTTAATCTATTGTACAGGAATGGGCCTAGGAAAGTTAAAAATCTTTCTACAAAGACATGTTTTGAAGTTGCATTAGATAAGCATACAAGATCATTCCGTCTCTTGTTAGTATTGTCGGCATTGTAGGCAAGCATGGTGTGCTGTTTTAATACTAAGTGCATAATGAAAAGCTGGCGAACGGTTAGTACATTGCAGGATTTATATAGCAGAGCGGTGGGAAAAAAGAAGGGATGGAAGTTTGCTACCTTTAAAATTGCTCTCTGAGCTCTTTCAAGAGGAAGCAAATTAGTTTTTAATGCACCACCCCAAGAAGAGATACAGTATTGAATAATAGATTGACATAGGGCCAAATAAACTTGTGTGATTAATTTTGAATCGGCCAATGTTCGAAATTTTTTAAAAACATATATTAGTTTGCGCACTCTTTTTACTAGGCTTTCAATATGTTTTTTAAAAGACAGTGTGTCATCCATTATTACCCCCAGGTATGTTATGTTGCTTGTTTTGTGTATAAAAGGACAATTACACATAGTGATTGTGCGGTTACCACATTGATGGGCATATAAATAAGGGTTAGTAATATTAAATCAAAGAAAGATGAATTTTAATCTGCATCGGAATATTAGGGCCACTAATTTCTTGATAATTATCGTTTTTAATTATTTAAAACAGCGTTTTAAAGACCTCATTGTAACATAGTGTTGTTTATGTAAGCATTTATTTATATATATTTTATTGTAGACCAGAAAATACATAACCAAAAATACAATTATCACTACAGAACATACAATGGACGGCCTTATCGCTTACTGCGATCTCTTCCAAGCAACATTATTTTCGAAAAATTATCATATAATTCCTTGCCAACTCTTCATGCATGGTACCCCAGCCTTTGGTAATGTAACAGAAATACTTCAGAAGGCTTTCATGAAAAGTTTTAGGAGTTAGAAAATATTAATAATTGACATTTGACTGCCCACTTGCTGTGGTGTCTTCACTGTTTTAAATTCTACTTACGCGATGTGACTAGCTTATACATACACGAATATCGTTATAATAGGAAAGTTCAATCAATTTATCTATTTCAGATCCGAAAGTGGACCTTGATTCGCTAGATATCCCAGTGAACGCGGTCGCGACTGCGCTCAAAGACTTCTTCTCAAAGAGATTGCCGCCACTGCTGGATGAAGCCAGCATGGACCAGCTCGAGGATATTGCCAGTAAGTACGCTATTTTGTACTTTAAATGCTTGCGTGTATGGTTTAGTTTAGATTGATAAAGTGATTGTTTCGAATGTGTTAAAATATTTTTTCTGAAAACTTCTTGATAGAGTTTAATTTTGAATTGATGAACAGTAAATTGCTTGTGCTAAACCATTTATTTATTTATTTATCCTCACAATGGAACGCCATTCAGCAATTACACCAACGGAGCAAAAAATTACTTCATGTGCTGGTTTCCATCCATCCTGTGCGCGGTGGACATCACTCCTTCCATAATGCACACATTATTTGCGAATTTTTGAAACACAATGAATTTTTCAAAATAAATATATAAAAATTGTAAAAAAACGGAGAATTTTAAGGTGTCATCCCGACTGACGGATGACAGATTTTTCCCACCATAATCTGTTGTGCGAATCGATTTATGTGGTGGTTAACACTTGCAGGTCAGATGTTATTATTACAATAAATCAGGCCCAAATAAACTATCCGGATGTTTTTGGTGTTGATGTTGTTGCAGTGGGACAGTAATATTCATTTCTGTTGTGTTTTTGTTTTAGATGATGTTATTTTATTTTCTTGGTAGTTTTCTGTGCATGTCTGTGGTAGCAGTATTAACGAATAAATGAAGAATGTATTCCAGCGATGCGCGGCTGCATAGCGGGTGGCGTGGAACTGAAGGACCGCAGCTGGCGCCTGCTGGCGCTGCGCTCGCTGCTCAACACGGCGCTCACGCCGCTCGCGCGCGCCACGCTCGACTATCTGCTGGACCACTTCGCCAGGTATGCTCTACTTGGTACCACCCACTGCTGGATAAATACAACGTGTAACGTTAAATGCGCAAAACCTGAAAATAGTTTGATCAGAATGACGAGCAGAATTAATTCAACCACTTTTTAATATAGATCACATTTTTCAAAAAATCTTCATTAAAAACGTTGCCGTGTCTATTTATTAATAGGTCAAGCAACCCAATGTCAGCGCGGCGCAGCGGCCCGGTGACGACTCCTCCCTCGGTAAAGCGTCGTCGCAGACGCAAGAAACGATCAGAATGGCCAGTAAAACTAAAACAGCATATAAAACCTTTACAATTTTTTTAATTACTTATTTTCTCTCTGAAATAGGTCAATTGAATTAAAAATCAGTTGGGGTGTCTGAGGTTTTGCGCATTTAACGTTACACGTTGTATAGGGTGACTGATAATTAGTGACCGATACTTAAAGACATGATTCTACTCATCATTACAAACAACTTTTACTATCGGACCAAATCCGAAATCGCAAAAAAAAAATCAGCTGTTCCCTACATTTATGTTCGTACGAGTCGTTAAAATGTAGGGAACAGCTGATTTTTTTTTCGTTATTTCACTTTTTGTCCCATTATAAAAGTTGTTTGTTGTCATGAGTAGAATCATGTATTTAAGTATCGGTCACTAATTACCAGTCATCCTATATACTGGGTGTCCGAAAAGTCATGGATTACCTTTTCCCTGCTGATGGGCCACATTGGGATCTACCAATAAAAAAATATGACCATGGTAAAAGTCTTATGGTTTCCGAGTTTTTTTGATGTTTAATGAAATTTTGGAAAATCTCTACCTTTGATCAGATTTTTCCATGCCATTTCTACGAATAAAACTTTTTCGAGTACAGGTTTTTTTTTTTATTTTCATCTTGAATCATCCTAGTATCGATTGAATACAAGAAAGTTACAGATATCATCTTTTAAATACCTAAAATTTAGGTTCAAACTTAAAATTTTCACAAAAAAAAAAATGCCTTATTTTTGATCGGCCCTGGTGAAAAAAAAAAATTATTGTAGGTCATTTTTTTTTTATTGGTAGATCTCAATGTGGTCCATCAGCAGGTAAAAGGTAATCCATTACTTTTCGGACATCCCGTATGTACAGACGCCAGCACATCAAGCTACCCGAAACTGTCAGATTTTCCCAATCAACTTTGAACCTTATGCTTTAGCGATAAAGTTGAAAATCTATTAAAGAAATCTGACAGATTGTAGTAGCTTGATGTGTTGGCGTCTGTACGTCAAGATGCAACCATACTGAAGGCTATAGGTGACATTGACCGTGCAGGGGACTAAGTCCACTAATTTACTAATGTTGCAATTGTCTTGCCATTGTGGGTTTTTAACAGATTTCCCATAAACAATTCCATTCGGCGCCATTTATCTGGTACTGTATTTGACGACCGATGGAATTATCGATCGAAAATTGATCGATATGGAATATCAAATATAGTTTGAAGCGATCAATATCGACTCAACCGCAATTTGGATGTACTTCCACGGGGACTATTTGTCTTTTACATCATCTAAATTTTCATAGAATTTTTGTGTAACTATTGTAGCGAAATAAAGGAAAACACATAGTGTCTTCACCACTGAACACGTAAAGTCTACATACTATAAACTATTGCAATTTCAATGAAGCACATTTGCAATGATAACTTAGACCAGACATTTTCGATTTAAGAATTGAATCGAGGTGAACCTGCAATGACTATCAAAAACCGAAATTAGTCGTTTTATTGGATATTTACGACTAAAATTTACTAATTTTCCTATCCAGGGTGGCAGACAACTCCAAGTTAAATTCTATGGACAGTAAGAACCTCGCCATATGCTGGTGGCCTACATTGCTACCAGTCCAGTTCTCAGACATGGGCCGGTTTGAGATGACCCGGCCTTACCTTGAGGACATCGTGCAGACCATGATCGATCAGCACCCCTTCCTGTTCCGGGGGCAAGAAGCTTTTGTTATGGTGTGAGAACAGTGTGTAAGTATCTTGGAAAAGTGAACCTTTCTATGTCAGGGTTTCCCGAATGACTTAATCCCAAATCATTCAAAATTTCCCAAAGATGTAACAATGGCTGCTCGAAATTTTGTATTTTTAAAATTTGGTTTACTGCCGTGCGATTCTGTAACCATCTCGCCGTGAAAAATTTGGTGAAGTGAGCATGGAGTGAGTCGTCAATAGTGTCAATCCCTAGCATTAGCATGACACAGCTCACTCTAAGCTCACTTCACCTTAGTTATCACGGTGAGATTTTTCTAGAATCGACCTTCTGATGTGGTTGTATGAATTTTTAAGCTCACGGGTAATTGATGTTATGATAAATTAACTCTGACTAATCACTGAAATTTTGGTCCAACAAAATTTGAAATAATTTCGTAGCAGTAGTAAGAAGAAGAGTGACAAAAATGAAACTTATTCCATTTTCAATTTGACTGTTATGTGAAAAGTGTAGACTAACAAAATATTTAGTAGAGTACTATAAGGATATTTTGACGTTTGAAAGACAAATTGTATTCAAAAAACAAGATGGTAGTGATTTTTCCCACTTGCCAAAACATCCTTGTACTGTTTCTAAATGCATACATGAAATGAAATATCTTCAGTTCTTGAAAACGTTTTTACTATCACGTTTTTAGTAGGCTAGTACTCATAGTACAAGCTCTGCTTAGTTTGGGACTAGATGGCGTTGTGTGAAAGTTGTGGAATATTATTATTATTATTTTTAAAACTTCTTAACGTAGGAATCATCTTATTCCTCTCATAGCTCGCGCGCCATCTTAGTTTTCCTTTTTCGCTCTCCCTCCCACACATACTCTCTCATTCACTCATAGCTGCATTCATATTTCTATTTATTTCTTAAAATTATTATGCGTTCCGAATTAACTTCCTACAAGTGATATGCACAAACGTGATAATGCACTTAGTACTCAAGTGTGACAAGACATTATAGCGTTCCTTTTCTTTTTTTTTTCAGGAACCCACAATGCATGTTGCATTCGTGATGGACGACGTCTGAAGTCGCCGCGCGCGGTCACAACCGACGCTAGCGGCACAATGCGGGTTCCGCTTACCATACGATAGTTAGCACGTAAATTTGGCTACTCTGTGTACTGTGCGACGTGGACGTGACGTGACGTCATCTGCCGTCACAGATGAGACACGTGACAGTCCGTCTTACTGACAAATGACGTCACTAAACATGACCACTTATCGGCGATATTGCGATTTTATATGAGTTAAATGTACTCGTATGTAATCGCAATGACGTCAACGTTTATTGGCAAGCTATTGTTGTTCTAAAGTAGGTTTTTACTATATAAAAAAATGTCTGTCGGTATCCAGTAAAGTTAGTACTATAACCTTATTTTTTCATGCGGTTTTTCATATCAATAACGCTTAGTGATCGCGTAAAGTCGTTGCTTGCATTTTTTCAGCATTATATTTTTTATTCGAATTTAATTTTTTATACGATGGACTAGTGAATCAGTATTTTAAATAGATGTTATTCAAAATTGTACCGCATTTGTAATAGGTGTAAGTGAAAATGCACAAAAGTATTTAAACAAAGTGTTTTCTAAACGTAAGTAATACTGGTATGATATTTAAACGTTTATATTTGTAATCAATTAATGGCAACACCATGTAATAAGCACATTCCGTTCAGAAATATTAAGTGTTAATAATTATTGGATATTAATGATTATGATTAATAATAGTGATTACTTAACCATGGGTTTAATCGATCGTGTAAGAATTGGTATAAAGAAATGCTTGCGAGCGCTTGTTTTTAAATATTTTTTATATGGCAATGGTTTTTGTGACGTCATGTGTCTCTTGGTGCATTTTGGCTAATTCGAGCCAGGTTTAAAATAGTGATTTTTGTATTAATAAAAAATAAAAAAACCCATCCCAGTGTTAGTAGTCAATGTTTTTTTTTTTATATAAAATCAAAAATGTTACGTCACAGCTAGAAAAAAAAAAAACATTAAAAATCCAAGAGATACATTTAGGTTTTATTAATTCTTAACCAAATTATTTAATTGAATATTGTTAAATTAAATAACGCTTAATAATTTGTTTTCAAGACAAATAATTACAAAATAATCTTGCCATAATCATAAAACGTATTAATAATTATAAAAACCATTTATTGGAAAAAGGTAGTAATCACAAAATAAATTATAGTTGATACATTTTACGGAGACGCATTATAACTCTTAGCGCTTTTGAAAAAAGTTCGAAATTTAAATGATGATTTTTAAAGCCTAATTTAGTTGTTGACAAAACTGATGCCAGCAGCAATCTAATTGGTTGTTGTTATTTTGGTCAACCAATCACAAAGGCATGCACTAGGCTCGCGTTCAGTGGTGGATTGTTCGGTTCAACCAAAGCACCTGCCATCTAATCTCTTCACCACCCTTGGTTGACTGGTAGAGAATGCCTAAGGCATTAAGTCCGCCTTTGTACCTTTTTGTGTGCGAAAAGTTTGAATAAATAAATACATAAAAGTCCACTTCCCTCTCACAGCATCTTTAGGAACAGGAAGCCTGAGATCCTTCAGTGGGAACATTACAAGCTGTAGTGCTATTCTGTAAAAATCTCACCGTGAGAACTTAGGTGAAGGGAGCTGGAAGTGAGCTGTCATTAGGGATTAACACTATTGACACTGCTCACTTCAAGCTCACTTCACTTATGATTTCACGGTGAGATTTTTACAGAATCGCCCGGCTGATTATTATTTGAGTTATGGAATAATCACAACGGTGACATATCTACCGCTTAACCGAGACGGTGTCTGAGGTAGCTGTGTGGTGCAGGAGGTTGTGTGGTGACGTGTCGCGAGTGCTCAAATTCAAACCATTTATTTCAATTAAATCAATCACAGGCACTTTTGAATTGTCAAGGGGTCGGTCAGTCAGAAATATGAAGCTAGTTGCCCATTCCAAAGCATAGTAGGTTCCTATGGAGAAGAACGGGAAGGAAACTCCATGGACACACTTTGAAATCAAAATATTGGTTACATCATTTATCTTGAAATTATACACGTGAAAACTCAGTCATAAAACATCCTTCAAGCACAGTACAGGTACCTAAGGCACATTCTCAGTTAAACGGTGAGCATCTCGTTACAATTTACATATTTGATGAATTTCATAAATTGTCTCCGTAAAATGCAACAACTTCGAAAAATAAAAGTAATGTTACATTCAGCTTTTTTTCTTAGTTTTCGAGACTGATACCAGCAGCTCCTTTTGAAAATGAATCCAATATGCGCACTTAATTTTAAAAATATTAAATAAAATTATACTTGATCAGCGGATGGTATGATATTTTGTTTTAAACACCAATATCTTATAAATCCTTCGTTATTTTAGGGGAATTTATTATAAAAATTCTGTACAAAATTAATTTGTAATATTTTTGTCTGACGACTTTTGGGCATTACTCTTCTTATTTCACGAAGATATGAGAAGATCTCATTTCGGCTGCCCAATTAATTAGCTTGTGGAGCTTCATCTGAATACAACTTTATAAATGATGGTTACCGCATTGCTCAAGCGGCCAAGTTAACAATACTTTCGTTGACCAGATGAGGGCTAAATAATGCATGATGAATGCTTGTTATTCTTATGGTCACAAGGTCCACTGTGGCTCACGGGTAGCCGGGTTCCATCCTCAGGCCGGGCAAAATTAATTGAGTTTTTTTTTTGTATAAATTCATTGTCAGTGGCTGCCCGAAGTCTGGATTTTAGCCTTGATTAATTTCCAAAGGCTCTAATTACATTTTTGAATTGTCAAAGGAGTAAAAAAGATGAAGCTAGTTGCCCATTCCAAAGCGTAGTGGGTTCCTATGGAGAAGAACGGGTAAGAAACATGGGGTTTAAACTGGTGAAAAATTCAGTTCTGGCTACCCTTTCGGGGATTGTAGGCGTGATTTTAAAGAAGGATATAACAAGTATTGGTGTTTAAACAAAATACAACATGTTTTTTTACCGTCTCCAAATTTTTACAGGATGTTCTACCCATGAATATGAACAACTTTCACTATGGAACCAACTCTGAGAATACAAAAAAAAATCAGCTGTTTCATACATTTTGGTCAAGTAGGTATTAAACTTTTGTATTAAACAGTTGATTCTTTTTTTTCGTGATTTCAGAGTTGGACCCATAGTGAAAGTTGTTCATAGTCACGAGTAGAAGACCCTGAAAAAAATTTGGACTTGTAAAAAAAAAAAAAACAAATGTATCACATTGTATAGCGGATGGCCTATTTTGTATATTAAGTGTTAGATAGACTGACGTAGCGATATGTATCTCACTATTGTTTAGCACTTTCTTTATATCTTCCATATTTCCATACTAATCTTATGAAAGTCTTTGAAATACTTTTGATTTTTATTTATAAGTCTTTGTGACTGATGACGAATGATGATGATGATGATGCGTGATAAATTCACATTTTTAGGGTTCCGTATCGGGAAAGTGAGTAAGCTATTGGAAGGTCGTTTTTTTTTATACGAAGTTTTTAAACAAGGAAGACACGCGAGTGTAACGAAAAAAAAATCAGACACATTCGAAATTTTTATAATTCGTAAAACTCTTAACGTTGTGTGCATATAAAGCTGAGGTTTCCTAAGAAAGTAGTGCCGTCATTTAAAGACAGTCGCTTACACTTTTGACACTGTAATGTGAAGCACCTGTAAAAATCAATGTAAAAAGTACCATCGACTCGAAAAGAAGATTAACCTGTGAAAAAAAAAATGATTTTCATGACAGCTAGTCATTTTGCGGCCGTTATATAACGGCACCGCTTACCCCATTAACATTTGCTATAAGTTCGACTGTATCAATCGAAGATCTTTACTTATGTCTTTGTTTTTATGTCTTATGCACGTTTGCTTATCTTATTTACTATAGAAATTGGCAGAATAGTCGACACCGGTTTTGCAACTATATTAAAAAAAAAAAAAATAGAGAAAGGTCAGATGCGTAGTACGCGCAACCGGCGTGCGTGTATGACCAGATGTTTGAACGTAAGCTAAGCCAAAAGAGTATGAAAGGATCATAGGAGGTGGCGTTCTGTAGTTTCTGCCTACCCCCATGGAAAGAAGGCGTGAGTTTATGTTTGTATGTATAAAATAAAATATAGAAAAGACGATACCGCTTTATTAGGAATCCTTTGCTTAACCATTTAGGTATTTTGCGACTAAAAATAAACTCATCATGCAAATATACATTCTTATAATGATACGGAACCTTACGAGTATAACTCGTCCTTCGAATGTAAATTAAACTTATTTTTGTTCTTAATCGAATGTAACGAGTATTAGTTGTTGCAATGTTCTTATGCCATTAGACATTAAGAATGAATATGCACTATAAATTATAATTTCAAAAATATATTTCTCTACTCTATTTCAAAAACTTAATTTTTTTAAATGTATTTGCTATTGTAATGTGGATCGCTTAAATATTTTTTCAGTGTTTAAAGTACATTGCTGTATTCGTAATGTATTTTTTTATTAATAGTGTGAATGTAATAGTTATCGTCCATGTGCAGTTTATTGGCATTTGAAATTAAATTAAAAGAAATGAAACCTCTTTCGATTGTAACTGTCATATTTTTTTTTTGAGACCAATATCACAGATTGAGATTACATGAAGGTATATTTCAATAAAATTCAAATGCCAATCAATAGTACAGAGTTTTCTACCTTATTTTACGTCTTTATAAAATGTTTGGTATAACAATACGTCTTCAACTATTATGAACTCTGTTACGTATGTCGTAAGGTAGATTTTACTCAATTCCATTATGTTGATTTGCAAAAGCAATTTCGGATTTGTATTAAGCATCGCGAGTAAAGTATATGTAACTATTTAATAAGTATATTTAATATATTAGGTGTCTTCATTAAGCATAGTTAAGAATGTACGTAAGTTTTTAACGATATAATGTCATTATATCACTGTCTCACTCGCACATTGGCGATGTTCGTCCGTCCGCTAGTGTGCGAGCAAGACGAAAATCATGTCCATTAGGGGAATGATGTTAGGGAATTTTTTATATTTTACTATGAATCGAAAAAGACATAGAGCCTACCCGTGTTTAAATTTTATTTTTCTAGAATTTTTCGCTTTTCTTGTAGATCTCACTGGCGGTGTTACATCCTATATTTTAAAGTGTTATTTTTTTAACGTGAAATTTCCCCTAATGTTTTTTTCGAAAATGCATTTTCTATATAAATATTCGATGTAAATATTGTACATTCATTCAATTTATTATTTTTTTTGCTTAATTTATTTATTGAGATATTTGTTTATCAAAGAGTTTTAAAGCCATATATTTGTTACTCCATGCAATATTATGAGTGTTTTTTTTTTTTAAGTTGTAACATTGAATTTTTTAATTTTATTTTGGAGCACATGTTTTTCTAATGGATTTCGTTAACGTGCCATTTATTTCAAACGTGCGGTGATTTCGGAGATTCCTAAAGATTTTTGCAATGTAATTTTTGGTAGTAAACGCTTTTTCGTTCGAAATTCTTTCCTGTAGGTTCTTGAATGTTCAACAGTAGAAATCAATGTACGCTTAGCCCTGTGGCCCGTCGTCGCCTGCGTATTTAGTCTTTATGGCTAGATATTGAGTGTTGTGGGAGATCGCTTGAGTAGGATAATGATCGAAGGAGTGTGATTCATGATGTGACGAGCGAAGTTTTGTTTTTTTTGCTCTTGTCATTGTAGGATTAGAGTGAGGATTCTAATTAAACGTAAGGTGCGGTCTGAAGTGAGGGATTTTAAATAATAAAAGGCCCATTTTTCCTTTTAACGCTGAAACCCTTAAATCAGTATTATAAAGCATTTAAAAGAAATTACGTTGGACTTCAAATTTTTGAACTGTATTTAACTTTATATTAAGTCTTTCAAAATAAACGAAAAAAGCATTTATGAAATTTAAGACTGGTTTGAAATGATTGCATTTCTAATCTTGAAGAATTTTATTGTTCTAAAATTTAGAAATGCATTTAGAGTTCCTATTAACAAACTTGTGGAATGTTTAATAAGAAAACTTCAAACCATCTTATTTACTGTAAAGTTCTGTTAAAAACTCCAATGGAATGGAAATCGGAGGTTTTTAGCTACCCTTTGCCTATCATTAAATTATTCTGCTTTCGAAACTTAGTTTCCAATAAATTAAAGAAGTATGTGTGTTTGGAGAACAACTTTAAAACCTACTCATAAGGTCCAGTTTGCGCTACAACTTCAATAATCTTATGACTTTTTCAATAGTACTAGTCATTCTAAAATCAACCTAAACGGCACTAAGACATGGTTGATATTCGTTTAAGTGAAAAAAAATAACAAGAATTTGTGTAGACTTGGGGTTTCGAAGACACACAGAACAGTATGGCACAGTACATAACACTATTTTTCATCCGTTCCCCGCTTCACAGACTCTCCTTACAGATATTATAATGTAGTAGTGTGATCAATGTTGTGATATAATGAATCGTGGTGTGTGCGGGCGGGCGACTGCGGGCTGCACGGCGCATCCATTTTGCTATGCGTCTCAATTACTGTACAACACGACTCAAAAGGAATGTGTCATATTTTATAATAAATAATCATCTATGTAATGAATTTTGTGTTTTATTTTCTGGTTTACCTGTTCCTTGTGTTCTCCAGCATTGTAATAATAATAATATTCCACAACTTTCACACAACGCTATCTAGTCCCAAACTAAGCAGAGTAAAAATAAAATAATAAAAATTAAAATAATCAGCCTATACTGTTCCCACTGCTGGGATACAGACCTCCCTGTGAGAGGAAGTGGGCCATAATCCACCACGCGGGCCCTGTGCGGGTTGGTTAGCGGAAACAATGTTGCGCAAATTGTTTTAGCAACATGTATTTTTGTTGAGGGACACCACATGATGCTGGGAAAATAGAATGTGGCAGCATTTCTGCCAACGTGCTAATACGTGCGTATAATGTTTCGGATTGATGGTAAATCAAAATCAAAAGTCATTTATTCAAATTAGGCTGAGAATCAGCACTTTTTGAATGTCGAAATTACATAAAATAGTTCCCTAAAACGCCCACCCTTCACGGCCTTAGCGGGAAAAAGAAGTCGAGCAACAAACTCCCACAATTGTCTGTTAAGTTACAAACAAAGAGCATCTTGCAACATCAAAAGTTGTGTGAAACAATGTTGCGCGATTGTTGCTCAACATCTTTCCGGTATAGTTACTTGCCAAGATGTATCGTATCATGTAAATGTTACACCACAGACTACCTACAGTATTTGTCGCTCCTTCCCTTTTCAATCCATCCAAAGGTTGTCTTTAAAAGATCGCTCTTAGCGATAAGACCGCCCATTGTGTCACCCTTTGTAAAATTTCTTTATTTATGTCTGTAATTTATATGGTGTACATAATGAAGAGTATTAATAGTAAAGGAGGGGCCAGTGGCTAAATAATAATAGCCGCATAGGGATCGGTCAGGTTAAGCTACGCTTGCCGTGGTTGGTCTGTGGATGGGTGACCATCTTTACATACCGAGACCCCTCCGTGCCTCGGAAAGCAAGTTAAGCCGTTGGTCCCGGCTGTCATTCGTAGATCTTTGACAGTCGTTACGGGTAATCAGAAGCCCGAAAGTCTGACAACCAGTCTTACCTAGGGGTATCGTATTACCCAGTAACTGGGTGTGGAGGTCAGATAGGCAGTCTCTCCATGTAAAATACTGGCATTCAGCTGCATCCGGTTAGACTGGAAGCCGACCCCAACATAGTTGGGAAAAGGCTAGGCAGATGATGACATAATGAAGAATATACTATTCTAGCTGCAGGTAGCTGCTTGTACCTGCTTGCTGGCAAGGAAAACAGCACAATGGTTTAAGGAGGTGACGATTCTTTTTAATTTAGAATAGTTTTCTGAGGTCGTCCCGTTTGGTGAAATCTGATGAATACCTTCGAAGACAGACGATGGAAATATGCAATAAAAGATAGTAAATCACCTACGATTGCTGAAATCACTTGGTAGTATTGTTGGCATACATTTGAGTGGCTCATTTGAGCAGCAAAAGATGTTCACAAGATATGAAACATAAAAAAAATAAAAAAAAATGTTTTAAGTTAAACGGTTTTAATGAAAATAATGATGTAGATAATGTAAAAAAGTAGCTAAAAAATAATTCGGTAGGTCCTAGGTACCAGTCATCACACCGCTTTCCTCATCAATCTAGGACATTGATCGGACAAAAATATAAAATCGTTGGGCGCGTGAAATTTCTATCAACAGGCAACTGCTCATATTATTATAAATACTATTATGTGCGTGTGGTGTGAGGGCCACATTGTTAAAACTCATTGAAAATGTGCTTAGGATTTAGTGAACATTCCCAAAGAATCGTGAAAGTTGGAATCAGATTTTGTGAAAGTCAAATAACCGAGTTATGGACTGTAAAGTTGGGCCCTCAGTTCTCATATAGATGATTGAGGGCCCACCTGAACCTAATAAACTATGGACACTACAGAAAAAGTCTTTATGCCAAAATCTAAGCTAATGCCAAACAAAATTTGTGAAAACAAGATATTATCGCAAAACGCCGTCCTACTTTGTATATCTTCGTACAAAATGGGCCCTCAATTCGCTTACACGTAAGAGTGTATTACGCAAATAAAATGAAATCATTATCTTACAGCTAATGTTTGAAATCCTACATGCTACTAAAGAAATTGTGGAAATTGTGAAAATTTGTGAAAGCAAGACCAGCCGGTCGATTCTGTAAATATCTCACCGTGAAATCATAAGTGAAGTGAGCACTTAATAGTGTTAATCCCTAGCGAATGACAGCTCACTCCAAGCTCACTTCACCCAAGCTTTCACGGTGAGATGATTACAGAATCGCACGGCAGGTCACCACTTGTTGTTTGAAAGTTATGACCATGATAAAATTCGGGCCCTCAGTCCTCCATTTCTTTTGCTTTCGTTTTATTACGCTTATCGTATGAAAGATAAGACAAATACAAAATAGTCTCTTTTGGTGAAAAAAATTGTGCAACAAATTTGATACCAGAAATAAATTAGCAAGACCCTTTATCGTATAAGAAAATCGAGTTTTATTCTTATTCTCTGAATTAAGAAATAGGTGAAATTAAATTAAACAATTATTAGAGTGACTATTTAAGTAGACAACCGTTAGTAGATCATTCATGTTAATAACTAAAATGTAATAAATTACAATATATAAATATAATAGTTATTCTTAAACAGTTATCACAGCGCTACAGTCCAACTTAAAGGAAATTTAATTAAAATATTAGGTACTTATAAAATTATGAGTACCTATGTATCAAAACAAACTTACCTTAAATGTTTGATATCTTGACCGAAGAGGAGCGAGTGTCTTGACCGAAGATGTGTTTGCGTATTAAAAAAAATATTATTATTTTTATTCTTCACTATAATTGTTTCATAAAACTCGCCTTAATACTTTATCACCTACAACTTCCGCGGCACTATCATAAACTATTACTTAGTAACTACACTGAATATTACAACTATTGTGCATATATGTAAACAATAAAATAGTTTCTGAGGTATGTCTTCTTTGCAACAGCAGAAGGAACTAAAACATCACTCAGAATCGCCACTAACAAAGTATATAAAATGAGGGTAAAAAGAAATTATTGTTACCCTACTCACATACACAATTAAAAAATAGTTGATTCCGGTATCTATTAAGATTTGTAGTTTTATAATAATTCTTATTTGTAACAAATGACACCAATTTGTAGCACAATTTTTTTCACAAAAAGACAATTTTGTATTTGTATTATCTTTCATACGATATGCGTAATAAAACGACAGCAAAAGAAATGGAGGACTGAGGGCCTGAATTTTACCATGGTAATAACTTTCAAACAACAAGAAGTGGTGACCGGTTCTTGCTTTAAAAATTTTTCACAATTTATTTAGTAGCATGTAGGATTTCAAACAGTAGCCGTAAGTTGATGATTTCATTTTATTTGCGTAATACACTTTTACGTGTATGAGAATTGAGGGCCCATTTTGTACGAAGATATACAGTCGGCGGCACGTAACTTGGCAAGGTTTTGCCGTAGTGGGAATAAGTTTGCGCATGTACACTTAGTGCAACAAAAAAATTATCAGTTTGATTGCTTGTAATTATTCTACGGTTATTTCCATAATTTATTTTAAACACGTCTGTTTAGAAGAAAGTTAAAGAAAGGAGAGGAAAAGGGAAGGACTCTTGCCAAGTTATGTGCCGGCTACTGTACAAGTAGGACAGTGTTTTGCGTTTGGCATTAGCTTAGATTTTTGCATAAAGATTTTTTCTGTAGTGACCATAGTTTATCAGGTTGGCCCAACTTTACTGTCCATAACTCGGTTATTTGACTTTCACAAAATCTGATTCCAAATTTCACAATTCTTTGGGAATGTTCATTAAATCAATTTTCAAAGAGTTTTAACAAAGTGTCACACCACACACACATATACCTACTATTTACATATTTACTCGGGTTACGCTACGCCACACGATTTTATATTTTTATTTTAACATATTATTATACAGCGTGTAACGGAAGGGGGGTATCAACCCTGAAGGAGGTGAATGTGCTCATGAAACTCAACAACTTTCCCCAAAGAACATAGGTCGAAATATGAAAAAAAAAATTGGCTCTCCCATAGTAAATCAATCAGCTGGTAGTCAGTTTTATAAGGGAGGGCCAAATTTTTTTTTCATATTTCGACCTATGTTCTTTGGGGAAAGTTGTTGAGTTTCATGAGCACATTCACCTCCTTCAGGGTTGATACCCCCCTTCCGTTACACGCTGTATATTGTAAATATTATTATTTTAAATGTTAGCTTAAGTATATTTTGTAAATAAAAACAATAATCATTATTTTCATTAAAACAGTTTAACTTAAAATCATTTTTAAACGTATTTAATTTTCAAGAATTTGAATTTTGAATTTGAATTGGACCACCCAAGAAACTATTGACAATACCCGTTTCCATTTAAGGAGCTTCACGTCGGATGTAACCTCCACTTCCGGGCGGATCAATAAAACAATACAAGAATATTTTGTGTAAAAGTTTATTATTCATTCAACAGGCATGCTCTTGCGTCATACAACACATAAGTGAATCACAGTTTACTTTACATTATGTACATACACGTGCAAAATGACGTCATCGATGGACATCTTAATTTATTCTAATTTAAGCTAAGTATAATTTGATGGATTTTACAGATTAGGAGAACACAGTATTTTTTTACTTCTTAAAGTTCAAACAATCTAATTGTTTGATAATGTATATTTTTACAACCGATTTCTGAAAAGCTGACCAATGCAAATATTTACTAATACACTGCAAAAACTCATGTTTACTGCTGTACTTTGATTGGTTCACTGAAATAACAATAGCCAATCGAATCTATTCGATTTGACAACAGATAAAATTCATTAGGTCCTTTGTACACACACGTTTTTATTGCCGTGAAAAACTACGGTTTATTTGCCGTGTGTAGGCACGGTCGTCAGTGTTGTATGGATCAATATGGACGCTTGTTGACAGACACGTTTTTTCTACGGCGCGGCTTATTCGCCGAGCCGTAATGAAACCGTGCCGTGTACGCCTTACGCTTTCAGAAACCGGTAACAGCAATGCGATTCTGTAACCATCTCACCGTGAAAACTTAGGTGGAGTGAGCGTGAAGTGAGCTGTCAGTGTCACCGCACCTGATACTAGGGATTGACCAAGCATACATTTACAATCATAATCGAGATTTTGATACCTAATATTTTTTTATGCTAATTCTATTGATCATTTTATATGATTTCAAAGCTAGTATTCCCAGCTAGTATCCCTCGAATCAGTGCGATGACACTGACAGCTCACTACACGCAAGTTTTCACAGTGAGATTTTTAGAGAATCGACCAGTTGAATCGTATTTTAATTTTAAACTTTTTCATAACAATGTATTCAAATATTCCATGACAAACTGGTATCCACGCTTAACCTCCATACTTTAATAATTCCGAAGCTATAAAGTCCATTAACGAGAACAAGAACCCTCAAGTCTTATAGTTCTATGACACCCCATTACTCCCCCCAGTTCTTCGTTTACACACAGCCAGCCCCCCAACAGCCACACCAAGGTATGGAGCCGTCATGGACGGGGGCCGACAGTTTCCTCCCAGACTTGTGTGTGCAGGCGGAAGCCAAGGAGTTGACGGAAGAACACACGCTGTTCGTCCTCTCGTGTTCGGAGTGGGATGTCATCTCCTGGAGACAAAAATGGTGTTATTAGAGAGAGTATGGTGAATGTTTTGGCACTTGCTGATAACTTCTAGACTATTCTAAGAGATGTGACTGTTGGATGATGATTAATTTCTTTTTGACTTCGTTTTATGCTCTTTAGTAGGATCAAACTCAAAGCATTGTTTCCAATTGAACCATTTAGGTACATGTACCTACATGGCACTTTAACAAGATTCTAGAATAGAAGGAACCCAGATAAAAAAATTGAAGGCGTTAAATTGACAATGGCGAAGATAAGGAATTGCCTTCATCAAATTGAACCTTGAATTCCATCAGCAAGCGGAAAAACAGTTCCATAACGCTTGTTATAGACAGAACAACAGACAAGATAGAATAATTGCTTCCAGAATTTGTCGATTCCAATAACTGTTTTTTTATGAGGTAATCACCCAGAAAATAGAAGAGAGCATGACTTTTCTTAACCAATAACTTGAGTGTCACCTTCACTAAGCCCACCAGGTTTGTCTATAAGATGCAGCAGTACATAAAAAACCAGCTTACAAGAGAAAAACCTCGCTTGAAAATTTTCCTAATAACTTAAAGTACTCGTTCTTAAACTACATTTTACCTGATAACTATCCCGCTTGTACCGCGGGCCTGAACTTGACGACGATAGCGTATTCCTCGGCCTGTGCCTCGTACAATGTTTGTGCTTCGCTATATCTGGCACTTCTCCTTCGATAAGCCTCTCATTGTCACTCTCCACAATACCTCCGTTCTTTGTAGCTCCATTCTTCATGTCTTTTTTCTTGTCTCTTCTTTTTCTTTCCCTCTTTTTGAAGGTTAAAGAGAACCTTTTGCGCTTTTTCATCTTTGGTGAATCCGGTCTTTGAGGAGCTGTCGACTTTTCTCTATCAGATCGACTCGTGTCATCGTCGGGTGGCGGTACTTGAGACTCTGAGTCGGTTTTTAGAGTTAATTCTGTTCGTGTAGAAGAATCAGGCTCGCCAGATTTGTATTCCACTTCTTTCTCTAGGTTAGCGAGCTCCATTCTCCGTAACCTCTTTGGTAGTTTGTTCACTGTCGCGTATATCGGTTCTTCGTTTTCTCCAACGGGTGCTGATCGCGATCGGGAGAAGAAGTCGAATTTTTTCGGCTTAACTGGTATTCTTCTTTCAACGAAAACTACCGTACTAGCGACCTCTGTCGTTGTAGTTTGTACATCTTCCCCAGACTTCGGACTGGGGCTGCTCGGAATGGGGGTTGCTCTTGGATAGTCATATGTTAGTTCGATGTTCTTCTCAGTGACGTATTTCTTCGGAGGCTCCTGTTCCTCAACAATTGGTGCCCCTGAGATCTGTAAACTTGTAATCGGTATCCCTGATACAGTAGGTTCCTTTTTCTGACAGCAGCATTTTTGTGTTATGCGTCTTGTATTGCACATGAACACTGAGTTCTGTTGTATGTACGTGGTCTGAATGTTGGGCGAGGCCTGGACTTCTCCGAGTAGGTCTTCGACGTTCCCTCCGGTGTGGAAGCGGGGAGGTTGGTAGGGGGCAATGACGAAACCTGGTGGCGGGGGGGCTGCGACGTGGTAGGGGGGAGAGGTAACGGATTGGAAGAACCTGGGTACCTCGGGCGGCGCGTCATGCACCAGGACGTCGACAACTCGCTCGTGCCCATTGTCCGCTATATTTGGCTGCGTTTTGTTCGTGCTTTGCGTCATTTGTGCCGCTCTCAGAACATTTGGCATCTTCCGCGGAGCCTCCTGTTGGCATTCATCGCATGTGCATGGTGACTCGGCGCCGCTCTGGAAATTTAAACAAAAATTATAAGAATTTGCATCTCTCTATCTTGATCATATACAAATACTTTTACAAGCCTTTAAAACTGGGTAAAACGTTTGAAAACATCGAGATTTTGGATGAAAACTTTTAATCAACAGTAAAGTTAAGAAAAACATTTTATCATTTAGCGGATTTCGCCAAAATAAACACAGTGTGGCGAGGTTGGTTGGCCGAAGACCTCGATAACACTCCGATCTACAGACATTTCTTTTATAGTTTTACTACCATCAAATGGGTTACAAAATAGAGATGGCGGTTCGAACATACTCTTAGGTTTATGAATATACTAGCTGGTAGCTAGAGGTTTTGCCTTCATGGAAGTCTGAATGTATCCGTAAGTAGTATAAATTCCAGGATCTATAATTTCGAAGCAGTGGTGTCCTAGTGGTAATTAATGCCATTTACGAGTTGTAGGTCGTGAGTTGCACCCAAGCAGGCAAGTACCTACTTCGTGTAAATTATCTCGTCCCCACTGTTCTCAAATCAATAATTCGAAGACGTGACATACACCAACCCGCAATATACCCGTTTGGTGGAATATGGCCCACTCCCTCTCACAGAAGGAGAAGGCCTTTGAACCAGCAACAGCAGCAGAAACATGAACATTCTAGGCTGATTATGTTATCATTTTGGATCCTAGAAGTTTTGCAAACAGATCACAAACGACCAAAGCGCGTTAAAACATCAGTCACTTTTCACCACGCCCACCAAAAAGGACGCAGCAGCTATTCCCAACCACGTAAACATATAAGAGTCAAAAGTAACAATAATACTGTTATAATTATAACACAGCCCTGAGACTAGTCATCAAGGTTTGTGGTCGACCCATCTGTCGTTCAGAAATATTCGGTCATGACCCGATTGACGTCATAAAGCAACCCAATCTGTCGCATACTCGTTAAATGTCTGACTTTATGTCTTAACGTTTCAGATTATAAATTTCATTAATTTGCTGTAATATTAGGTTCATCGTGAGATGAGAATCTCGTAGAAGGTAAACAAATTAACAAATCGAAGATCGAAGTAATTGACTGCTGCGCTGCGTGTCGCGGGTTCGATTCCCGCACGGAACAAATATTTGTATGACCTACAAGTAGTTGTTCCGGGTCTGGCTGTTTGTGTATGTGACTTTAAATGTTTGTAAACGCACTCACAATACAGGAGAAATTCTTAGTGTGGGGAAACGTTTTAAAAGAAAAAAAAAATCGTCTGGCCTTATCCTAATTTATTTGGGGTCGGCGCAACATGTATTTTCTTCAATATTTCTCTATTATTCGTCAGCTCGGTACTCGCCCCATTTCTAACATCTTTCACACAGTCCATCTGTCGATTCTTTGGTCTTCTCCTACTCGTAATAGCCATCGACATCGACATTCATACTCTAAAATTTCCTCACGACATTTTTACATACACATACTTTCGCCAATTAATATTTAAGTGCCAATACTGCCGTGCGATTCTGTAACAATCTCGCCGTGAAAACTTGGGTGAAGTGAGCGTGGAGTGAGCTGTCATTAGGGATTAACACTATTGACACTGCTCACTTAAAGCTCACTTCACTTATGATTTCACGGTGAGATTTTTACAGAATCGACTGGCCAATGCATAGAGGATCCTATTAAGTGGTCAAATCAGGACTATGATAACACAAGCAACTACAATTTCAGTATGCCAGACAGTGGTTTGTTGAGGAAAGAAATTGCATGAATAGCTAAAAACTGGCCACCGGAGTCGGATTCGCGCACGAGGGGTTCCATACCATTATCTATAAAAACGGCAAAAAAACTCATGTCTGTTGTATGGGGGCTCCCATACAACAGATATGAGTTTGTTTTGCTGTTTGAGTTTGAGACATGAGTTATTTTGCCCTTGAATATTTATTTTATTCTGTTTTTTTTTGTATTTGTTGTTATAGCGGCAACATACATACATCATCTGTGAAAATTTCAATTGTCTAACTATCACGGTTCATGAGATACAGCCTGGTGACAGACAGAAGGACGGACGGACGGACAGGGGAGCGGGAGTAATAGGGTTCCTTTTTACCCTTTGGGTACGGAACCCTAAAAAAACCCAGAAAAATTACCTCGCAGTCTTTTTGTGAAAATAACTAAGTTCATCATCATCTTCCTTTGTCAGTGTGTTGGGGTCTGTTATGTTTAAAAACAATAAATCTCCTCCTTTTTTGAAGTCGGTTAAAAACTCGAAAGCTTAGCTTATGAGAAGAAAGAGTCAAATGGATTGAGAAGATGTATGCACCTAAAAAAGCCAATGAAACAAAATAACCGTAGGATACCTAGAGTTGTATAAAGAACGCCATGCTTCTTATGTTGGAATTATACGAAGTACATTACAATGTAATTTAGGCATACCAAAACATTCATGCAAATCGTTCTTCATAAAAGACTATCAATATTTAGTATGTACGGCTCGCGAATAAATAATTTATTATTGTATCGTACGTTATTTGAATGATATGGATCTATAAATGTGATTGTCTGGAGTCTGGGCGAGCAGACATTACTTTTTCAAGGAGGCTATTCGGGTTATAATGGCAGTAAATATTGATGAGGAAGTATTGAACTGTGTCTTACAATATTCCAGCACTACCTATATCTTTTTTTTTTTTGGGGGAAACCTTCAAAAGGCAACCGATCTTTAGGGATAAAACCAGGGAGTGTAGGATTTTCACCTCACTAAAACCAACTCGGTGGCACATGGAAGGGGCACCGTTACCTTCCAAATGACCAATCTGGAGCCTCCTCTGTGCAATGCCTGTTAGGGCACATCTCTAGGGAGACTGTAATGGGGTCTCCCCAAAACCTAACTCTGCAAGTGTGCAAGGCAGCACGTGGCCACTGTGCGTCGTCTTCCCTGAGGTCACTCAGTGGGCCGACAGAGTCCCCTCTCTAATCGCCAGCGACTCCAAATTCCTCCCTGCCTTAGATGATGCAGGCGGGGTTTCGGCAGTTGCCTCCTCGACGTCTTCTTCTCCGAGCGGGATCAGCCCCTCACGATCCCGCTCTGAGCACTACCTATACCTACAAAGACTATGCATGAATAGATGAATGTAAAATTCTGTTTCATTGGTCTTTTGGTCTCAGGTGAGAGTGAGGTCGTGGGTTCGATCTCTAGGTCAGGCAAAAAAACAAATGGGTTTCCGATTGGATTTTCGAAGAAGCAGCTTGGATTCTAATTTTGTGGTTGGTGACAATAATAATAAATAGTACCAATTGTCGTATCAACGACTGGTATCATCCCGAAACAACTAATTTTAGTACCTAGTTTAAATGCAATCAATCTTTCCAAATATATACATCATACCTTACACTACAGAAAGCAGCTATATTAAATACATGTCTCATAGTTCGGGAATTCCTACAATTAGATTTAGACAATAATTTAAATGCAGTACAAAACACCTAATCTACTCAAACTTAAAATCTCACCTTGGTTTACACCCGTGAGATTTAAAAACATACCAGTCAGTCGATTCTGTAAAAATCTCACCGTGAAATCATAAGTGTAGTGAGCTTGAAGTGAGCGGTGTCAATAGTGTTAATCCCTAATGACAGCTCACTCCACGCTCACTTCACCTAAGTTCTCACGGTGAGATTTTTACAGAATAGCATTGCAAGTTCTAGGAACCTGACTGAGAAAATAAAATTGAAAAACAAAATAATAATAACGTATATTCTGTCCAAAAGTTATACACAAACAATTTTGGGTTTGGAGTCTTCATTTAAGCATACATAATATGCCTGTATTAAAAGACTCCATAGACAATAGATTAGTAAATAATAAATGTTATTTTTAAAATGTTTCGGCAATAGTTGTCCACAATTCTATGACGTGGTATTTAATTATAACTAGCGAAATGTGCCCTTATAATATACACGTGGACGAAAGCAGGCGTTTTGATATTTATTTTGTTTTTATGACAACTAAACTATACAAGAGCTAGCTAGTAGAGGAAGGTTAACGCTAAAGTCAGTCTGTGTAAGATATTGGTAAACAGTCGCATCTGTTGTTTCATATCTGAAGCAAAGGATTAGCAATATCCTTCAAAATAATTATGATTGATAGTTTGTTACGTAATCAGGGTGCTGATATAATTGAGGAGGGTCTTTTCAAAACGGTATATGTGCATGTTAACTCATTTTCCAGAAAGTAGAAAAAACTGATTGTAGGAAAACCTTTTAGTGCACAGAAAAATAATGTTACTATATAAGAACTACATAATAAAATACTAAGAATTGTACCTTTTTTTTCTTTTAATACCTTCTGGTTTATTGATAACAAGGACATAAAAAATTAAAATATCCCCTTTTGTTAGGACAAAATCGAAATATCCTCTTTTGTTCCACCTATCATGAAAATATCCCCTTTTACAATGTACAGTTTATACATTTATCTCATTTTGAATTGTAATTAATAATTAATTAATTGTAATTCTTCGATTTTTTTTTTTTAAATATCATATTTTGTTCAGAACACGCTTTTTTAAGTCCAATTTTCTAAGAAGCATATCTAATTTTACATTCGTTTAAGGTGTAAAATGATGTATTTTAGCATAGGTAAGAAGACCTCATACTCAGTTCAAAAAATTCATATTTTGGAAATATCCCGTTTTGAAAAGATCCTCCTCAATTATGACAGCTGCAGACTCGTTTTTAACGCGTTCTGAGAAGTTGTATGCAACAGATGCGACTGTTTATCAGTATCTTACATAGACTGGCTTTATCATTAACCTAAAATTTGTCTGCCCAACAATGTAAATAACCCAATAAATGTTGTTGAACTGTCAATATGAAAGCCGTTCCTACTGTTAGTATATTACTCAATTACCGCGCTGATGTAGGTATATGACACAGTGTACCGTATATGACGGCTGCAGACGGGCAGTCACAAGTCTGTTAAAAATGTAAACTGTGAAGGTATGAAGGGAAGAAAATATCGTTTAAATAATGGATTTTGTGAAAGATTAAGCTAGACAGAGTATATCCTACTAAGATAATGGCTTATGGAGACGTGTAGAGAAAAATATATGTTGCATCGACTGCAAGTAAATTGGAATAGGATGAAATGTATATTCTGCTATACCCGGATATTCCTACCATACCCGATAGAGTTGAGAATGGCCCTAAGCCTGATGATAACATCACTAAATTAAATCCAAGAGCCGAAATTGGAGTTGATTCAAGAGATGCATAAACCAAACTTGTAATCTTGCCATAAGTACCTCATGAGTTTGAATTGGAAACCACTCAATTCATGAAAACGAAAGTACCTAATGATTCATCACTTTATAAAGACGAACTCAATCAAAGTAGGTACCTATTTCATGATCTATCTATCAATGAACGTAGATATGATCCAACATCCCTTCCACGCATCCACATCTAAAGTAAAATCAGATAAGGAAATTGTATCCCAAAAGTATAGCCGAGAAATAGTCAAAAAGAACTTTAATGCGTAAGTTGAAAAATGCAGGATAATGTCTGTATGAAAGTACAAAAGAAAGAGAAAATTACGGGACAATAGCAATACTTTGAAAAGATCCGAAAACAAGAGAACAGTAAAATGAACACGAATTAAAAATAAACACAACAGTATGACCAAAGTCCAAATTAAAAATATTAAAAAAAATACTCAGATCACTCCCTAATTTCCACAAAAATACCTTTTAAAACTCAAACTATATTTAATTTATAAAAAGTCGTAGGTAGTAAAGGTGTACCTGCATCACAAAACTGTCACTCGAAAAATCACGGAACGCCAAGCGGCGCACGCGCCGGTCCAAACGCTACTGCGTTTATTTATAAAACAACATTACGTTTGTACAATATTTTCTTACACATGATTTTCTTGCCCGGCCTTGACTCATTTCCTATCTATAAAACAAAATATTTTTTAGGAATTGCTGTATGTCTTTTAGATGAAAGCAACATTTTAGGTGCCCGATTTTTTTTTGTAGATTTCATAGAGGTTTACGTTGACTGAGTGCACTTAGCAATAAAGCTAGAATTTCCTAGGAAACGGGTTCCGTCATATTATAACGGCCGTCATAAAAGTCTGGTATTTTTAACAGTAAATACCATGTAAATACTGGTAAAAATGCCAGATTTTCACAATGACAGGTGTCAAAAGACGCTCTGAGTTTGGACTGCCGTTATTGTATGACCTTTGTCCACTTTCTTAGGAAACCAAAACTTATGTATAAGCTTTGTAACGTTCCTTTATTACAATAAATAAAAAAAAAAATGGTGACTAATAAAAATGTTTTAAGAAATTCTGAACAACCAGAGCTTTTGGTCATAGAAAATTCTTTACCAGTACGCTTAATAGATGTTTTGATAATGAATAACGATTACAGATTACATTATCAAAAAACATATGACTAAGTTCCTTATCCAAATCGGAACTTGAGGATTGGGGTCACTGTCTCCCAAACGATAAGGGCTAACATGAGGATCACATAGTCTATACCTCAGGTGGAACGAAGTCTGGTCTACATTGATTTAAAGCATTTTAGCATGATCGCTATTCAGATGGACTGTAGTTACTTCAGTCATTGCTGCGCCATTTTTCATGTAATGGCACAGTACCGTAAACTGCCCTAACTTTGCCTCACGTTCTATGTTTGCCTAGGGTGAAAAAGATGTAATATCTTATTCATTTTACTTATATGACAATAGAAACTTTTAATACCTTTTGGGAATCATTATCTGGCAACCCAAAAAAAGTAAAATGAATAAGATATTACATCTTTTTCACCCTAGGCAAACATAAGACGTGAGGCAAAGTTAGACTGAGATGTATTCACCCAACCCGAAAGGGAGGCAAGTGGATAATATGAAAGAACAGATTGATAAAATATTATTATTTACTTCTGTGGAAAACCTTAGTAACATTATTTTAAGTATCTCTATTGTAATATTATTATATCTAAGTTCCGTATTCGACTGAAAGACTTGTATCTATGGTCATGAATAAAAATTATTAAAAAAAAAAAAGGCAAAGTTAGGGCAGTTTACGGTAGTGATTGTTTAGTTTACTTTCTTTTTATATGTTTTGTTGTGGGTAGTTTTAAGTATTACTAACACTAGTCTACGAATATAAGAACATTGTTACTAACAAAATGGACACCATGGTCTGAAAACATCATCTGCCTAGCCTTTTCCCAACTATGTTGGGGTCGGCTTCCAGTCTAACCGGATGCAGCTGAATACCAGTATTTTACATAGAGCGACTGCCTATCTGACCTCCACAACCCAGTTACTGGGTAATACGATACCCCTCGGTAAGACTGGTTGTCAGACTATCGGGCTTCTAACTACCCGTAACGACTGTTAAAGATCCACGAATGACAGCCGGGACCAACGGCTTAACGTGCTTTCCGAGCCACGGAGGGGTCTCGATATGTAAAGATGGTCACCCATCCACAGACCAACCGCGGCAAGCGTAGCTTAACCTGATCGATCGACCTGTGCGACTGTTATTATTTAGCCACGGGCCCCCATGGTCTGAAATAAAGTATTTATTATATTATATCAAACTGAGGCCATAAGTAAGCATTCTAATAATGAACCTGAAAGGCTAGGAGAGGCAAAATAGAAGTTTTCTCCAAAACCCAATAAGGAAATACGTGATCACCATAATATTTCCCTCATAGCTTAAATTTCCGTTGTGTACCATGACTAATTAGCCCCGTAAGTGTCTAGCATACTTCCAGGCGTCTTGCTCTGTTTGTCAGCCAGTTATTTTCGTCATGTCTGCTATTCTCGTCAAATGCTTATGGCTCACGGAAACTGATTAATACGTCAAACAGCTTTTGACGTAGGTTGAGGTACGTTAATTATGAAGTTATTTTGTGGTGTTTTGATTCTTGCAGGAACAATTTGTTTTGAAATAGCAGCTTTTTGTTTCGGAACGCATACTCATATGCTTACCTAAGAAACTGCTATTTCGGGTTCTGGCTAGTCAAATGACAGTGTCGTAAGAATTTTAAACTTTTTACTCTAATGGGTAAAGGGTACTCCTTAGCATCAATGTGAGCAATCCACTTCCCTCTCGAGATGATGGAATCATGACCGATGTACAGGCAGCAGGTACAGACGCCAGCACATCAAGCTACTACAATCTGCCATATTTCTTTAATAGATATTCAACGTTATCGCTAAAGCATAAAGTTTAGGATTGGTTGAGAAAATTTGACAATTTCGGGTAGCTTGCTGTACATTGGCGGCGCATTAAGAAAATAATACAGTTTTATAAAGAAAACAAGACCAGCCGTGCGATTCTGTAATCATCTCACCGTGAAAACTTGGGTGAAGTGAGCGTGGAGTGAGCTGTCGTTAGGGATTAACACTATTGACACTGCTCACTTCAAGCTCACTTCACTTATGATTTCACGGTGAGATTTTTACAGAATCGACTGGCAGTGTCAAGTATTCTGATAGGAATTATTTATAAGATAATTTAAATAAAAATAGAATGACATTTGTTGCATAGAAAAGTTATGATGATAAATGATTTATTTTTGTAAGTGCAAACACTAATACACGTCTATATATTTTTTTTAAAACTAGATGATGTCGTCTGCGTTTCTTATCCGACTACTCTAACTCAGTTAACTGGAACTTATCAAAAATTGGTGAAATGGAACATTAAACCAACAACAGTCAAGAATTTATTATAGAACGAATCGCGATCACGGGCAAAAGCCACTTCCTTTCAAGTTTCTCACTAGGAGAAACAATCTTCGGGATAATGCATGCAATGATAAGCTTTAATGCATACAGGATAACAGGAGTACCTACACGCAGACTGTTTATTGTTCTGTTAAAGTAAAATACGTTCGTCAGACTGAGAGCAAATACATAATATATTATTTCACATCTTCAGAGACGATGTACGATTACATCGCACATTTATTTAGCGCGGTAGTATCAGCATTTTTACCTATCTTTTTTAGGGTTCCGTAGTCAAATGGCAAAAAACGGAACCCTTATGGATTTGTCATGTCTGTCTGTCTGTTTGTCCGTCCGTATGTCACAGCCACTTTTTTCCGAAACTATAAGAACTATACTGTTGAAACTTGGTAAGTAAATGTATTCTGTGAACCGCATTAAGAGCGTTAACGCCAAATCCGCGGCACCAAGTTTAGGTAATTGTAGTGCTCTTTGCACTCACACAGATGCGCGCGTGTCTGTGTGCGTAGAGTTGGTGTGCTCTCTGTCATTATAGTCAAACTAACCCATGTTGATCCGTTGAGTTATGTATAATGATACTTATTTAACCGGTAGTTGATTTTTATTTACTATTGTTATTTTTATTACAACCTTGTGAAATAAATAGGCAGTTTTGGATACTTTATCACTACATAGTATAAAACAAAGTCGCTTCCCTGTCTGTCTGTCCCTATATATGCTTAGATTTATAAAACAACGTAACGGATTTTGATGCGGTTTTTTTTAATAGATAGAGTGATTCAAGAGGAAGGTTTATATCTATAATACATGCATAATATAGTAGAGAAATCACTACATAGTATAAAACAAAGTCGCTTCCCTGTCTGTCTGTCCCTATATATGCTTAGATCTATAAAACTACGTAACGGATTTTGATGCGGTTTTTTTTAATAGATAGAGTGATTCAAGAGGAAGGTTTATATCTATAATACATGCATAATATAGTAGAGAAACACTGATAATTTTAGAGGTTTCTAATGTGATGTCGTAATTAAACACATTTTTTTGCGCTTACATTGTAAACGCTGGCTGAACCCGTCGAGATAGATCAAAATAATGTACTACAGTATTGTACACCTTAAAAAGGTCTACAAAAAAGTCCGCGATTGTATATGTCTATCTCTTAGGGATAACCCACAATAACCAATTTTTATCCTATACTTTTTACGAGAAATAGTGGCTCTAAAATTATCAGTTTCTCCATTGCACCCGTGCGAAGCCGGGGCGGGTCGCTAGTAAAGTATATATATACTAATCAGGGGTGAAAAGTTAGAAATGTAGTACAAATGTAAAGTCCTACAACGATTAATATTATATTAGGTCATCCCACTTCCAGTGTCATATTTTTTTATTATTATTATTTTACAAAAACTGACTACTATATTATATAACCTTGTGACACTAATCAATAATCTCCACCACTATTAATCACTCGCTCCCAGACTGCTGGCAAATCTTGAACACCATTTAAAGTACCACTTTCATTTAATTCATCAATAATGCTCTTTAGTTTAATATCTAACTCCTTTTTGCTATTGTATCGAGTACCCGACAATTTCCTCTTCACATGGCCAAAACAATTGAAATCACAAGGATTCATATCCGGGGAATATGGCGGCTGAATAATTTCAATCCATCCTTTTCTTCAATTAAATTCTGAACTATTTTTTATTTGTGCGGTCTGGCGTTATCATGTAAAATTATAGGACTCGTTATATGATGTTCGTCTGCCCAAATAGGAATATTTTCTTCTAAAAATGACTTATATCGCTCTCCAGTCATAGTTGTATTTTCATCATAAGTTCTCCAAAAAGCAATACCTCTGACATCCATAGGTACTACTAGTAGTATTTTTCGTTCATGTAGCTCTGCACGTGGTAAATGTTCAGCTGAAGTGCCCGGTTCCACCCAACATCGTGACTGATGTCTTTGACGAGGAGTATAAAATTCGACCCAAGTTTCATCAAGGCACATGAATCTATTAAGTATATTTTTCTTACGGCGATACCACGATAAATGGCTACGCGCAGTTTCATAACGAAACTCCTTCTGATCCGTGTTCAGAGTGTGAGGCACCCACACTGCACTTTTCTTGACCAGACATAAATCCTCCGTGAGTACTCTATGTATAGTGGAATGAAGCCGTTTCTAATGCTTTCGAGTTTTCCTGAATTTTCAGTGTTACTTCACTGAGTTTTTCTTTTTGTTGAGTCTGAAAATAATATGCAGAGTATAATATGAAGTGACACAAACCATAAGAAGCACCACGACAGGCGATCGATTGTCGGCTTGAGATAAATAAATAACGAAGAAATGTCTTATTTAGTTTTGGTTTAATAGGTGCTAATTCAAAATAAAGGAAACACGTGTCTGTTTAGATATAAAATCTCAAAAATTGCCATAACATATAAAGAAGTAAAAAAAAATAAAAATTACAACAGCATTTTGAAATATTTGAACTTCTCTTTTCTGCCTATAACAACGAATCGAATATTAATTTTATCTTATTACTACTGTGTTTCATAAAAATACCCAGACAAAAAGTAATTTGAAAAAATTATATTGACTTCAGAAAGTAGTAAGTATAATATTGTTTCTTATGGTTTACTAATTACACCTAATATAGATATTTTTTTTATAAGTAGAGAACCCACCTCGTTTCAGTGGTATATTCTCAACTATCCAAAACTGACAACCCCAGAATGGTCAATTCAGTTTATGAGATTGTAAGACAGAATAAACGCAAATTATTACGAATTCTATCATAATATATATAGTTACATTACGATAATATTTTACGCGACACGCGGCGATGGGAGCGACACACGTCCTGCCTCTGAAAGGCCTCAGCCGGCAATGAGCGGTGGCGTGAATCCGCGCCGATTATATAGCAATACTAAATAATTCATAGTAAAATAAACATATAAGTTATTAAAAAAATATTTGAACCATGTTTTAGAACATAAATGTCTTAATTTACTAGGTCTAAAAGAAAATATAAATATTTTAGATTTCATCCTAAACTAACACGTTTAATATCTCGAAAAGTGGCTACAATTGACACTTTTGAATATACTTTTCTTGAATGAAAACTTACAGTAATCGTGTTTTTTTTTCAGCCATGCACTAAAAAATGTTCTTATTTTTTATAAAGTAATGTTGTAATAAGTTTGTCATATATGGTTTTACTAATATCTAGCATCTGCTTAGACCGTCGATCGCTAGTTTTAAAAAAGGCTTGCATAAAAACGGTTCTGATGAGAAAACTAAACAAAAAATTGAAAATGTTTTTCAGCCATGCACTAGATTATAAAATTCCCAATAATATGACGTCAATATCTCATGTATAAATTAAACATATTATGGTTTTATTGTCCGTCGGAAATCATCAATTTTGACTCCAGCATGGCTCTAACGCATGAACCCTCTTAAGATTTTCACACAAAAATAGAAAAAAAAACAAAATTAAATTTGGGGGGTTCCCCAAACGTAGAACTGAAACTCAAGATTTTTTTTTCATCAAACCCATACGTTTGGGGTATCTATGGATAGGTCTTCAAAAATGATATTGAGGTGTCTAATATCATTTTTTTCTAAACTGAATAGTTTGCGCGAGAGACACTTCCAAAGTGGTAAAATGTGTGTAACTTGTAACTCTGTAACTTCTAAAATAAGAGAATGATAAAACTAAAAAAAAATATATGATGTACAGACGCCAGCACATCAAGCTACTACAGTCTGTCGGATTTCTTTAATAGATTTTCAACTTTATCGCTACAGTATAAGGTTCAAAGTTGATTGGGAATATGACAGTTTCGGGTAGCTTGATGTGCTGGCGTCTGTACATTACCATGCAAACTTCCACCGAAAATTGGTTTTAACGAGATCTGAAGTAAGTAGTTTTTTTTTAATACGTCATAAATAGTAAACCGCAATTTACCTTTCATTCAATCAACTCAAATATAATAATAATAATAATAATTTCATAAACATAAAATTAGTTACAACGAAATACAAGAACTTTTATATTGTGTTACTTGCTGACCCGGATAGCAATCAACAGTAGTTATATTGTGGGGCAGAATAATAACAAAGACTTAAACAATCTGCAATATTGGTGTCGGCTTCCAATCTAACCGAAAGCAGCTGAATACCAGAAGGTATTTTACATGGAGCGACTGCCTATCTGACCTCCACAACCAAGTTCCAGGGTAGCATGATCTCCCTTAGTGATACTGGTAATTTTTCCCCTTGGTAATTTGTATTAAATATTTCGACAACAATTTCGATTCGTTAAATAAATGGTTTGCACCGTTGCACTGAGTGCTGCACAATAATAGGTAGCAATGATTATTAGACGACTCTTGCAATTATAGTAAGCCACATAAAAAGCTGACAGTGAGATACTCGTATACAGTTATAGAGCTACGTAAAAGATATAGTCATGAGGAAATGGATCCTATCAGTCAAATAAGGGCTAGTTTTGTTAATATTGAGATAACTTATATCTGAAGAATACACATTACAGTTTAATATATCATATTTTATATACAAAAGCTGTCAAACCGCAATATTAATTCCTCAGATAAAAAATATCTAACTATTGAAAAATCTGCCCTAAATCTATTTGCGTTTTCTTTGTTTCCAGCATGTAAATTGGCGTTAAAAGAAGGCATTGTTTTAAGCAGGGTTGAACTCCCTGAAAACAAGGCTCCGAGCCTCTGACTGATTATACAATAGATATGTAAATAATTTCACTTGTCCGTGCTAGTTTTAGAATACAATAGATAGAAGTAGGTCAAGGTGTACGAGTAAATGAAACGTTTTCGACGTTTTCAATGTGACAGCGTGGTCTTTTAAGAAATAGATTATTTAATGATTTGATATAATAAATATGATTTTTTCCGAGTTATCCTATTTTTTCCAGTGGATTAGCATGAAAGTCAATCTCGTTCTAACTAGAATGACTTTACACACCAAGTCGGTTCATGATTATGGGTGCGGTGAATAGGCGAGTATGTCCTGCACTCCCGGTTGCTATGCTACGCACTCATGGTTGTAGGACATACCGTGGGGTTCTAGTCAGTAGGGGTCCACCATACTCTTTTTTTTTAGGTTATCCAGCATATTTACGTTTTGAAACTGGCATTCAGCTTCACCTTTCTAGTTAATTGACCGACTCTTTCACAATTCAAAATGGTTTTATTAAAATAAATGCTTTAATATTACTATCCTGTATTCTCTTGGTTCCGGTGTGTCGTGATGAACCAGTGGTTAATAAAGCCTCACCTCTGATGCATGAGGTTGTGGGTGCAAGTTAGGGCAAGTACCAATGTGACCTATTCAATTCATACGAGTATTATTATGTACAGACGCCAGCACATCGAGCTACTAGAATCAGTTAAATTTGTTTAATAAATCAACTTTATCGCTAAAGCATAAGGTTCAAAGTTCATCATCTGCCTAGCCTTTTCCCAACTATGTTGGCGTCGGCTTAAGGTAATAAGGTTCAAAGTTGATTGGGAAAATTTGTCAGTTTCGGGTAGCTTGATGTGCTGGCGGTCTGTACTTTCCGAGTTTATCTTGGACATTACTGACATCGGTGAAGAAACCTAGACTTCAAGTATAACTCCGTAATCGCCAACCAGTCTTGAGCTAGCATGGTGATCAAGGTTCGTGCCTTCGCTGTATGTCAAGAGGCCTTTGTCCTGCAGTGTGTCAATCTTAGGGCGCGTTCCCCCACTATGTCGTAACGATTAATTTATCGTTGGACAACTGTCGATGTCGTCTCTAGCTGTTCCCACTAATACGATTGTTTGTAGTCAATTTTTTTTATCGTTTAGCGACTATCGTATCTAGCTGTTCCCATTGGATCGCGACGACATTTTACCGTTGATTTGCGGTCACGATTTATTCGTAATGATTTTTTTTATCGTTTTACGACTGTCGTGCTAGCCGTTCCCAGTGTCATGACAATCTCTGGTCACTGCAAAAAATGTTATAGACGACAGTAAATCGTGTCGTTCTATATGTGAACACTTCCATTTAAACATATAAGCCACGACACTTAAAACTACACGATTATCTGTCGTTACGACAAAGTGCGAACGTGCCCTTAGGCTGGTATTATGTATTATAATACTAGTTGTTTCCCGCGAATTCATCTGCGATCCAGGATAAATAGTAGCCTATGTTCTTCTCCAGGTCATGGTCTACTCATGAGCTGAATTTCATCGAAATCCGTTCAGCCGTTTTAGCGTGAAAGGGTAATAAACAACAAACAAACTTACTTTCACTTTTATAAACTTAGTTACGTTGCTACATACCTTATCTTGCTCCCCTTCTTCAGGCACGACGCTCAGGTCGTGGAAGGCGACTGCTCGAACTGACCCGTCCACGCTGGCACAGTCCGGGCACGCACTGCATACAGACACGCTGTCCTGCCAAGCGATAATGTGCTTTATTTACTCCACATTTAATGTTTATTTAAGAATCAGTAGCCGATCAAAACTTAGGTGAACTAAGCTTGAAGTGAGCTGTCAGTATTGTCAATATTTAGCATCTGGCAGAATGACAGCTCACTTCAAACTCACTTTGCCTACTGACCTTTCACAGTAATTATTTTACCTCTGACAGCTACAATCCTTTTTTTTTCAGACACTTACTGACTAAAAACCACCCCGGTGTTCCCTCTCTCACCTACGCCGGGGGTCGCGGGAACGAACAATACTTCCGCAACCCCCGGCTGACAGCTGCAATCCTACAGCAACCTTATTACCATGAAATTAAGAATTATTGTGATATTGAGAAGGATGCAAAATCAGATGTAAAATAACTATGAATGGACTGTAAATTTTCACGGACAGATATTTAGGTACAGAGGGAGAGAGGTCGAGGGGGAGAGGTCGGAGGGGCCCGTGGCTAAATAATTACAGCCGCACAGGTCGATCGATCAGGTTAAGCTACGCTTGCCGCGGTTGGTCTGTGGATGGGTGACCATCTTTACATACCGAGACCTCTCCGTGCCTCGGAAAGCACGTTAAGCCGTTGGTCCCGGTTGTCATCCGTAGATCTTTGACAGTTGTTACGGGTAGTCAGAAGCCCGCAAGTCTGACAACCAGTCTTACCTAGGGGTATCGTATTACCCAGTAACTGGGTTGTGGAGGTCAGATAGGCAGTCGCTCCATGTAAAATACTGGTATTCAGCTGCATCCGGTTAGACTGGAAGCCGACCCCAACATAGTTGGGAAAAGGCTCGGCAGATGATGATGAGATATTTAGGTACAGAATAGATAGACCGGGTGCTGCCGTTGCTATCATGACGGTAGAAAAGCGAAAACTTTTTGATATTTCTGTAAAAGAGATTATATAACAATCGCATCAAATTCGAATAGCATAAAAAAAGTTATTACGTCAATGTCAAAAACCATTTTTCGGTAAAGTTTTTTTTTTTCGTGTACAAATTTTTTTAAAGTAATCTTTAAACAAACCCAACTAAAAACTAAACACAAACCCCCCAAAAGATGAATTTTTTAGATCTCCCTGTTGAAGTAGGGATGATCATATTTAATTATTTAGATACTAAGACAAAAATCAATGTCTACAACTGCTCTGAACAAATCAGGGAGTATTTCGCATCAGGATGGTGCTACTTAAAGAGTGTTGTTCTTTCAAGAAGCACCTTAGGAACTGTAAAGACTTTAGATGATAAACTATTTGTGAACCTTGGAGAACATATCCGAGTCCTGAACCTGAGCGGAGTACAAGACCTCAGCGTACAGAACCTAAAACCTCACATGGATAGATTTGTAAACCTAAAATCTTTAGATATAACCTTTACCAACATCTATCTACCAGATATAGGACAAGTGTGCCCGCAAACTGTTAAAAATATCGCCATCAACTTCTTCAAATGCCCCAACAGTTATAAAAATGAAAACACCCACATAAAATGCAGAGAAATATTTAAAGAGAGGCAGTTTGAAGTTATACATTTTGTGATCTTTGAATTTATTGTGTCAGCGTCTCCACTTAAGTTTCTCAAAGGCGTGTCTATGATAAAAGACTTGAAATTAACAATATCTGACAATTATAAAGATTTCTTCGATTTAAGCCACCTTGAAACTAGTCACAGTGATCTATACGAAATTGAAATCAACTTTAACAAGCTAACGTACATATTCAGGGACTGTGCAGTAACTCACAAGTGGTCCGCACAATTGGACGGAGTTTCGATGTTAGATTTCAATCAACTGGAGTACATGTTCATTATGTATTTTGAAAACATTTCAATTTATGTGTCACCAATATTTGCAAACATGTTCACAACATGCTGCAATGATTTAAAAGTCGAAGTTAGCACTAGTTTACCACAAAACTTTATGCTTGATGGCAATATTATTTTCAAGGCTTGGAATAAAGCTACAACAAAGTTTGATGATGCATTTTTTAGTAAATTACTTTTGGAGTTAAAAGACTACTTTCCTACTTATGTCTGCATGCACAACCAAAGAAAGATGCAGATTTTTAAGGCTCCAAGTAGTTGGTACTGCATCGATTGCTGTGAAAATTTTGAGAAAAAGTTAAACGATTTACCAGACAAAGTTACCTTAACAGATTTCTGTCGACATGACGGCATTGTGAGGAGATGTCGACGACCAATTAGCTTATCAAAGGAATGTAAAACTACACGGCACTTAACGTTTTTGAGGATTAATAACGTACCGCTCAGGAAGGACTTCTTCACTAATTTGTTTACCGCTTGTCCTAAATTGGTCACGTTAGATATTTACATGGAAAAAAATGGCATGATCCGTGGCTTTACAGAGTCTTTGTCGAAGGCGAGACATATAGCGAAGTTGAAGAATTTCATGTTGACGTCGGAAGACGTCGAGTACGAGATTATTTTTGAGATTTTGAGCCACTGTGTCAGTTTGGAGAACGTTCACATTTGCGAGTATCAGCGAGCGGCGAACGACGATGAAGTTAATACAGACAGTATTGTACTTTTTATAGAGAAGTGTGTGAATTTGTATAGTTTGTTTATAGAAGCTGACATGGCAGGGGAGAGCCTGACGATGCTCATGGCTCCTCTTAGAATAGCAGCGCAAACTTTAGAGAGGGATCATCTTTGTGTGGAAGTGTGTGAATCTTATTGTGGTTGGAATCCATTTGTAGATGTGTTTAATCCGAGTCCTTTACATATTCTTAATTGATATTTTGTTTGATATAATTCTGTTGACGTAAAATAAATATATAAATATCATGTTGAATAGTATTATATATACAACTAAATTTAAACTCAATGAAGGCGGGCCCTAAACGATCGAATTATATTGCACAACATCACGAATTGACCAATGTTTATGATCGTTTAGGGTCAATATTGAAGATTACGCAATGATTGAACAGAAGTTGGGGCGAGTTTATGTTTTATTGCACCGTTTAGGATAAGAATTGCGCAGGTCTTGCTCAGGCGAAGAAAACATTGAGGCATATGAATAGGCCGTCAATGTTATTGCGTGATAATAATGGATCGTTTGAGTGCAAGGGTACCTGATTCAATCTTATTGTAGGTGCATGCGCTCTGCCCGCGCGCCGGCTTTTGGAAATACCATATTGTATACTCGTAGAAAGCGCATCATGACAGATATTCTATTAACAGAATTACCAGATACAGTTCTCTCTTAGAGAAAACAAGCTGTTCTTATCAACCAAATGATTGGGATCATGGTAAGTCTGCCTTTGTATAAGTTCAGCTCAGTTTTATCTTATTGGCAATATGAAAAGGAAGGGTATGATGAGAAAGAAGTAAGCGATGTAGATTGTAGATGCTTACTTGTTTCATTACAATCTCTCAAAAATCATGATCATCATCTGCCTAGCCTTTTCCAACTATGTTGGGGTCAGCTTCCAGTACTGGTGCTCAGCTCATCAGTTGCTTCTGCTTAGATGCAGCTGATGAGCTGAGCGCCAGTATTTTTCCCAACTATGTTGGGGTCAGCTTCCAGTACTGGTGCTCAGCTCATCAGTTGCTTCTGCTTAGATGCAGCTGATGAGCTGAGCGCCAGTATTTTTCCCAACTATGTTGGGGTCAGCTTCCAGTACTGGTGCTCACCAGTATTTTACATGGAGCGACTGCATATCTCACCTCCAAAACCCAGTTACTGGGTAAAACGACAACTCTTGGTAAGAGTGGTTGTCCGACTTTCGGGCTTCTTACGATCATTGAGATGGGATATAACTTCTATGTCTATGGGTTTAACGTGATTTTAGTTGCCAGAGGGGTCTTGGTCAATCTGTCGCAGATGCAAAGAGTTCTATTTCTTTTACAACCTTCTTCCCTTCCTTTTCTTTTGGACCGTAACATTATGACTTAAATAAAAATGCAACGTACGTCCGAGTGTTCCGGCGAAGACCGTCGGTCTCGCAGCATGCTGTCCAACCGATCATACTCGTACCGAAGAGCTGATATCTCACGTTTTAGCTGGTCGTTTTCACGCTTCAGCTTCTTTATGTCCGATTGACCTGTGGAGTATTCATTTATTTATGAAGGTTTTGTTTTCCATGGCTCTACCGAAACACACCGCACTGTTTGAACAATCACTATTCCTCCCAATTATACTGGTGTTTTTTTTTAATGCTCCAAATTTTTACAGGGTGTTCTACTCAGGAATATGAACAATTTTCACTATGGGACCAACTCTGAAATCACGAAAACAAAATCAGCTGTTTAATACAAAAGTTCAATACCTACTTCACCTAAATGTATGAAACAGCTGATTTTTTTTTCGTGATCTCGGAGTTGGCTCCATAGTGAAAGTTATTCATATTCATGGGAACATCCTGTAAAAATTTGGAGCCGGTAAAAAAAAGCATGCTGTATTTTCTTATAGTTGGTAGTCTTACCAAGAACAGTTTTTGGATAGATCAACCAGAAGAGATCAGCAGGTTAATTGCGTAACACACTATCAGTAGCAATGGGTTTCATTTTGACAGTTCAACATCATCCATTGCGTTATTTACGTTGTTGAGCAGACACATTTTTCGAACATATGGAGCAATGGATTAGCAATATGCTTCAAAATGATTCAAATTGAGAGTACCTAATAGTGTGTTACGCAATTAGGGTGCTGCCGTGCGATTCTGTAACCATCTCACCGTGAAAGCTTGGGTGAAGTGAGCGTGGAGTGAGCTGTCATTCGCTAGGGATTAACACTATTAAGTGCTCACTTCACTTATGATTTCACGGTGAGATTTTTATAGAATCGACCGGCTGAACTACATATACTACATAATTAAAAAAAAAAATTTTTTGACATTTTTTCCGTCGATAAAATTGTTTATATTTTCACCCTTTTTAATATGTGCACTTTATAAAGACTCACACTGTATTTTAACAATATTTTGCGTTTTATTAGCATGACGTTAATATTTTTCGACTATCAATAGTACTGTGTTTGATGCTGGTGCTCACTCAATCCACTTTATACAGCCGGTCGATTCTGTAAAAATCTCACCGTGAAATCATAAGTGAAGTGAGCTTGAAGTGAGCAGTGTCAATAGTGTTAATCCCTAATGACAGCTCACTCCACGCTCACTTCACCCAAGCTTTCACGGTGAGATGGTTACAGAATCGCACGGCTAAACCCAGTATTAATTACTTACCTCTTTCAACTTCGGCATTGATATTGATAGTACGCAGTCGCAGCTCTTCGTTCTCGTATAGCATGCCCCGGGAGGACTTCCGGTCCAACCTGCGGGCAAATTATTACTATATCTTCAGAGATTGTTTCTATAATAACCATGGTCTTAGCTTGGGCTGTCCATCTTCAGGTTCATGACCAATTTTCTCTAGAAAAGAGTATATGGGCCACGTATTGTTTTTTTGTTTCTCTATATTTCCAACCTAGCTAAAATGTTTGTATATTATGTAGATTTGAATTTCTGGAAACACAACTTTGTCATATAACCTTCGTAGTTGATCGTGTGTAGTAAATAAACTTTGGTAAAGATGTGTGGTCATGTCTGATAATTATGTCTGTCTGGTAAATGACCATGGGAATGACAAATATGAAATGGCTGCATGTTATTTATGCCCAAAATTGAGGAACTTTAGAGTACTTATTAGATATAATATGTAAGATGTCCATGCTTACAAATGCGACAATTTTAACAGAAGAGTATGTTAAAGTTGATGCTTACTTGAGGAATGGTTTCACAGTAGTAACCACCTCAGATTTGAATGTAAGTAATGATAGCAGATGATGCGACGAATATGCGAAAGCGAAATAGAAAAGAAGTGGTGCTGTAAAAAATGAAGATTTATAACTATGCTTGAAAACATTGTAACTTTGAGGTTTGTGACTGTACAAACATCCACTGCTGAACATGGTTCTTTTATCATAAATCACTCATCATCTGCCTAGCCTTTTCCCAACTATGTTGGGGTCGGCTTCCAGTCTAACCGGATGCAGCTGAATACCAGTATTTTACATGGAGCGACTGCCTATCTGACATCCACAACCCAGTTACTGGGTAATACCCCTTGGTAAGACTGGTTGTAAGACTTCCGGGCTACTGACGACCCGTAACGACTGTCAAAGATCCACGAATGACAGCCGGGACTAACGGCTTAACGTGCTTTCCGAGGCACGGAGGGGTCTTGGTATGTGAAGATGGTCACCCATCCACGGACCAACCGCGGCAAGCGTAGCTTAACCTGATCGATCGACCCGTGCGGCGGTTATTACTTAGCCACAAGCCCCTTTCTCATAAATCACTAACGTGTGATATATATGGAGTTTTTCTTCTAAAAGTGGTTTCAGATAAAGAGAGCTTCTATTTTAAAGACAAAATGCTTTCTACTCGACACCCCAAATGGAGCAGAAGTGATTTTACCAAACAATCTAGAGTTTTAGTTAGCGTCGCAGTATAATACTAATAGGCTTTATTTTGTAGGAGCCATGCCCAACAGTGGACTACAAAAATCTGAGAAGAGAACGGAAAACGTAAACTGAGTGCGCTCCAGCCTCAAGAGTGTTAACAGAGACATTCCT
This sequence comes from Eremobia ochroleuca, assembly GCA_949629135.1. Taxonomy (NCBI): domain Eukaryota; kingdom Metazoa; phylum Arthropoda; class Insecta; order Lepidoptera; family Noctuidae; genus Eremobia; species Eremobia ochroleuca. The sequence continues at coordinate 10,711,160 of OX451409.1, read as the reverse complement.
CTCATACGCCATTTACAGTGCACATAATAGGGACACCATTTTACCCGTCTTCCTCTTCCTGTAACGCTTTGGCCCTTGCCATGGTTTTCTTGACTCTCCACAAGACGCGATCTTCTGCCAACTGTAGCCAGAAAGTACCACCGTACCTCCTGACGCCCATCCCTGGATACGCCCCATACACCTTTTGTCTGTCTTAAGTTCATGAGAGTTAGGCACTGGAATTTTGAAATTTCCTAGGTCTCTTCCAGATGTGCACTATAAACGGGTGACGTCATGATTCAAGATGGTGGAAAGTTAGAAGCTACTACTATGGAGTCATGCGTGGATTGTCAATGATGGTGATGGGGTGTGCTTTTGTATTTTGTAATGAGAAAGTCTTTGGCTGCGACTTACATAAAAATCTTCATAAAATAAAAATATTTGTTAAATTCCACGCCATAAATAAAAGAGCTACATGGATCTTTTGGAGCCTGAATGATATTCTCACGGGGGCGTTGTTGGTAAACAATTGTGAAACTGTCACATAAATTATATTGAAAAACAAGATGGCGGCGTTAGTTCCGATTTTGGCCACACGCCAAAAGATCCTCATAGCGTTGTGAACATATCCTGACTTCCCATAGTGTTGGTCGGTTGTCGGATATGTGTCACTGGTACTCACTTCCGGTTGGGTTTGACGTTGACATCTTTTCTGCGCGTGCGCAGCATGCTCGCTCCCGTCATGCCCGACATCTTGCCGCTTGTCAGCCATGCGACGATTAACACCTGGAACAATTCAAATATTTCTTTAGAAAATTGGTTGTTAAAAGTAGAAAACGAGACGGTTTAGTTTGCTGTAAAAACAAGCTGAAACATAAAATGCCATATATATTTTTTTCACGATTGTCGATGAATTTCTTGTATCTTGATTCATTTGAAAATAAAAGTAGTGGATGTTTTGAAAACCCAATATTTTTTAAAATAAAATACACAACACACCTTGATAATTAAAGGCACTTTCAAATCCATTCCACACATAATTTTTTAAATCCTTTTTTTATTACACTTGACGACAAGATTCCGATACGACACGTGACGACGTGACGATGCGTAGTGGTATTGCCAAGTTATCACGGCACAAGGTCGTAACTAAATGGCTTCATATATCGCAACGTAGGGTTTCCTTTAATGTAAACAGAGAACCCTTGCGTGATGATTTCAATTGTTGTGTAACTTAGTAAAATGTAATAATAACTGTTACACTTAAGAACATTATCAATCAATACGGTTAAAATATTTCCACAACCGACTCTTCACAGAGATCGTAATAGGCAGAAAACTAATTTATTTCATACGACCCGCCCCGGCTTCGCACGGGTGCAATGGAGAAACACTGATAATTTTATTTCTCGTAAAAAGTATAGGATAAAAAATGGTTATTGTGGGTTATCCCTAAGAGATAGACATATACCATCGCGGACTTTTTTGTAGATCTTTTTAAGGTGTACAGTAAGCTTCAAAGAAACCGGACCCCCCTTTGATGATGATATCATACGTTTAAGTTTTTCGTAATGTAACGTAAATGGCGTGTTGGTCTAGTGGTTTGGACTGCGGCTTAGCAATTCGATGGTCACGAGTTCAAATCCGCGGATGAGATTTATTTTTTTCTTTTTTTTTAGTTTCTTTAATAGTTGATTAGGTTAGATTAGATTTTCGTAACTTTATTTCAGAAAACATCCATATTTAAGAAAACAAATGTGAAGTATGAGGTTTGTAAGAAAAGCCAGGCATGTTGCATAAACAATATTCATTTATTTCATTAATTACATTTCTAGGAATCCACATATACAGTTATTACGAGTATACAGTTTTCTATCTGTGTTAAATTAGGGTTATTTACTTAAAATATTAACTAAATACAAAATATATACCCTGGGTGAGGTGTAGAACGTTTAACATTAGATAACGGTTCCTTTATAGATATTTCTAGTAACATAACTACAATATTTATTTATTCAAACTTGTAAAAACATTATTTTTTTATACTCTGTATGATCTTATGGGGAAAAAAGCCTGGTTAAAAAATGAAATGTTGTCTGTGAATTACAGAGGAAGAACCAACATGCTAAACTATAACAGTATAGCAATATACATCTTTCTCTTTTATCACAATTTCTGATAACCCTTTTAACACAGCATTAGAAAAGTATGTGAGGTCAGATGGTGCATCGCTAACACATTACAAGACTACTTGTAAACAAGAGTAACTGGATTCATAATAATAAAGGTTGTTTATTTTTGATTAACTATGAGATAATGATCCCACAAATATTGGGAATTATTAACACTTGCTCAAACGTTCCAATGCAATTTTATCAGATAAGTTACACAATCAATCTGCCACGATGGCAGTCACTGTCTATCACTTCTTGAAGACTTTTCATGCCCGAAACCATATTGAAGCTTGCAGCACTATTTCGAATTAGTTCCCAGGTTTTATGTGTCCCAAGGTGTCTCTCCGATTCATTAGTGTAAGCAGTTGGGTGAGATCGCATTTCACATCACCCGTCGCTTGATACCTTTGTATCCATCTACGAACTATTTTTCTCTGTAATGAAAACAATAATATTAGAAATACATAAAAAATCCACCTTGTAAGTAATAATGCAACATGGTTGTAACAATAAATATATGTGTATAACGTAAATCTTACCGTTAAGCCCACATTGCTCGTGCTATTTTCTTTATGCTTTGTTCCTGTTCCCAGAGAACAACAATTATTTTAGCCTTCAAAAAGTTGTTAATCGCACCATACTATCGGTTAATAGGATCAACTGTTCAAAAACTTCGTAAATTGGATAATTTTACGACGAAAACATTACACACAAGCTGATCGGCACGAAAACGAAACGATTTGAAAAAGAATTATACCCTCAATCACAGTTTAGTAAATAGGGCGAAGAAGTATTCTAAATTCAACCTTAGCTCACAGTTCATACAGCAGTTAAGTTTCTGAAGTAAAATGACGGTAGTGCAACAATCGGAATCAAGCACAATCTATTCAACCAAACAAGAAATCTATGCTAATTTCAACCTTATCTTTTAGTTAATTGAAGAGTTACGTATTGCATTTTGTAAAACAAGGTTGTGGACGGTAGGTGTATCTCACGTGGTGGAAGTTGAAATTTAAACCTTAATGTCTAGAAGATTAGACCGTTATCAAACTTGTTCGATAAAAGGAGTAATGCTATTCAAATTTTCGTTGAGATTATTAACTGCGCCAATAGCCTATTGGTATAAGGCACGGTCTTAATGATCGTCTGGCGCCTGGTGATGTGGGTTCGTATCCTATACGGCGTAGTGTCTTTTTGTAAGTTATTCTTGGTATACGGTTCGGCCAGAAGCGGAAAAAAATACCACAATACCTAATTATTAAAAACATACAAATAATATTTGAGTCGGATCGGTGGATGCTCGGGCAGAGATGGGTGCGGCGCGGGCGGCGGGGAGGGAGCTGCTCGGGGCCAGTCACGTGACGCACCCGCCGTCGCTTGAGCGATTATTCTTTAAGTCTTGGCGGGGTTCGTTTTCTCTGACGCGTACTGTACAATACTGTAGTACATTATGTTGATCTATCTCGACGGGTTCAGCCAGCGTTTACAATGTAAGCGCAAAAAAATGTGTTTATTTACGACATTACATTAAAAACCTCTAAAATTATCAGTGTTTCTCTACTATATTATGCATGTATTATACATATAAACCTTCCTCTTGAATCACTCTATCTATTAAAAAAAACCGCTTCAAAATCTGTTGCTTAGTTTTAAAGATCTAAGCATATCGTCGACCGTAGGTTCAATTGCTGCAAGGGACAAAATACGATTTTTCAGGAGAGGCCGACAAAGTTTTTTTTCGGACTAAATCGCCCATAACTTTTTTTGTTATTAACCTTTTTCGGGTCTGATTTCACACATAAACTTGTATTTTAGTGCTCTATCTACATGTGTAACATTTATTTAAATGAGTTAGCTATTTAAGAAAATAGATGTCCCTTACAACAACGTATTTTGTTAGTAATGTCCCTTACTGCCCAAGTATCTTGTAGTCCCGTCCCTTACATTAAATTGACCTCTACGTTGGATCCAATCTATTAATGAAAAAATAGTCTAAAGGACATGTTGAACAAATTTATGAAAAAAATACAATGTAAAGAGATTTTTGACAGAAAATGAAGTACACACTTTTGACGTACGGATATCTTAAATTTGGAAATCGTTATAAGAAATCATTTAAAAGACATGAAAATGTATTAGAACCGTGTGTGTGCTTTTTTGTATGTCGCTTACATGCAATGTTTGTACATTGTAATAGCAAATTTGTATTAGTTTGAATAAAACAATTTTTATTTTATTGTATAAAAATTGTTTTATTAATAATTGTTTTATTTATGACCATTTTTTTAATAATTTGATTTTAATAAACATCTTAATAAAATCAAATTATTAAAAAAATAGTAACAATTTTACCTATACTTACTTTGAATTCTTATTCAAATAAAAGAGTAGCTGCAAAAACCGCGCACAATCCCGACCAAACATGTAGCTGAAGTTCCAAACGTTTGAATTCCAAAAGTAGAAAAGGCTGCTCTACTACTTTCTTTTATGCAAAAAATCGAAATAATGAAAGATATATTGAATAATAAACCTTAATTACGATTAATAAGACATATCATTGTAACATATTGTTATTATTGCATTAGAAAAAAAAGTATAGAGTGATTATCTAAATAATAAAAAGGGAACAATTTAATCAGATTACATTTATAAAAAACAATAAAAATAATGGCTTTTTGGCAAATTTAAGTTGTCTGGCCCCTTGAAACTTTTTGAAAAATTTCTGGAAAATCAACTAAAGAGTGCCGAATGATTTTCGAAAATATTTATCATCCGGCAACTACCCCTTCTATTGTTTATTATTTATAAAAAACAACAAAAATAATGGTTTTTTAGCAAAATTAAGTTCTCTGGCCCCTTGAAACTTTGTAAAAAATTTCTGATAAATCAACTAAAGAGTGCCGAATGATTTTCGAAAGCATTTATCATCCGGAAACTACCACTTCTATTGCTTATTTTATAAAAAAACAACAAAAATAATGGTTTTTAGCAAAATTAAGTGCTCTGGCCCCTTGAAACCATGTGAAAAAATTCTGGAAAATCAACTACATAGAGCCGAACAATTTTCGAAAATTTTTTTCATGCGGAAACCACCCCTTCTATTGTTTATTTATAAAAAATAACGGCTTTTTGGCAAAACTAAGTGCTCTGACCCCTTGAAACTTTGTAAAAAAATTCTGATAAATCAACTAAAAAGTGCCGAATGAATTTCGAAAATATTTATCGTCCGGAAATTAACCCTTCTATCATTTATTTATAAAAATAATGGTTTTTTAGCTAAATTAAGTACACTGGCTCCTTGAAACCTACTTCCCTACTACAAAGTTTCAAGGGGCCAGAGCACTTCGTTTTCCCAAAAAGTCATTATTTTTGTTGTTTTTAACGACAGATGAACTCGCACTGATACCACTTTTTTATGCCCGCGCGCTGCTTTCGCATTGGTACTATCCTCTCTTTTGCACACAGAAAGACGTTATGAGATAGAAAAGGATGGTAATAGTGCAATTATTCGATTCAAATAGGTGTAACGTTGACACTGCTTAAAGTATGACAATGCAAATTGGGGTAAGGGACAACTATGTCAAAACTTATTATTGTTTCTTAAAAAATAAACCATGTAATGGTAATTCGTTGATTGGGAAGACCCTTACCTTTTTTGAAGTGGATTGGCGACTATAATTACACCATTTCAAGTTCCTATATTGCATAGTTTTTCAGATACATTGTTATTATGGGGCTGATTCTAAATTTGGATCCAAAAATCATTCGAGTAAGGGACATTTTTTTTAAGCTAGAATTTTTTTATATTCACCATTCGATAGAGCGAAAAATTCTGAACAAAACTGTATACTCAACTCATTTTGGGTATTTTGTCCCTTACAGCAATTGAACCTACGGTCGACGATATATAGGGACAGACAGACAGGGAAGCGACTTTGTTTTATACTATGTAGGTAGTGATACCTAGTGATGTAAGTTCAGTGCATCTTTTTCGTTCTATTTCATTAAGAAAAGGACAAAAGGTAAATATTAGTTTAAGTCCTGTCAAATTAGTCAGCGCTTGACGTATTTTTAGTAACCAAATTTTGAATCACGACTAAACTTGTCTATGGAGTAACTTAATTTGACGGGACAAAACTAATGTTCATCTTCTGTCCTTTTCTTAATGAAATAGAAAGAAAAAGATGCATTGAACTTAAAAGTTTAGTTTGTGAACAAGGGAATCGGCGCCAATACCTACCTAAGTAGGTACAGACGCCAGCACATCAAGCTACCCGAAACTGACAGATTTTCCCAATCAACTTTGAACCTTATGCTTTAGCGATAAAGTTGAAAATCTATTAAAGAAATCTGACAGAATGTAGTAGCTTGATGTGCTGGCGTCTGTACTATGGTATAGGTATAACGAAGAAGAAATACTTGAATTAGATCGTACACAATTCTTAGACCAATATTATAGAAATAAGATAATATACGGTGTAGTGATGCAATGAAAGCGAAATTAACAAAATCTCTGGAGTACTACCACGGAACAGATAAATAAGGTTAAATACCTTATTCATCTATTCCGTGAGTACTACGGTAAGTTGTTGATATTTTAAGCGCCTGACCAATTTCTAATAGCAAACAGTTGCACGAACGAAGTTAGATATAATGATTATTTTTGCATTATTATCTATGCACTTTTTAGAAATCGAAGGAATTCGTGCATATTCCTACTAGGTATGTCAAAAAAAACCTCAAACTACCCTTAACTTTATTTTAACAATATGTAGGTAAGATATGAAAAGAGGAATTGGATAATAAGAATATTCAAATTAATCTACTGGTAGCCCACCACTTAATTGATTTGAATGCTGTCTATAAAACAATATTAAAATTAAATAATTATAATCGAATACAATACAACACATGCAGTGAAATTATTATTTTCTCATGTAGACTGCAACATATTTCGCATACAAACTGCAGTCCGTTTTCAGTTCACCCGCTTATGGGTTGAAAACGGGTCAACTGGGTGCTGGCGATTCCAAAAATACTTTCTTAGCTCACTTCTAACTATCTAAAAACCAAGAGTTTTGATCTTCCAAATCTTTTCCTAAAGCTTTCACGTTTTTCAGAGAGTGCAGATGACGCACTATCTCTACCGTAAACGTAAGAAAATTTCTCGAAATTATAATTTGTTAGTGTAACGACTGTATTGAAAATGCGATAAATAATTTGTAATTTCTCAAATGCGGTGATGAAAACGTCATTCTGGAATTTTGGAGAGATGTAATGGCGGTTTAGTCTACATTTGACAGATTCTATTTTTGACATCATAGTCTACATATGACAGATTCTACATATGACAGATTCTACATATGACAGATTCTATATTTGGCAGATTCTACATTTGACAGATTTTGAAAAAAGTGAGACAAAAAAAAAAATTTGGCCCTCCCATAGTAAATCAATCAGCTGGTAGTCAGTTTTGTAAGGGAGGGCCAAATTTTTTTTTCATATTTCGACCTATGTTCTTTGGGGAAAGTTGTTGAGTTTCATGAGCACATTCACCTCCTTCAGGGTTGATACCCCCCCTTCCGTTACACGCTGTATAATACAAACTTTTAATACTAGTTATAAAATCAAATTATGCTTATCAATAAATATAATGAATACTATATAATAGTATTAATTTTGATGCCATAATGTTCTTTGCTTGTCTCACTTTTTTCAAAATCTGTCAAATGTAGAATCCGTCAAATATCGAATCTGTCTTATGTAGAATCTGTCATATGTAGACTATGATGTCATAAGTAGAATCTGTCAAATGTAGACTAAACGGTAATGGCGCCGATTCCCTTGTACACAAACTAAACTTTTAAGTTCAGTGCATCTTTTTCGTTCTATTTCATTAAGAAAAGGACAGAAGATGAATATTAGTTTAGTCCTGTCAAATTAAGTTACTCCATAGACAAGATTAGGCGTGATTCAAAATTTGGCTACTAAAAATACGTCAATTTACGTCAGGCGCCGACTAATTTGACAGGACTAAACAACTATTTATCTTCTGTCCTTTTCATAATGAAATAGAAAGATAAAGATGCACTGAACTTAAATTTGGTTTAGTTTTGAACAAGGGAGTCGGCGCCATTTGCTTATTCACACACACCCGTGACACACACACATTTTTAATGGGGATAGGTAGAAACTACAGAACGCCACGTGCTGCGATAATAATTGGCTAGGGTTTTTTTTCCAATTATGTACGAGTATACCTATTTGCGTATTGCTTCATTAGTCAATGATTAGGTACTTCCCCGAATCAACTCATTCTCAATGAGTCCTAGAGACTGCTTCTTATCCACGACTAATTAAACTAATTTACTACAAAATACGTACTTCTATTGCACTTAAATTATTTTTTAAACACAGATACAACTATCACTTGTTCAACTTAGCAACTTAGGTAACTGCAGCCCAACAGCGCTGCACAGCGCTCTATGGCGCCCTAATGCCTAATCCAACATACATTTTATGTTACTTTAAATAAGCTGCTAAATCGCCTTACCTTATTCCTTAATAAGATTATCGCAGGCTGACTTGTCCGAGATGGAGAGTGTACTGAACCCGGCTCGTAAAAGAGCCACTCGACTTGGATCATGCGCAGTAAAAAATGCTGACGGCGATCGTAAAGGTACGTACGGTCTACATCACTGCCTTGGCAACAGATAGAATTTGATACCGCCTTTATTGCGTAGCAGTAAGAGCGGTATTCGAAGTTCAACTGTTACTGATGTTGACCGTATTTAGTGAGGCTTGGTTTTAAAGAATTTGTGTCGTTTTAAGGAGTGGGAAGATTGATAGATAAACTGTCTTCAATAAGATAATCGGAACGTATAACGTCTGTATTCTCCGAAGAGGTAAGCAGCGGTGTAATAGTCTGGTGAACTCTTACTTCCCCTGCTTTACTATTATGTAAGCCGTTGGTCCCGGCTGTCGTAGATCTTTGACAGTCGTTACGGGTAGTCAGAAGCCCGAAAGTCTGACAACCAGTCTTACCTAGGGGTATCGTATTACCCAGTAACTGGGTTGTGGAGGTCGGATAGGCAGTCGCTCCATGTAAAATACTGGTACTCAGCTACATCCGGTTAGACTGGAAGCCGACCCCAACGTAGTTGGGAAAAGGCTAGGCAGATGATGATGATGACTGTGAAATCTTAAATGAGGTGAAGTGACCTGTCAATAGTGTCAATCCTAGCATTAGATGGAATGTCTATCTGGAATTTCTCAGCAGTAGCCCGGAGTCTGGATTTGTGCCCGTTTGATGGCAATAATCTCGCCCCCTATTTCATAGGACTTTAAAATAACTGGCGTAATTTTGGTGTTACCTACAATGGGCGTAGTACACCTCTGCCCAATCCTTCGGGGGAACAGGCGTACTTTATCTTATGTTATGATGTGTGATATTATGATTGTAATCTGCATTTAAACAGGCGGGATGTGGGTAGTTGTTATAATCTCTGCCTACTCGTTCGAGGAGTACAGACGCCAGCACATCAATCTACTACAATCTGTCAAATTTCTTTAATACACCCTGTATTAAAGGAATTTGACAGATTGTAGTCCCTGGAAGTATGGATCAAATCGAATAGAGGCGTGGGCAAGGTCATTTCCAAATGTTTTAACCCTGAGAAAGTCGGTGCAGTTGAATAAAATGTTTGCTCAAAAATTGAATATTTTGTTTGCTTGTTTGCCAGCACGTAGCCTGTGCAGTAAATGTGTTTTTCTCATTGAACACGTTTTCTACCTGCGTAAAAGTATAACCACAGGAAAGGTCCACTCTTCTACAACGTCCTGAAAAAAAAATTGAATTGATAGCCCTGATAGTTTTTTTATGGTTTTTTTCTTTGAGCACTATGCGAAGTGATTGAAAAAATCAAAAATTGATAATAATTTTTGAACCGTAAAATAATTCACCGACATTCTCATGGATAAACAGTTTGGAAATGACCTTGCCCACGCTCCTATTCGGTTTGATCCATACTTCCAGGGACACCCTGTAGATTTTCAACTTTGTCACTAAAGTATTAGGTTCAAAGTTGGTTGGGAAAATTGAACAGTTTCAGTTAGCTTGATGTGCTGTCGTCTGTACGTCAGTGTACATATCATTATGTGCCACTTTTATAAATGAAACTACAATAGTATAGTAGAGAAATAAAGAAAGAAAAATTGTTGTCTGCACAAACAAGACGAAATTACAAAAAAAAATAAATAAACAAAATACACACACTAATACAGAAAAATTGTATACCACTGTTACCGTTTCTGTTGTTGTGTGTTATGTATTGTAACTTAAGTTACATTCGCATGAAAGTGTGAAAAGTTTGTCATGGCGGGATTTGCTAAATGGAGCTGAGAGTGGAATGACAAATGCTCACGCGTAACATACGACGATTTTGAATACACTGGCAAAAGAAAATTAAAGCGGACTTTTACTTTTATGCATGACTCAAAGTCCCCAAAAGCCTAAAATTAAAATAAAAAGAAAAAAATTACTTAAGTACTTTTATTAATTGAAGATTATTGAGTTGACAAAAACAAGTTTACATTTTCACAAAAAAAATTGGCGTAAAAACGTTCTTTTTTAGATACGATTAAAAACGCACCTCTCTGACTACAGATCATAGTTATCTGTGGCGTACTTTCACGCCCTAGTGCGGATATACAAAGTAAAGTACGCGTGTTCAATACACTGCTTTGTGAACCTAAAAGCGGCGTAATAAGAGACACTTTTTGAGCATGACCGTTGAAAAATATCAATCTTATTTTCTTTCAGACTTTTTTTTTTGTAAGTAAATAATAAAAATAAAATAATATAAAGCTTAGTACTTACCTACTTCACTTAGATAGTTCCAGAATTCTACTACATGATTAATATAACAACTAGGTACCTATAATGTTGCGTCAGAATCGCGCAACACTTTTTATCAGTGATGCAATAAGTACCTACTTCACTAAAAACTCCGTTGTCATAGTTTTACACCAAAATACCTATAATATAATTGTAAACACAATAATCAAAAAATCCCCGACCCCCCCCCAATCACCTTTCTTTTCATCAGTAAAACTATTACGCAATAATAAATAAAGTTAACGCAATATTTAGCTCCATTACACACACCGGCATTGATGTCATCGACCTACTGCTTTGTGTGTGTGCGTCAGAATTCTCGCCTCTCATTGGTCGACAAGGGACAATGAAAAGCAACAACGCAATATTTCCGCCATGTTATGTTTCGAGCCAATGTTGCTTCGCAGTTGCGCACTACGCTCCGAGACGTACGGATGTCGAAGTTAAAAAAAATAAAAGAATATATTAATTTTGCAATTATGGAAGGGAAAAATGATTGGTTTCCGAAAAGTGAAAGTAGGAGGGACATAGTGGAGTTTGTGAAGGAAGTGGAAAAGTATCCGTGTTTGTACGATAAGAATTTGCCGGAATATGCGAATAAGATGCATAATAGAAGAGCATGGTCCGCGATTGCTAAAAGGGCGAACACATCAGGTACGTTTTTGTTTGTTTTTTTTCTATCAACAGTTTGGTATTGATCTGTATTGGCTGCGCCAGTTGCAGCGCCTATTACAGAAACTAGGTCATCAGTTAAATGTGTATTCAATGTTTTTGGCGCGCTTTTCGTAACTGTACAAGTAGGTCATGTAAATATGTCTATTCTTCCTAAATCTTGATGTTTTTGCTTTTACTTTTTACCGTATTCAACTGCTTAATTGACAAAACAGTTAATAATAAATATACGTACTTATTGGTGTCAGACTGACTTGGCAAGAATAACAACCAACCTTTATGTTAACGTTGCATAAGCGATTACGGTCCACTTAAATATAAAACAATTTTGCAGTAAGTTGAATCATAATTTGAATTTTTATTGTTAGAAGTTTTATAGATACAATGTGCTTCACACTTCGACCAAACAAAATAGTAGTTGATCGAAACCTGTCCCGATGATTTTTTAAGAAGTAGACAGAAATTAACTCTCAGTTCTCTCCCAGACAGTCCCAGGATACTGTTTAATTTGTCAAGGCAGAAGCTTAGTCCTGAGTCCTTAGCGATGCGGATGAATTTTTTGATGCCCAATGAGCTCCTGCCTTTTTTCTTTAATTTTTTGTTATATACTTGTATATAATATACATATAGTTTAGTGTTAGCTTGTATATTGTAATTGTTGTGTCTTTGTGAATAAAAGTATGTACTAAATACTGATATTTGGTGACTTTTGAGGAGTCTTAAACTGTTACACTGGCTGCCCAGTGCGGCTATTCACATTCGAACCTTATTTTTATAAATAATCTCAAAATATTTGGGTAAGCATAGCTTCCAGACCTCTAAAACAATAAACTCGGTTCATGCTAGGATCGCACCTACTTACTTTTTTATTTTTTTACAAAATTTCGCTATGCAAAAAAAAAATCAGCTAAGCAGTTGCTAATACTGATAAACAAGACAGGTCAACTTGTAAGCATAAGATAAAGATAGATTAGTATAACAGCTATTTGGGATCTCCGAAAAACTTCCTTCCTTTTTCACAAGAGTGTTTGATAATCCAAACAAAACTTCTTATTTTTCCATCTTCTTGCAACGCGAACAAATACAAGTTAAACCAGTATTTGCTTGTTTAAAAAGTGTTGCAATAGAAGACGTCAGAGTCATTTGTCCATATTCGACGGTATAATCTTAGATTGCTTTCTTTCAAAAATATGTGAAATATTATGAAATAATGTTCGGTTTAGTCATAACGTTTACCCGTTTTGAATGGCAAAATGACCATCATTTCGACGTCACAGAAGGCAGTGACGTCGGACGCAATACGTCATTGTGGTCATCTCATTATCATACATTTTTTGTAGAACTACTTTTTGCATCTTTAAAAATCCATTAGGTCTCAGTTTAAAAAAGAATCTGATGGATGACGTTTTCTATAGACAATAATAGATCGCTAGATATGGACATCCCGGGTAAAAATGATATTGGGTGTGATTTCGGCCTCATTTCGGCGTGTTTTTGGAGTGTGTCTGCTTATTTTCGGCGACCCGAGTAAAAATGATTTTCGGCGTGTCGGCGTGTGTCGGCGTGTTTTCGGCGTTTCTTTCACTACCTCGGCCTGTTTTCGGCGTATTTTCGGACCGTATTTTTTACCAGGGGTGTGTCGGCGTGTGTTTTCGGCGTTTTGTTCACTACCTCGGCCTGTTTTCGGCATATTTTCGGCCCGTATTTTTTACCAGGGATTGTAGGAGTGAATGTTGTGGCGGTCTTTGGGAGAGGCCAATGTCTAAAAGTGGCGATTTTCGCCCGAAATGACGATCATAAAATTACCCCAATAGAGCTCAAAATTATTGCTATATCTGCAAACATAAGTTAACATGTTATTTTCCTTTGTTACAGTACCAGAATGTCGAGATAGATGGAGAAAAATTAGGATTTCCTTCATGAGATCTCTAAAGCAGCAAGCGAGCTCCAAACCCCCCATGAGACCTTACTACCTGACTGAAGAACTAAGCTTCTTGCATCCATTCCTCAGCATTCGGCCCAAAGAGTATAAAAGAAAGCAACCCAGTGAAAATCAAATGGAAATTGAAGTAGCTCCAGTAGAAAGACACGACATTTCTGAAGACAGTGCAAGCTCAGGTAACTTTGAACCCGAACATGTTGAAAGCGTCACAGAAATGAACAGAGTTCCAGAAATGAGCAGAAACACATCATACAATGACAATACGATACCAAATATTATGAATGGAATTAATAATAGTATAGAAAATGGACATGGAAGACAAAATACTAGAAATAGTTACTCTGATGATATAGAGTGTAACCCAAGAAAGATGTTCCTTTTATCCATGTTACCTGATATTGAATCACTGACGGAGCCAGAAATGAGAATATTCCGACGGGAAGTGATATCAACGATAGATAAAATAATAGGTGAACGTAGTATAAGCTCAAGAATTAAAAAGGATAGTATACTGGGAGATTAAATCAGATGAGTGTTAATGTATTTATAAATTTTTATTTGATGTAAAAAGTCAAAGTCAAAACAGTTTTGTCAGTACATTTCTGACTTGTTGAACTATGAGACCGTTGTTTCGTCTATGTGCGCTATCATTGTTTTTATGTTTTATATTTATATAGAATTTTGTTTGATGTAAAATGTCGAAGATGAAATCGTTTTTCAGTACATTTCTGACATGTTCGACTATGAGACTGTTGTTTCGTCTGTGTGCGCCGTCATTGTTTTTATGTTTTATATTTATTAATTTTTGTTTGATGTAAAAAGTCGAAGTTAAAACAGTTTTGTCAGTACATTTCTGACTTTGTTTCAACTGTGTGCGTCATAATTGTTTTTATGTTTTGTCTAAACGTCTGCGCACATCCTAATACAGCTCTAAGTCTACCTACACGGAGAGAAAATTCTTAGAAAAATTACCGTGCTCGTCACTATAAAGTGATTGCAAGTGACATCTACAGAAAATTTTCTAAGGGATATTGGGAAAAATTCTAAGATTTTTCTCTCCGTCTAGGCTTCTTGCCGTACATAGGTACATTTTAAATTATAGATCAGTATTTTTATTTATATAGGGTGCTTGGAAGCTGGATGCGAAGCCTTAAGGGGGTGGTAGTTGACACCATTTAGAGCATTTTGAGCCATACATGTCTTGGACAAAGTTTTTTTTATTCGGCTATAGTTGGTATGTTATTTTGACTAAAAGTTCGCAGATAAAAAAAAAAAAAAAAACATTGAAGTATGTTTTTTTTTCACGAATGGCTCAAAATGCTGTAAATGGTGTCAACTATCACTTCCTTAAAGCTTTGCACTCAGCTTCCAAACACCCTGTATAACCATTAACCAAGGCAGTAAATAAGGTAGCTAGTTAAAACAAAACGTAAACTAGTGCATCGTTTTACCCGACTACGGTAAAGAATGTATTGTGAATTTCACTGTGGGCTATGACTGTGAACGTTAATCAAACTGATGAAACGATTTAAAAACGTGGTTATTTTGGAGTGTGTTACGATGAAGTACCTACTTCTAAGCTATTATATGTATGTATTTATTAACGTGATTGAAACTTTTCTTTTCGTTTTTCCGTAGTCGGGTTTTTGTTTATCTCTCCATATCTAAAATACCTATGTCCGAAGATTAAAATTAAAATACTGTACCCAAAGATGAAATGTGTTTTATTTTTTCCATATTTAGGGATAACTGCTACGTAAGAAAAATGCATACATTAAAAAAATTGTGTCTTCAGAGTGCTCAATGATAAAAAATCGGTCAAGTGCGAGTCGGACTCGCGCACCGAGCACATCAAGCTACTACAATCTGTCAAATTTCTATAATAGATTTTCAACTTTATCGCTAAAGCATAAGGTTCAAAGTTGATTGGTAAAATTTGACAGTTTCGGGTAGCTTGATGTGCTGGCGTCTGTACGTTGTATAAATAGTGCAATTTGCATGTTCAATCTGAATCATTTTGAAGGATATCGCTAATCCATTGCTTCATATGTTCGAAAAATGTTTCTGCTCGGCAAGGTAAATAACGCAATGAATCTTGTTGAACTGTCAAAATGAAACCCATTGCTACTGATAGTGTGTTACGCAATTATTATTAACCTGCTGTTGTTTCAGTCTTAATTGCAAGTCATTCTAAAGAATGACTACCTACTCATGTTCTAATGATTACTACAGTAAAACTGTGATATCAGTTTTTATTTAGCATAATGAAATGTTAATCCTACTTAGGGAAACACCATGACATGCAACTCCAGGTAGGTGTCATATGATAAAAAAGCGCACAGAAAATTGCGTTTACGCCGTACGGCATTTCATACAAACTTTCAAGTCGCATAAGCGGGATACAAAGGTCTAAAAAGTTTGTAAAGAACATTTTCGAAACGTCTTATTTAAAAAAGGTAACTGGAAATCTCTGTTTCTATGGAAATTTTTAAATCGGTCTAATTTGGCTGTAAAACTATTTTTCGAAAATGTTCTTACTACTAAATTTTTAGACCTTTGTATCCGGCTTATGAGTACGAAGTTTCATTAAAATCGGTTCATTCATTTCGAAAAACAAGGGCTTGAAAGTTTATTATGAAATGCCGTACGGCGTAAACGCTCTTAATCTATTTTTCTAACAAGGAAACCTCGCGAGGTGTCCCTCACCGATTTAGTTGCGGCTTTACTATAATAATCTACATGAAAAATAATGAGATACGTATTTTTTCTTTTTTGCTAACAAACGTTTTAAAGGGGTGAAAATCACCCTCAAAGTCAGTTCGTACCCCAAAATGATGGTTTGCAGTTTTCACATATTTCTAATAATTTTTTTTCAAAATGACTTTAACCATTAAAAAGAGCATAAAAAATCATGAAAAATACCTTTAAGTATGTGAATAAAAGTGTTTTTCATAGTTTTTTATGCTCTTTTTAATGGTTAAAGTCATTTTGGAAATTTTTTATTAGAACTATGTGAAAACTGCAAACCATCATTTTGGAGTACGAACTTTGAGGGTGATTTTCACCCCTTTAAAACGTTTTTTAGCAAAAAAAAAAATACGTATCTCATCATTTTTCATGTAGATTATTATAGTAAAGCCGCAACTAAATCGGTGAGGGACACCTCGCGAGGTTTCCTTGTAAGTCAGGGTGCTCAAATTTTGAGATCGCTTCGCTCGGTCTTGAATGATCTTAATACAGACGCCAGCACGTCAGGCTACCCGAAACTGTAAAATTTTTCCAATCAACTTTGAACCTTAGGATTTAGCGATAAAGTTGAAAATCTATTAAAGAAATTTGACAAAATTATAGTAGCTTGATGTGCTGGCGTCTGTACAATCACATCACCAGTTTACCCCACTATCCGAGTCAGGATGCTCCAATTTTCTAGCTCACTTCGTTCGGTCTTGTATTCTCTTAGTAAAATCACAATAAAAACAACCTATCCCGCAGGGTAATTGCGTAACACACTGTCAGTAGCAATTGGTTTCATTTTGACAGTTCAACAACATTCATTACGTTATTTACGTTGTTGAGCAGACACATTTTTCGAACAAACGGTGCAATGGATTAGCAATGTGCTTCAAAGTGATTCAAATTCAGAGTAATAGCGTGTTACGCAATTAGGGTGGGTCCAGAATGCTCCAATTTACGAGCTCGCTTCGCTCGCTTTTTGATGAAATTCGCTAACTCGCTCTTACATTTGTCATAGTAAGATCACAATCACAACGACAGCTTCACCTTTCAAGTCAGTATGCTATTTTAACTAATTAGAAAAAAAATAAAAATAAACCCTCCTTCGGAGCTTCACCGCAGTCAGGTGAAAAGTACCACCTACAAATTTTGATACAGGGTTTCAGACTTAGGACTACCTAGCTACGCCACTGGCCATGTCCACAGCACCGAGCAATTTAATTTACTGCAAAGCCAACATTGTGGCATTTGCCACGAATTGTTCAATTTTAGATTCCCGTGTAACTACAGTACCTTCATATATTATACGTTATGCAAGTAAGACCGAGGAAGACAAAGTAGTCCTATAATGCAATAAAGGGTAGGATAGTGTGTCCATGCTCTAATTTGCATTCAGGACACTTTATAGATTAACGTAACACACTATCAGTAGCAGTTTGTTTCATTTTGACAGTTTAACAACATTCTTTGCGCGATTTACGTTGTTGAGCATACACATTTTTCGAATATATTGAGCAATGGAATAGCAATATGCTTTAAAATGATTCAAATTGAGAGTAATAGTGTGTTAAATGCAATTAGGGTGTTGTTTTCACATCATCGAAATGTTACTGAATGTAAAAAAATCCGTGTCTCGTATCGGGGAATGAGGCAAAGGCGATTGCCAATTTATTTATGGCCTCGTTTAGGGCAGAGTCACCATTAGGTCCATCGACGAGTGGGTCGAGTGCTATGGAGGGTTCCGAGGGCACGCCAATTATGTTCACCGTTAGGGAGGTTTCGTCTGTCTTGAGGGGTATGAAGCGGGGTAAGTCTCCTGGACATGATGGCTTAAGCGTGGAACACCTACGATATGCGGGTAAGCACTTACCACGTGTATTAACTCTGTTATTTAATGTATGTATGAGTCACTCGTATCTTCCAGAGGACCTCATGAGATCGATTGTCGTTCCTATAATAAAGAACAAGACAGGAGAGGCGAGTGACAAGTACAACTACAGGCCCATCTCATTGGCGACCATTGTTGCGAAGGTGTTGGACGGTTTGATTGACAGGCAGCTGGATAGATATATCACCCTACATGACGCCCAATTTGGGTTTAGACCACATCTGTCGACTGAAACAGCGATCCTCTGTCTCAAGCATACTGTCCAATATTATGCAGCAAGGGAAACACCTGTATATGCGTGTTTTTTGGATCTCTCCAGGGCATTCGACCTAGTTTCTTATGACTGCCTCTGGAAGAAGCTCACCCATGAGACAGACCTTCCTGGGGGACTGATTGCTGTCCTGAAGTATTGGTACTGCAACCAGTCCAACTGCGTTAGATGGGCGGGTGCTACATCCGATGAGTACAGGTTGGAGTGCGGCGTAAGGCAGGGGGGGCTTAGCTCACCTAGGCTCTTCAACCTGTATGTCAACCGGCTGATTTGTGAGCTCAGCAACACCCAAATCGGTTGCTCCATTGACGGGCAATGTGTCAATAATATTAGTTATGCGGACGATATGGTGTTGCTGAGCCCATCGATTAGTGCGTTAAGGAAGCTTCTCCGAATCTGTGAAGACTATGCGGTGACTCATGGTCTCAGGTATAACTCAACAAAAAGCGAGATCTTAGTGTTTAGGGGGAAGAATAAAATATGTGGCACTGTTCCACCGCTTTATTTGGGCGGAGTCACGCTGAAAAGAGTCACTCGTTTTAAATATCTGGGACACTGGGTCACCGAGAGTCTGTCGGATGACGCTGACTTAGAGAGGGAACGTAGAGCGTTGGCAGTCAGGTGTAACATGCTGGCTCGCAGGTTCGCACGGTGTACGCGAGAGGTTAAAATAACACTGTTCAGGGCCTATTGTCAGTCGCTGTACACGTGCGCCCTGTGGGTCAGTTATACACAGGGCTCGTACAATGCTCTACGAGTCCAGTATAATAACGCGTTCCGGGTAATGCTGGGGTTGCCGCGTTTCTGTAGCGCGTCGGGGATGTTCGCGGACGCGCGTGTTCCGGATTTCGGCTCGTTGCTGCGGCTGCGAATCGCATCACTGATGCGTCGGATGCGCGACAGCCCCAATAGCCTCGTGGCTACTGTAGCCGGCAGGGTGGATGGCCTAATGGTGTCTCACTGGATGGCGGTACACAGACCGTCTTTCAGGTATGTGAAGTAGCCAGGTAGGCAGGTAGGTTGCATTGTATTGTATTGTGTTGTATTATTATATTGTATTGTATTATATTGTATAGTATTATATTGTATTGTATTGTATAGTTTATTGTATTGTGTTATTGAATGTCTCTTTTTTTACGTTATGGAACTCTGGTCTGATAATAAAGTTTTTTATTATTATTATTATTATGAAAAGAAAAGAAAATATCACAAAATTTGCGATTTTTTAGCAGCCTTGGCTGAGCCTGACGTACCTTAAGTAACTGCACACGAGTGACACGCGTCAGCGGCAGAGGCAACTGCCGTGTGCCGACGGCTGCCGTCAACGCGTGTGCATTTTGATGCCATTTATAAGTTTCTCACTCAGGACCGAATTGTAAGAGTCCTCTTAACAGCAAGTTGAGACGACTTGAGTTGCTTAAAATATTTCCTACAGCTAGATTACAAAGTATTGTTTACCAGTGAGTCCCCAAACTAGTCAGTAAGTCTATTTAATCTACGAGTATACACATGTATACTCGTAGATTAAATAGACTTAACGCACGGCAAATGATTTGTATATACATATATACAAATCATTTGCCGTGCGTTAGTCTCGTAAAAACTCGCTTGACCGATTGTGATGAAACTTTGATAAGTTGTTGTGAGCACGCCGGAGAACGTTCCTTATAAAAAATAGAAAAAGGCATTGCAAATCAGTCACTCGGTACATTGATAAAACGCATAAATACCTACTTTATTGTTACCCCACTGCTTCCTTTCTGTCCGACGTCCAACCAAGGTGTCAGTAACGAATGAGTTCTATTGTATCACTGTCCGTCACTAACTAGTGTTATCTTAGTGCTGTGACACTATTGTGGTACTAAAGGTGCCAGAGACTATAAATCTAAAAGCGGTATTGTTTGTGTGTGTGTGAATTAATAGAACATAGTAAGTCTGGGTAGGTAATATTCAGTGCTCATGTATTAAATCGTTCCTATCTGCAGCAGTCTGCCATAATACCAACTTACTAAATGCTACAAAGATAGAAAAAAAGTAATATCCTGGATCGGCACATTAAAAAATTACTACATTTCTGTATACACGGGGCCAGTGTGACTAGCTTATTTAAATATCCTTTCTTGAAAAACTAGCTTCGTGCATTCCACCCATTATCTATTTCTACATAAAAAAATGAAAGGTTACATTGATCAATACCTAAAATTGACACAGTGATTTTTCTTCTGAGAGAGGGGCTTGTGGCTAAGTAATAATAGCCGCACGGGTCAATCGATCAGGTTAAGCTACGCTTGCTGCGGTTGGTCCGTGGATGGGTGACCATCTTCACATACCAAGACCCCTTAGTGCCTCGGAAAGCACGTTAAGCCGTTGGTCGTCAGTAGCCCGAAAGTCTGACAACCAGTCTTACCAAGGGGTATCGTATTACCCAGTAACTGGGTTGTGGAGGTCAGATAGGCAGTCGCTCCGCGTAAACGGGTATTCAGCTGCATTCGGTTAGACTGGAAGCCGACCCCAACGTAGTTCGAAAAAGGCTAGGCAGATGATCATTCTTCTTCTTAGCGTGTCGATGGCAATCTACATATATAACGTGTAACGTTAAATGCGCAAAACCTCTTAAGGGGTCATTGTACTCATCATTATGAACAACTTTTACTATGGGACCAAACCTGAAATCGCGAAAAAAAAATCAGCTGTTCCCTACATTTATGTTCGCATAACTCGTCAAAATGTAGGGCACAGCTGATTTTTTTTCGCGATTTCCGGTTTGGTCCCATAGTAAAAGTTGTTCATAATGATGAGTACAATGACCCCTTAAGAGGTTTTGCGCATTTAACGTTACACGTTGTATACAGTCAGCTCAGAATTTGGCTAAGAGCGTCCATCAACTCCTGTAGCGCGCAGACAACTGCAGTGCTGTTCTGTAAAAATCTCACCGTGAGAACTTAGGTGAAGTGAGCGGGAAGTGAGCTCTGTCATTCCATGGTAGGGATTGACACTACTAAGTGCTCACTTCGTTTATGATTTCACGTTGAGATTTTTAAAGAATCGACCGGCAGGACACACTGGACACGATATTATGTGCCCCATTGTTGGTGGGACAGTACCACAATTACACTCTATGGTAGAGTCATCTATGATTAGGTACGTAAGGAGATAAATGAGTAAGCAAACAAAATAGTAGCAAAAAAACGACGATGAAAAAGAAGAAACGCTCTGACCTATTAGTTTAACAGCATAATCATTGAAAAAGCTTCGGTATTTAGATAAAATGATTTTAGGCTAACATGCAAATAAACAGGCTATAATTATAAATAAACGGCTCGTAAAATATAGTGGCCAGTAGGTTTACGAGAGCTGCTTATAAGATAGACTGAGTGGATTGCCTATAAAAGTGGCCATCGATCTTGTGGAGATTTGTATTTTATGAGGTTACAATTACAAGCTGTTCGTCTAGTGGTGTTTTCTATCGGCAATAATTACGAGCTTCCTTACAAAATTTCATCCCCTATTCAACCATGTTAGGAAACAATGTTTTTTAAAATCTTTCCTTAGTGCTCACGGAACTCTTGTACCTACAGACGCCAGCACATCAAGCTACCCGAAACTGTCAGATTTTCCCGATCAACTTTGAACCTTATGCTTTAGCGATAAAGTTGAAAATCTATTAAAGAAATCTGACAGATTGTAGTAGCTTAATGTGCTGGCGTCTGTACAAAATTTCATGCCAGCGGTTTAGACTCTGCGTTGTCTCTCAGAAAGTGAGATGGGTCTATTAATAATCTCACTTTTAAGGATATATTAGTCCGACGTTAAAGTTTGATGTTTTTCAGTTAGAGATAACCTGTTTTGACGTCTTTAGGCGTCCCCTACGAATATACCTTCTACACCTAAGAAATTGCTTTAAACTACTTAATTATTGGGACTGCTTTATATTGAAATGATGGCAAATCATATACAAGTAATCTGCATTCGCGATTTATTTACCAAAAATTAATGTAAACAAAATATGAGTTTATGGAAAAATAACTTTAATTCCTACACAATAAAGTTCAGTTTACGCTACAACTTCAAATATTTTTGTAACTTTTTCAATAGTGCTAGTCACTCTGATATCAACTTAATAACAATTAAAATAAAGTTGATATTTGCTTAACTTAAATAACACCGATTTAAAACAAATTTAAATAGACCAGAAGAATACAGGGTGGCGGGACATCAACGCGCAAACTGCCGGTCGATTCTGTAAAAATCTCACCGTGAAATCATAAGTGAAGTGAGCACTTAATAGTGTTAATCCCTCGCGAATGACAGCTCACTCCACGCTCACTTCAGCCAAGCTTTCACGGTGAGATGGTCACAGAATCGCACGGCTGTATAATTCTAACCATGAATTCAGCACATGATTCTCGGACAACGTAGGAATTTTTCGTTGGTTATCAAAAAAAATATTTGCATAGAAAAGTGCAATACCTACACGGTCAGAATGTATGGAAAAGCATTTTGTTTTTTTTATTAATTTCAACGTAAGGGGTTCATTTATTACGTAAGACGATTTGAGGATTTTTTTCTTTGCAATTATTGTAGATCAGTATCTACCATAATTGCAAAGAAAAAAATTTCAAAAACGAATTTTTGCTTACTTTTGAGATCTTACGTAAGAACAATCTAGACCCCTCCCACTCCCACGAAAGAAAAAATAAGACTAGTTTGAACGCCCCCCCCTCAAATCGTCTTACGTAATAAATGAACAGCCCTTAAGTAGGGGGGTTCAATCATGTACTGAATCCATTGTAACATTGCACGCCACCCTGTATACAGACCGACTAACTACGTGCGTTGAGTGAATTAATGTTATTCTGTACAACACGAAGACAATTTATTTTGGATAGCTCATACCAGTTTATTTAACATTTCACATAAACCACGTATTTATTGCGAAACAAAGTTGTGCAACAATGTTTCAGCAACATGTTTTTGTGTTGCGGGAGTCGTATTCATACGAAAACAAAAGCCGAGCCATATTGTTTCCATAACATTTGAAATTGCGAGCAACAATGTAGCGCCTTTATTTCTCAACTTTGTTTCCAAAAAACAAAGTCTAATCACATAAAAACAAGTAAACAGTAGTGCAAAATGAAACCTAGCACCAACACATAAAGACGTTATTTGACTGTTAACTTCAGTGATACTATAAGCTAAGAGTGAAACTATGGTTTTAGACTTTAACGTCGTCGGTGATTCCATGCTCATGGCGCGATACAACAGCTTTAAAAGGAGGGTGAGTTTTTGAACATTTTATTTGAAAGGCTGCTAATTTTTTAGGGTTCCGTAGTCAACAAGGAACCCTTATAGTTTCGCCATGTCCGTCTGTCCGTCCACAGCTTAGCTCAGAGACTCTTAGTACTAGAAAGCTATAATTTGGCATGTATACAACGTGTAACGTTAAATGCGCAAAACCTCACACACCCCAACTGATTTTTAATTCAATTGACCCATTTCAAAGAGAAAATAAATGATTAAAAGAATTGTAAAGGTTTTATGTGCTGTTTTAGTTTTACTGGCCATTCTGATCGTTTCTTGCGTCTGCGACGACGCTCTATCGAAGGAGGAGTCGTCACCGGGCCGCTGCGCCGCCCTGACATTGGCTTGCTTGACCTATTAATAAATAGACACGGCAACGTTTTTAATGAAGATTTTTTGAAAAATGTGACCTATATTAAAAAGTGGTTCAATTAATTCTGCTCGTTATTCTGATCAAACTATTTTCAGTTTTTGCGCATTTAACGTTATACATATTAATCACGCCGACAAAGCGGTAAGATAAAAACATGAAAAAACATTTTTTTTAGGGCACTTCTTAAACACGTAAAGTGGGGGATTTTTTTTTCTTGTCTACCCCATGGTGTGCGGTATCATTCGATAGGTGTCTCAAAAATAAATGATGAGTAGAATGACCGCTTATGAGATTTTGCGTTATTTAAATTACACTTTGTATAGTTTTGCACCAAAAGTACGACAGAGAAAACAGTATAGTTTTCAGACATTCGCATTCCTTGAGGATTTATTCATAGTAAAAAAAACCATGCTTTGTTGCGTCATAGTCTGTCTAATGGTGGATCCATACGTTACAGACTTCATACAGACTTCTATAGAATTTTGTCTGTGCAACAAAGCAGTACATACAAATGTCGGTTAGAAAAGTCGTATTCTTGACTGCGTGAACCTTTTTACTCGGACTTCATAGTCTGTACTGCAGGGTAATTGCGTAACACACTATCAGTAGCAATGGGTTTCATTTTGATAGTTCAACAACATTCATTGCGTTATTTGCGTTGTTGAGCAGACACATTTTTAGAACATATGGAGCAATGGATTAGCAATATGCTTCAAAATGATTCAAATTGAGAGTAAGAGTGTTACGCAATTAGGGTGCAGATATCTGTAGGAACAAAAGTATGTATCGTGTGGACCCCATAATAAAAGGAGTAGAGCGATACAGGAGACCATCTGTTGGTGCAACTATGGTTTTATTCTAGGTCTCGCGGGCTAATTGCGTACCTAACACACTATCAGTAGCAATAGGTTTCATTTTGACAGTTCAACAACATACATTGCGTTGTTTACCTTGTTCAGCAGACACATTTTTCGAACATATGAAGTGATGGATTAGCAATATCCTTCAAAATTATTCAGATTTAGAATAATAGTGCGTTATGTAATTAGGGTGCTGACGACTGGACGCAGGACTGTGTGATATTATTTATTTGTTCTGTAGCTCGGCTCGGCCTCAATCCAGATTCCAGACAATGTAAGGAAAACTGTTGTTCTTGTTTCACCTCCGTCCTGCTCCTAGAGGCGCATGCGCGACCGTAATGTCTTTATCACGTAGTCTATGTCTAGAATCCTGGATGTATTCACGTGTCTGGTTCCTATACAAGGTGTAACTTAAATAACGCACAACCTCTTAAGGGGTCATTGTACTCATCATTATGAACAACTTTTACTATGGGACCAAACCTGAAATGGCGAAAAAAAAATCAGCTGTTCCCTACATTTATGTTTGCATAACTCGTCAAAATGTAGGGAACAGCTGATTTTTTTTCGCGATTTCCGGTTTGGTCCCGTAGTAAAAGTTTTTCATAATGATGAGTACAATGACCCCTTAAGAGGTTGTGCGTTATTTAAGTTACACCTTGTATATCAGTAACGAAACGTAAGATTAACCAATTTTTTTTTTTTTGTAAAAAACTAAGACTTATTTTCAAACATCATACAAATAAATACTTTTTGTAAAAGTAAGTATGTACTTACTTATAGCTGGGGACTGTTAATCGAATAGTTTACTTCGTTAATCGCTAAGTAAACCGTCACAAATAAAGTTAACTTCGTTAAACGATAAAGCTAATCGTTAACTCACCGAAAAAAAACACATCTTAATGTGTTTTATTTGTTGTCATAGCAGCAATAGAAATACACACTCTGTGAAAATTTCAACCGTCTATTGTACCTAATACGGTTCATAAGATTCAGCCATGTTATGAGTTCCCTGACGGACAGACGCTAGACGGACGGACGGACGGAGGGATGGGCAGACAGTGGAGGTTTAGTAATAGTCCCGTTGGCACTCTGGATACGGAACCCTAAAACAGTTCTTGTATAGAGCCAAGTCCGCTCTACGAAATGATCGACATTTGAAATAAGATTAACATTTAAATAAACCTTTTTTACAGTCCGTTCAAACGATTTTATATTCTATTGCATTGGTGGCATGACAACTGGCAGCTGCAGTAAACAGTTGGTATTGTAAACACTTTTTTGCTTTTAATGCCATCCTTATGACGACGGTATGGAAGTCTAAATCGGTTGAACGGACTGTAAAAAAGGTTTATTTAAATGGAGATAGTATGCAACTATATGAACTAGATATACGTACATAAGGTTTGTTTTGTAGTAATAAAGTATGCTAGGTATGTATAACTCATGTAGCTGTCTACATTGCATAGCTTTTACTTAGTGAGTTAGGTAAGAACTAAGTAAGTACCTACCTACTTAGATGTATTTTATAAAGCAAACTGAGTCAACAATGTGGGACTTAGCACACAGTGTGGGTACAAAGTTCTAAGTACATACTTATAACTTTTTGTTGAACTTTAAAATATGCATCAGCTCGAACAAACACGGCAAAACAATTACGAATTCATCAACAAATCTAACATGTATAAACTTAAGCGAGATCTCTATCGAAAATCGCCAAAAATATCTCCGCTCGGTTCGATAATCAGCGATTTGTACGCTTTTAGTTAGTCCACGTTACTTTATCGAGCGAAAACGACGGCTCACGATGTACGCCAACGCGTTGAATCGCTTCTACTGCGACCATTGTTACTAACCGATAACGACCACGATATTTCCACGCCCTTACAAAACTTGAAAAGTCCGCTTAAAACAACCTATGTTACCGTTAAACAACGAGAGTGGAGTGTGTAAATGAGATGTCAGCGAGCAATGGTTAGTAAAGAATCGGTTGTGATGGAAAGGTGGCTAATGAAACAGCGGATAAAAACCGGCGAGGCGTGTCGCATCGAGAGGGGAGCGAGGCGTCGAGCGAAGAGGACAGCGATACATCGGAGCGGGCGACGGAGCGAAGCGGACACAACCGACGACGGGCGCACGGGAAGGGCGCGGGCGGCAGGCGTCAGTTTCGCGCCGCGCTTCGCTCGCGTTGCCCGTCCTCGCTGCCGCTCCCGCCTGCGCGCCCGCTCCACAATGAAGTCGAAAGTCAAAGGTGCAAGAACCAAGAACATGGACAAGTTAATAGCAGCTGTTCAGGCACGAGAATGTTTATGGGACAAGAGCTATAGGGGACATCGGAATCGGTTTAAGTTGGAACGGTATTGGAACGAGGTGGCGGCCGAAGTTGGGACGACCAGTGAGTATTGAGTAGCGTTTTGCGTTTCACTCGCTGAAGGTTAATGGCCGACCGAGCGGGCTGGTCCGCGGACTATTGATGATGTTCGTTTGTTTTGGTTTCGCGTCACACCGCGCATTTTGCAGATGGATGGTGATGTCGGTAATACAATTTGATGCGACGACGGCCATTAATCTTGTTGTAATTAGAAGTCTGGTATTTCTATTAATTTAAGTATGTTTTATGGGTACTTTAGCTCGAGTAAGTATGCAGTGTGATGTTTTGTGAACATTTATTAATACAAACTTCCTGACATGACGACCTTGGCCTAGAACGAATATGCTTTCAAGTCCGAGGCCATGGGATATGCGATATGAGCTTGATATCAGTCAACTTGTTGATTTCATTTATTGGTATCTACCAATAAATGAAATCAACAAAGTGACTGATGACCTACTAACTTATCTGTTTCCAAAATTATATGAGTACCGATAAGATAATAAGATTTGCTGGGTTTTAGATCTTTTGTTGAAATAGGAGTTATCTTATCTGATGCATAAAATAAATACATTCGGATAAATACAAAACAATATTGTGCGATTAGGTGAACGTATTAGAACATGCCTCGTTAGCTGCTCTCTCATTCAAGTTTGATGACATATAGATAGGCCCCAAAAAACAATATCGTGCATAATATTTGATCATTAGCACAATGATTATTGCAGATAAATGAAATTTGAAATCCTCCACAGTAGCTGAATTGTGTCGTCTACCGGCACTATTCTGGTTTACAAAGACTTCTGTACCTTTGAGTGGCACATGATGATATTTTTTTGCAAATAATATGCAAATTGATTAGTAGGTACCACGCCGAGCACAGTCCAAACGATACGCGAACATGATTTGATACCGTGCTCGAATGGCAGGGTCGCCATATAAGGACGGAACTTAAAGTCAATGAAACATCTCGAATGCTGGTTAGCACTGCATATATTTGATCCATTCAATATAAACTCTTACTGTAATATACTTACATACTGCACCACAATGGGACACTAAAGTTATGCTACAGCCTACAGGTCAATAGAAAAATGACAACATTAACTAGAATTAGCTACATAAAACAATAGAAAATAACTTGTTGCAAAACAATGACCATCCACTTCAAAATTCCAGGTTTGAACTGCCGTAAGAAATGGAAGAATCTCAAAGACCAATGCCGAAAGGAAATGAAGAAGAATCCTACAGAATCCGAATGGCCACACTTTCAGAAGCTCAAGTTTATCCACCATCAGTTCATATCCGAGGATGAAGAAGGGGATGAAGACACTACAGATGAGGTCTTTAACTCCCTAGATGAGTCTATCAAACGGCCAAAGTTAGGATACACGATGAGGAAGAAGCTCCTTATGAATAAAAGGAGGACGATTGATGTTGATATGAACAAGCTGATAGATCTCGTTCGAGTAAGGGAGATCATTTGGAACAGATCACTGAAGGGACACCACAATTGGTACAAACTTGATGAGAGCTGGAAGGAAATTGCTCAGGAGCTGGATTGTACACGTAAGTTTTGTTTTCTCTTTAGAATTTTAAGTCCTAGAACGTGGAATTCAGAGCTAAAACAGTGTTCATAATCTCAGATAATTTACGTTTCATTGCCACCTAATCAGTTATCTACTTTAGAGAAATGTATTCTAAGTTGCTTTTTGAGTGAACATTTGTAACAAAAAGGTTCTAATATAGTTTTTGGTTGCAATGTAATTAGAACTCTTAAGTATGACATTCAGATAATTGTTTCATAACTTGAAAATTATTTCAAATTCTTAATTCAAATATAGTTACATAACGTTTAATTACGTTTTTATCCACTAAAGTCCTATAGGCACACTTATTTCAACATCCAAAATTGTTTGCTGTATACTCAACTGCAAAATCCGAAAAGGTTCACTGTTTAAATGAAACGAGTGCAATTTGCAACTGCGTTAATGGAACAATAACAACAGCATTAAAAACACATTACTAATGAGGTGTCGAGAATAGGCTACACTTTTACGTGGGTACACACTACGACATATCAAGCTAAATTTCCAGTTTTGGCTGGCATGTCAGGCTAGACGAAACTGCTTTTCGTAGAATGAGAAGTTAGCTAATACTGGAAAATTATAGCTTGATATGTCGCCGTGCGTAAAATAGCAGATTTAAGATAAAGATAACCCATTTCAAATTGAAGCCTGTTGAACTAAAACCTTTGTAATATTTCGTAACCCCATTATAACGGGGTTCAAAATGGTAGCTTGCCGAACATCACAACAATAATTACGGTATTGCCGTCAAGTTTCACTATTAGAATGTTATTAATGGATATAGTTTGCGAAACAATTGATTTGGAAACTGTATTGATTTTCCCTTTTCCGCATAAAATCGTAGATGTGTATTTACAATGATATTCGAATTGATAAGAGTATTCATAATCATCATAATCACCCTGCCCCACTGCTGGGACACAGGCCTCATCTCTGTGAAAGGGATTGGGTCATAATCCACCACACGGGCCCACTGCAGTTTGGCGGATGTCTTTTGGTTCTAAGACATGCCGGTTTCCTCATGATGTGTTTCTTCACCGTTTTGAGAGCAATGGTGATGAAATAATTTACACAAAGTAAATTATTATTGCCTGTTTGGGTTCAAACCCACGACCTACAACTCGTGTTACGGCCATTACCACTGGTCTACCACTGCTCTATATATGAGTAGTATGTGTTCATTCCAAAAGTTTTTGTTTGTAGTTTTAAGAAAATAATTATGAATTTCACAAAGCGTCTCATTATTAATTTTATTATTCACTGTATCACGGTAAAGTTTGCCTCGATGATACTAATGCCACATCTATTAATTTTTAGGTGACGAAGCCAGACTTAAATGGAAGTACCTGCGAGACCAAGCGAGGAAGGAAGTAAGAAAGCCAATGGGATCCGACTGGGAGTACCTCCCTAAGCTACAGTTCCTCACCAACCAGTTCAATGATTACGAAGGTAATGAGATACCAGACGATCAGTACACTCCAGATCAAGACTATGATGCTGACCAGGGTAGCAGCTACTACAATATAGAGCCAACAAATGAAGTTAGTATCAAAGAGGATGACTTTGACGAATTTGACACAAAACCAATCATAATGGAAACTGATTTTTACGATGATGATGATGACGCTCAGAAAAGCGGCACTGCTGAATCCAGTGAGCCAACAAAGGATGAAGATATAGGTTTCTTCAATAGCCTTCTCCCTCACGTGAAGAAGTTAGGACCAGCGAAGAAGCTGATGTTGAGAATGAAAATCCAAGAAATGGTGTATAACACAGTCTATAACGAAGCTTAGTTTTAGATACAGATGCTTATTCAGAAAAATGAGGATTAAAGATTGCTATCCTGACTCATAGAGCTAATTTTTGACGGTCAAAAAGTACAATAATATTGTTATCAGAGCCTGAACGCCATAGAGTTGCTTTTGATAAAAGACACAGAATTAGTATATATCTACGTAATATAATTTTGTGCATTGTATAGAATATTTTCCTTTCCGGGTACAGATTGTATGCGCCTGCACACACTATCAATCTATCTGAATCATTTTAAACGATATTGCTAATCCCTTGCTTCATATATTCGTCAACATATTCAAGACTGAAGTTTTTATTTCTCTGAGTAAGTAATGTTATTCTTATTTGGGAAATATTAAGTGATATTTCAGTTCATGCCTAAGCATAGCATAATCAGCCTCCAATGATCCCATTGTTGGGACACCTCTAGGTGGCAGGGAGTGGACCCTAATCCACCACGTGGGCCCAGTGCGGGTTGGTAGACATCACATGTCTTTGAAGTTTTTGGTTCTAGGACATGCCGGTTTCCTCACGATGTTTTCCTCCACCGTTTTGAGAGCAATTTTAGTTCATGGTTTGATGTATATTTCTTTTGTCGTATTTACTATTAAGATTAGTCTTAGAAGATAAATTATTATGTGAAGATGTATAATTATTGATTTGGCAAATGTTGGTATTGGTTGATTACATCTTAGGATATACATAGTTTTTATAATATTAGGCTCGAACAGTTTTTTATTGGTTATTGAATTAGATTGATCTCTACTTATTTAGGAAAGGAGTATAAATTTATATGATTTGAAGATAAAACAAGAAAGATAAAAGGAGAAACAAATAAGACAGAAGATGTTTTTGTAATGGGATTGCAGGTCCATAACCAACAATATATGTAATAGAGAAAATGGTTTTGATACTGCAATGCCATCACAAAAATTCAACGTGGAAAATTGGTTTTTCTTCCCATCTATTCTAAAAGATATCCGATAAGTGCGAGCAAAATAGGTGATTCCAGCTCACTTAATAACAGTGACGAAACGACTTTTGAGGAACACTATTTAATTAAAAAGTTTGAACGCAATTCGCTTCGATAAAGTCCTGGCCGGTAGTGAAAAAAGCGCGCCTACCGACGCAGCATTGGTTATCCAAATATGCGCGGGAACTTCTTATTTGTTTTTTTTATTTCTGTTTATCAAAATGTCACCATTGACTCAACATGATAACCAACTAGAGTCTGAAGTTATTAGGAATACAAAAAAAAAAAAAAATAAGGCAACGACATTTTCTGTTCCCAAGTAAAAAGTTGTAATAAACTTCCAAAATTACGAAAACGTATCTAGTATTAATATAAATTTGTAATTTGATTATGTAAATATATATATTTGTCAGTACTAAGAGCATCTCTTATTTATTTTTCTCATAGAGGGGGATGAAAAGCAGAGTGTGCCACACGGTACCAAAATTATTTAACCTAGAGCGACGTACTTTGAATCATCACTCTCGCCCTCAATACATTATCTATTTTGGTCCCTTATGACACAATCTACTAATTAATTTTGTCTATGAAGAATGTAGTAAGGCTTGAATTTCAATAACTTTAAAATATAAAAAAATAAAATGGGATTAAACAAACCTTATAATGATCACTTAAGAAGTTCTTTGATATAAATAGAAGTAATCTCGAATAGAATATTTTAATATTTTGCTTTGGCAATGGAGGTTCCATGTCATGCCCAATATCCTGTTGGTTGGAATTACTTGATATAGGTTTAGTTTGTCAACTTACATAGCCTTCCCCCCGATGCCTTTGGGAATATATGCGTGATAAATCGCGCCTGTGTTCCCCAAAGGGGTCGTGTTTTTTAATTTGGACACAGCCGTGCGATTCTGTAACCATCTCACCGTGAAAGCTTGGGTGAAGTGAGCGCGGAATGGGCTGTCATTCGCTAGGGATAAACACTATTAAGGGCTCAATTCACTTATGATTTCACGGTGAGATTTTTACAGAATCGACCGGCTGGTCTTGAACATTCACCTTGAACACCTTAAGAGCGCTTTTGAGAGGTAGAAATTGAAACCAGTATTAGGATGTGTATTTATTGTTCGTTAGAATGTGCGTTTAATTTGTGCAGAATGAAAAAAATAAATAATTATAGGTCCTAGTCCATTGTTATCTCTTTACTTAACTTTAAAAAGCGCTCATGTGAATGAGGCCTACATAAAATTATAGAAAACTCCCCATTATTTACTGTTAATCATTCCAAAATGTTTTAAAGTTTCATAGCATTAATAGTAAATAATAATAATAATAATATATTTATTTGCTTATGCTAAAGAACATTTATGTGCACAAATAAATACTTTGAGTTCTATGGTGTTTTTGAATTTCATTTGTTATCCCTTTATTTAAATAAGTGGGTAAGATAATATCCATCGTAACATTGTACAAAAAAAAAACCGCCTTCCAACAAAACACTACAAAGTGAAAAATAGCTTTAATTTCGGAAGTCTTCGTTTTCGTTGTCTTTGTTTTCGGAAGTTTTCGGCTGTATTTTAGTTTTTTGCCACTGACTTCCGAAATTAAAGTTATTTTTCATTTTTGTAGTGTTTTTTTTGGAAGTTTTGGAAGTCTGTTGTTTTTTTTTTGTAGTTTTCACTTTATAGTGGGTCAGTTTGTAATTTATCTAAGTTACAATAGTCTAATGTCAACTGCTCAGAACCTTTTTACAAAATATTGCTTTTCCCGTCGCAGGGACGTCTTTTTACACCCGTTGCCATAATTACATATTATGGCACAATATTGAACTTCCTACCAGAATGTACTGACTGACCACAGATAAAGAGCTCATAATGTTGGCTCCAATCAATAATAATTCTAGATCAAGCTCTAAGTTAGTAACCAGGAAAATTACCAGCATCTTCCCAGATAAGCAATTTAACCCTCTATGACTCATAAGCTGGGATTTATTTAATTTTTTGGATTAGAGATGATTACAAAAAAATAAAATACTTTTGTTTCTGGGTTTTCATTATTTTTTAATTATTTGGGATGAAAATTACAAAAATTGCAACAATCACTTTTACCAACAAAAACGAAATAAAATGTGAAAGTATTCAAAAATAACGTTACAAAATAAAGTTCAAACACTTATCTCTCCAATTTATCAATATAATACACAAGACACGAGCAGAACAATTTTTTATATATGTACATATTTTTTAAATTACAGTGAACCGCCACGTTTCGTGCCTAAATACTGACTGTCGTAACACACACAAATCTCAATTTGTAACAAGAAGCGCCGTCTAGTCGTATTTTTTGGTACTAGTTCATTAGTTCGGAGTGTAGACTACGAGTTACAGTGCGCGATTACGTTATGAAATCAATTATTTTAAATTTCGAGGCGTTTGTACGGTATGTTGCCTACAGTCTACACTGTGATATAGAGGGTTAATATTTTGTGTAAGCTAGGTATACTTAAGGCTATCCTTGCCCACCCAGCAAGTTTCCTGCTGTGTAAATTCTATAAGCGGCGTATACGGACGGTTTTACGTCACCAGCACATCTGCAGTGCGATTCTGTAACCATCTCACCGTGAAAACTTAGGTGAAGTGAGCGTGGAGTGAGCTGTCAGTGTCATCCCACCTGATACTAGGGATTGACCAAGCATACATTTACAATCATAATCGAGATTTTAATAATATATTTATGCTAATTATTATCTATTATCATTTTATATAATTTCAACGCTAGTATTTTAGTTGTCAAAATATTACTATTTTGTGGGGTTTTAATCTAGAAAAAAAAGAGTACTTATATGTAAAAGGACTAGTCTATGAAAAAGAAAAAAGAAAAAAAAATCATATTCTGACTAATTTTCTGTTTTGCTATTTTATAACATTACTATTTTGTGGGGGTTTAAACCCCCACAAAATAGTAATGTTTTGACAACTGAAATACAAGTTCTGAAATGAAATAAAATGATCAATAGAATTAGCATAAAAATATTATTAAAATATTGTTTATGATTGTAAATGTTCGCTTAGTCAATCCCTAGCATCAGTGGGGTGACACTGACAGCTCACTCGACACAAGTTTTCACGGTGAGATTTTTACAGAATCGACATGCAGTATGCCCTGATTTCGATCCAATCCACACTCGATATCATGCACATCCGTTCAGACTGTAAACACAATTAAAACCTTATTCTCTGTACCAAGAATTGATTCCATTTGTGTTGTTATAAATTGCATGACAAAATATCCGGTAATTTCGTAATGACCCAAATTCAGATGTTTTTAGCTCATTGCATCATTAATCTTTGTTTTGACTTGAGCCTCGTACCTTGTGTTATTGTTTATGGATTAATGCTCAATTTATAATGTCGGGAAAATGTTTACGTTGCGCCTGAAGTCACTTTTAGTTCATCTGTAGGTATATTTTGGATCTTAAAGAAAGAAATCACGCCTGTCTCCACCAGTGGTGTAGCGTGCCTTGGAGGGGCCCTGTATCAAAATTAGTTGGGAGGCCCAAATGAATGGTAAAGATTTCTCACAAAAGAAACAAAAATGCTTGCATTAAATTAAAATAAATATTTATTGATTATAAGTTATCGCTTCCTCCTAGAAATTGTCATTTAGAATTTTGTCATTTCTGAAGTAAAAATCCTTTGGGCACGTATGACAGTTTTTTTTTATATGTTTTTTTCCCGGGAAGCACGAGATTAAGTGACTAACATTTTACTAATTTTTGCTTACACGCGTTAGGGGCCCCTGTAGCCCGGGGGCCCCGTATCATTGATACGGCTGATACGGCGGTAGCTACGCCCCTGGTCTCCACCAAAATGGTATGCACAGGTTACTCCCACATTTCGCCAGCCGGCAACAACAACTGCCTCGTT
This sequence comes from Eremobia ochroleuca, assembly GCA_949629135.1. Taxonomy (NCBI): domain Eukaryota; kingdom Metazoa; phylum Arthropoda; class Insecta; order Lepidoptera; family Noctuidae; genus Eremobia; species Eremobia ochroleuca. The sequence continues at coordinate 10,675,418 of OX451409.1, read as the reverse complement.
GGTCTTGTGGTTACAAGTGCTAGATACTGCTGAGCAAGTGGTCTTGGGTTCGATTCCCAGTTCGGTCAGTGTTGTTGGATTTTTAATCACAATTTAGTAGAAGCCTGTAGTGTAGATTTAAAGCTTTGTGCCAGGATGATGGTATTAGGTTCGACCTTATTACATGGGACTAAAACATAACTTGTGAAATCGACTGCCGCAACAAACACTATCGAAACTGCAAATCACGCACTTCAAAGGAGAGCAATTCAAAGTTGTAATTCGATGCAAAATATTTTGAATATTTATTTATATTTTATTTTTTTTATTTTTATTTATTTATTTATTTACTCAAAACAAAGGATAGTGGTACACGTTAAAAATACAGTTTTACAAAATCAGTACTATTTCTACAAACGTGTGGGTGTAAGCACTGCTCTCCTAGCTAGGTTATGGAAACCTGTGTTAAGGAGAAGCAGTCCGGTCCCCTAAGGTACAATGACGTAAAGGTACATAGTGCTTCTGATGTTGTATTATTAACTTCAATAAAATTATATAATATATAACTTTACTGAAGTATATTATATTCTATTTCTATCTATTTTTATCTGATATTTTGCATCGAATTACAACTTTGAATTGCTCTCCTTTGAAGTACGTGATTTGCAGTTTCGATAGTGTTTGTTGCGGCAGTCGAAATGTGAGTGAACTACTATTATCATAAGTAGGTACAGACGCCTCACGCCAGCGCTACTACAATCTGTCAAATTCATTTAATAGATTTTCAACTTTATCGCCAAAGAATTAGGTTCAAAGTTGATTGGGAAAGTTTGTAGTACACTTCTGCTTCTGCCCAGCCCTTCGCGGGATCAGGCGTGATGTTAAGTTATTTCGCTAGTCACACTAATAAGTATTATAAAAGCGAACGTTTGTGAGTGTGTGTGTTTGTTACATCTTCACGCTCAAACGACTGAACGGATTTGGATGAAATTTGGTACACAGATAGTTTATAACCGGGATTAACACGTAGGATACATATTATCCCGATATACGCACGGTATCGACATTTATGCGGGTGAAACCACAGGGCGCAGGTAGTTATCTATAAGGTCAAAGTCCGGGCTACTACGAGACTTTCGTATTGGAAAAAGCCAATAACACTTGCCTGAGACCCGGTGCCCTTTGTGCGCGGTATGTATGTAAATCGTTAATCGGTAATAGGTTTATGCATATCTACAACGTGTAACGTTAAATGCGCAAAACCTGAAAATAGTTTGATCAGAATAACGAGCAGAATTAATTGAACCACTTTTTAATATAGGTCACATTTTTCAAAAAATCTTCATTAAAACGTTGCCGTGTCTATTTATTAATAGGTCAAGCAAGCCAATGTCAGCGCGACGCAGCGGCCCGGTGACGACTCCTCCCTCGATAAGGCGTCGTCGCAGACGCAAGAAACGATCAGAATGGCCAGTAAAACTAAAACAGCACATAAAACCTTTAACATTTTTTTAATTACTTATTTTCTTTCTGAAATAGGTCAATAGAATTAAAAATCAGTTGGCGTGTCTGAGATTTTGCGCATTTAACGTTACACGTTGTATAAATTTAAAATATTTATTCGTCAATTTTCATGATGGCACCTACTACTGTTTGTGTCTGCATGACCCAAAGGTTGACACGTACGTTCAGATGTCTTCGATTTTTTGGTTCGAGGACATGCTGGTTTCCTCACGATGTTTTACTTCGTGTGCGTTACTCCAGCGGAATGTTGTCGCTTTTCAGGATTTCGGCTTGACAGAAAATTAGTACCCCATCTCGTGTAATTGTGCCCGAAATTAATAATTTGTGCGTCCAGCCGATCCAAAGATATTCACGAAAAACAGATTTCGCTGGAGTAACGTTACTGCAGCGACATGTTTTTTTACCCGTGGTCGTAGCTGAATACAAACTAGCTACTTAGATAGATATAATTTGTGCCTAATTGTGCCCAAAAAATATAATTTGTGCGTCTTGAGGTTTCGGAGTTATTCAAGATTCCGCTGGGGTAACGTTTAGCAAATTGCTGTATCTCTTAAACGGCATGACATACAACTACGATTTTTTTACTACGGTGGGTCTTAATTTGTGCTTAATTTGTGCAATTTTATTTTTTCTATAATTGACACCTTTGGATAATTAGATTTTTTTTTTCAAAAACACTAAAATCGATCCTCGCGCTTCAATGAGAAACCCTAGAAACTTACCAATTATGGTGATTTGTACCTTTCATGAACTCAAAGCATCATGTGAAATTAGAGGTTTATATTCCAACTCCTTAGAGAGTTATTCCATTTTAATTAAAATCTGGCCACGATATAATGTAACGCTCCAATACATGAGTTATTATTAAGTGACTGATATTATGATTATACTAATAATTAGTACCCTTATTCAATTGTTTATCCTTAAAGTTTCAGCTGAAAAAACCTTCTAACTACTTAGATATAAGAAAAAAACGATAGGAAAAGAAATCACACGATTAACCGAACAAATTCGAATTACTACATCAAAGCGGGCTTACAGTACATTGTGCCAACCTTTTTAAATATGTAGTACAACATTTCGTTTTTTGAAACAGTCTCTCACAAAAGTGTTACTTATAATTTATTGTTTTGTAAAACACGTAGGTATTACGTACACACAGTGTGTAAGCCATAAATGATATTAAGGATTTGCAAACCTTTTAACTCTCAGTCAAATGTTAGTAAGTACAGCAATCTAATAAAGACCAAAGGTTTATTTGACGAGAAAGTGTATTTTTATTGCCAAAAAAATAAAAGAAAAAATACCTTTATAGATTTAGTTTTTAATTGAAATAAAATAGCATGATTGATACCTCTGTAAAATTTTGTTTTATTATTTAGGTACCTACTTAATAGAAATATTCACAAATTGATCAAATTGAGGAAAGTGGATGTCTATGTTGTCTGTCTCAGCCAATTCTAAAATACATCTACCCTATGCTATGCCGTCAGAACGACCGGGATAATAAAATATTACTTGGCGGGAATCCCCAGAGTTTGTCGTTGCTTCATTCGAAGTTGCCGTATGGAATGTTTTTTTGTAAACATTCTTCAATGAAAAACAGGATGTCTATGTTGTCTGTCTCAGCCAATTCTAAAATACATCTACCCTATGCTATGCCGTCAGAACGACCGGGATAGTAAAATATTACTTGGCGGGAATCCCCAGAGGTTGTCGTTGCTTCATTCGAAGTCGCCGTATGGAATGTTTTTTTGTAAACATTCTTCAATGAAAAACAATGGTACCAACTTTCGTAAAACGCACTTTTAGTTCGGTTCGGTGTTAATTTTATTTGACACGAGTAATTGGCCGCCAATTTCGTGTGGAGAGCGTGTGCGCATTATCTTTTTCCCAGTAATTCAAGGAATTGTGTGTATAATTACAACGCGTGTAATTTCGGCTGGACAATACGCATTGGTTTTGTGGTACATTGTGCTTATGGTCACGTAATGGCGACTGTTCGGCACACTATGACGTAAATGTGTGCGTGAGGCGAGTTTGTACAGACCCCAGCATATCAAGCTACCCGAAACTGTCAGATTTTCCCAATCAACTTTGAACCTTATGCTTTAGCGATAAAGTTGAAAATCTATTAAAGAAATCTGACAGATTGTAGTAGCTAGATGTACTGGCGTCTGTACAAATGGTCCAGCATACTTACTGTGCTTCACTTTCGATATGCGTGGCGCGGAGTCCTCCTTTTTTTATAAGTCTATGGTGGTAGAAGTGCATATTCGTACATAATAATTTAAGGCAAGTGACGTCATCAGGCCATACGAACCAATATCTATCGGTATGGAGTTATTAATATTTTTTAAATCTACTAAGTATCAAACTTTCGAAACATTATATCTGTAATAAACTCGACAATAAGCGGGCGCACTGCGGTGCGTTTACGTTAGTTCTGCCGCACTGGGCGGGGCCTACAGTAACAAAACGCATGACCGCAGTGCGCGCACTTCAGACATTCCATACTTCACAGATTATGCGTTAGAAAAACGCACCGCAGTGCGCGCTCGCCCTTAGGTCACTTCCTACTCTCTGATAACTCTCTATGTCACATGTTTATATAAAAGTAAATAAATAGTTACCTAATTAAACGTTTTGTACGCACCTGTACCCATAAAAAATCAATTATAATACTACCAATTTAAGAAGGTGGGCATAATGTACTGCGAGCCCGCTTTTATGTAGTAATTCGAAATTGTTCGGTTAATCGTGTGATTTCTTTTCCTATCGTTTTTTTCTTATATCTAAGTAGTTAGAAGGTTTTTTCAGCTGAAACTTTAAGGATAAACAATTGAATAAGGGTACTAATTATTAGTATAATCATAATATCAGTCACTTAATAATAACTCATGTATTGGAGCGTTACATTATATCGTGGCCAGATTTTAATTAAAATGGAATAACTCTCTAAGGAGTTGGAATATAAACATCGAATTTCACATGATGCTTTGAGTTCATGAAAGGTACAAATCACCATAATTGGTAAGTTTCTAGGGTTTCTCATTGAAGCGCGAGGATCGATTTTAGTGTTTTTGAAAAAAAAAATCTAATTATCCAAAGGTGTCAATTATAGAAAAAATAAAATTGCACAAATTAAGCACAAATTAAGACCCACCGTAGTAAAAAAAATCGTAGTTGTATGTCATGCCGTTTAAGAGATACAGCAATTTGCTAAACGTTACCCCAGCGGAATCTTGAATAACTCCGAAACCTCAAGACGCACAAATTATATTTTTTGGGCACAATTAGGCACAAATTATATCTATCTAAGTAGCTAGTTTGTATTCAGCTACGACCACGGGTAAAAAAACATGTCGCTGCAGTAACGTTACTCCAGCGAAATCTGTTTTTCGTGAATATCTTTGGATCGGCTGGACGCACAAATTATTAATTTCGGGCACAATTACACAAGATGGGGTACTAATTTTCTGTCAAGCCGAAATCCTGAAAAGCGACAACATTCCGCTGGAGTAACGCACACGTCCCAACACCAACATCTCGTCAGTCGGGGCCGTTAACGACCAGTAATGGCCCAGCCATTACTGGTCCTGAATTTTCGTACAGCTTAATTTCTAAGTATGTGCAGTTAATAAGTACATTTCTCAAATACAAATGAAATAAAAAATACATAAACAACCTTAATGAAATGTAAGATATTTACAAAGAAACATAAATATTTTAATTGAAAAGCTTTCTATAAAATAGGCAGCAGTTAATTGAATTGGAATGACGTGATAAAACCCTCCACGCTTCGCTTCGAGAGAACAATATTGACAGACTGGTAAAAGGTCGGAAAAGCTACGTTTTTATTAAACTATATAGCATCCGCCCGCAACTTCGTTTGCGTAGAATTCGAAATCCCGCCGTTTAAAAATATGTTGCTTAAATAATGTGGTTAATGTGGTTTGTTTATACAACGTGTAACGTTAAATGCGCAAAACCTCAGACACCCCAACTGATTTTTAATTCAATTTACCTATTTCAGAGAGAAAATAAGTAATTAAAAACATTGTAATGGTATTATGTGCTGTTTTAGTTTTACTGGCCATTCTGATCGTTTCATGCGTCTGCGACGACGCCTTATCGAGGGAGGAGTCGTCACTGGGTCGCTGCGCCGCGCTGACATTGGCTTCCTTGACTTATTAATAAATAGACACGGCAACGTTTTTAATGAAGAATTTTTGAAAAATGTGACCTATATTAAAAAGTGGTTCAATTAATTCTGCTCGTTATTCTGATCAAACTATTTTCAGGTTTTGCGCATTTAACGTTACACGTTGTATATGTATAAAAAGATAGATTAGGTAGGCATATAATACATTCGTGTCTGTGAAACTATGGAAATACACATACAAAATGTCAACCCAATCGCTCAAGACGTTTAGTAGTTGACATACCGACAGCAGCGCCACCTAATGGGTCCAATTGTATTTTTAAAATAATTCAGGAAACCATCGAAATACCCATATAAAATTTCAACCCAATCGGTTCAGCCGTTTAGAAGTTATGTGAAAAAGATAAGTACGGAAGGATAATTCATACTACCCCTTGTCCTATTACCCGTTTTCCCGTAGTCCGAATGAAGCATTTTCCCGCGGTAAAAAGTAGCCTATGTTCATCAAGGATAATGTCGGCTTCTAATGGTAAAACAATTTTTCAAATCGGTCCAGTACTTTCGGACCCTATTCAATACAAACAAACAATCAAATCTTTCCTCTTTATAATATTAGTGTAGAAAACAGAATTCAATGACTTTCACGTTTTATAACTTATCCTAATATTTTCATTAAATAAATAACTAAACATTGGCATGTGCCTCTCTACTAAACGTTTCTGCAAGCAATTTTACTCACAAATGCTTCAACAGCAAGAAACTCACAGCAAATGCATTAGACTGTCAATAATATAACATTAGGGAGCGAACAAAACCAAATAAACAATCGATTTCATCCAAATTCAATTATCTGCATGCCTACTGTACCGAATGCACCTCTCAATGTGTCATCATCATCTGCCTAGATTTTTCCCAACTATGTTGGAGTCGGCTTCCAGTCTACCCAGATGCGGCTCAATACTAGTATTTTCCATGGAGCGGCTGCCTATCTGATCTCCACAGCCTACTAGTTACTGGGTAATACGATACCTCTTGGTAAGACTGGCTGTCAGACTTTCAGGCTTCTGATTACCCTTAACGACTGTCAAATATCTAAAAATTACAGCCAGGACCGACGGGCACAGAGGGATCTTGATATGTAATGACTCTCCAATCCACGGACCGACCTCGGCAGGCGTAGCTTAACCCTTGATCGACCCGTGCGGCTGTTACTATTAAGCCAAGAGCAATTCTCATCTCAGTATGTATGTCATCCTCTAAATAAAATTTAGGTATCGATAAATCGCGATCCGAATTCGCGAGCAATCGGATCCATCACTCGATCATTGCACTGCATAAACTGCATTATCCTGCACTCAGGTCATTCAACTGGGTTGTGGATATTTTTGGGTTCAATATTTTATGCTTTTAGTTGCTACGATGATGGAAATCGGTGTAAAAGGATGAAGAAACATGATGATATGGAGAAACAAGGTGTTAAGTGTATCAAGAGGTGTCGTGGCCTAGTGGTAACGGCAACGACTTACGATTTGTGGGTTACCCACACCCAGACAGGCTTTTTACTTCGTGTAAATACGTGGGTGGATCAAATATAAACCGGACTTAAGTAAAAAAAAAAATACGCACGTATTATCGTCCGTATATATCATCCGTCAGTCAGGATGACACCTTAAAATTCTCCGTTTTTTCAATTTTAATGTATTTATTTTGGAAAATTCGTTGTGTTTCAAAAATTCGTAAAGAATGTGCGTAATATGGAAGGAGTGATGGGGCTATGGAGAAATTTCTTGAGGATGCGTAAGCGTGCGTGATCCATCGCCGCCTGTTCGATGTCCACCGCGCACAGGATGGATGGAAACCAGCACATGAAGTTTTTTTTTGCTCCGCTGGTGTAATTGCTGAATGGCGTTCTAGTGTGAGGATAAATAAATAAATAAATAAATAAATTATTATACTCGTAAAAAAAAGGAATATATTTTAGTTTTCTACATAATCTCCCCTTCTATTAACATATTTTTCCCAGCGCAGGGGATGTTTCTTGATGCCAGTATCGAAGAATGTAGTCGGTCGTGCCTTTAGCCAATTGCACACAAATGATTCCACTATCTGGTCTGTGTGAAAACGGCGTCCTCCACTTGAATTTTTTTTTGTGCCATTCCTACACTTGAGTTCTTGAAAGCGTATTCTTATCGAACTGTAGAGTCAATGGATGCAACATTTCGGAAGGTTTTATGCCCTCCCGTGTTAAAAAAATTATGATAAGTCATTGCTCAACAGACTTATATACCTCCTGCCCTTACATGATGCTACTGGCGCGCAATAAACTAAAGTGAGCCGGAGCAGTATACCCCCCTCCCCTAGAGGATCTTCCTAACACATACAACAGCACCAAGCGCGTCACTTCACTCAGCGACCAGTAATAAAAAAAGTACTGTTTATATTTGATTCACCTAATAATTTAATCAGCGCTGCTTTGAAAACGGTGTGGGAAACATTCGAAGACATGTGATATCTACGCTCGCGTGGTAAATTACAGCCCACTCCCTCTCACAGAGAGAAGGTCTGTGTCCCAGCAGTGGGAACATTATAGTCTGATTATACTTATGCTAAGTGTTTCAATAATTTTAGGTCGGAACTCGGCACTTAAAGTGTCAAGATACATACATTGCGACGGTGAAGTGCCAATACCTCCTAACTGACAAAGTCAAAAATTTACACAAACTGAAACAAAACGTTCAAAATAGACACGTTTGTTTAGTTGGGAGGTACATATTTACACATTTTAATTTAATGCTGTTGCAACTAAAAATACACTTAGGCCTCATTTACGGAGACGCGGGGCGTCTCGCGTCGCGTGTGGCGTGGCGTCTCGCGGCGCGTCGGACGTTTTTTCTGTTTACGGTGGGGCGGCGCGTGAAGCGGCACGCATCATCGCACGCGTAAACACAAACTTATAGCAATATACGACCATGTTCATAGAGAAGCGAGACGGGAAGCGTGGCGGTGCCCGCCGCGGCGCCCGCGGCGAATCCTCTAGCGTGTAGCGAAGCACGCGGCGGGCATCGCGGCGGCGCACGCTCGCCTCGATCAAATCGACTAGTTTTATGTTGGCGAGAGATGGGAGCGCACGTGTCGCAACTTGCAACATGAATGACGAAAAATTGGAACTAGTTATTTCTGCAATACAGGAGCGGCCCCAGTTGTGGGTGGCTGGTAATTCACAGCATAAAAATAGAGTGATAACCAAACGAAAGTGGACTTCTCATGTTCCGTTGATGTAAACACTGGGCCACTTCTTATATTAAATCATTCACTTTTTAACATTGAATTTTCTTCTAAAAAAAGTCGATCATATCATACTCCATTGCGACGGTGACTACGTCTGTGTTGCGCGATTTCTAAATAAGACTGACAGAAGATTCCGCCTCGGACATAGCTTCATCGAGAATTGCCGCTGCGTGCGCCGCCGCGACAAACGCCGCGTGGGACGCGTCGGTGCCATCCGCGGGCTCGGCCGCAAAAAACGCCCTAATTCAAACAAACGCGTCTAAAATCGCTTCTCCGTAAACGCACTCATACAACGCCATATATTTGAATTCAGTGCGGGCCGCGCCGCTCAACGCAACGCGCGACGCCCCGCGTCTCCGTAAATGAGGCCTTAGGCGATTTCACTAAAACATGCGAATAACGCCTTTAAATTCAAAACGAAAAAAAAGTGAATTTCTCAAAAAAAATGTCAGTTAGGAGGTATTGGCAGTTCCCCGTCGATTGGCTGCATTGTGTCTCCTTCCTCCCAACTTCCAATTTGCGGACCACGTAACATCGTAATTGTTTAACACACTATCTTGTGAATTTGAATCATTTTGAAGGATATTGCTAATCCATTGCTTCATGTGTTCGAAAAGTTTGTCTGCGTAACAAAGTAAATGACTTCATGAATGTTGTTGAACTGTCAAAATGAAAGCCATTGCTACTGATAGTGTGTTACGCGATTACCCCGCTGTATTATAAGCCAATTCTAAGCCAATTCTTAAATCAAATCAAAATCATCAAAATCAAAAGTCATTTATTCAAAGTAGGCTGAGAATCAGCACTTTTCGAACGTCAAAATTACAACCGTGCTTTCGCTTAATGCTTTTACAACGAATTTATTGCTGTTGCGATGCAGCCGATATGCAGTCCGTCTGCCTTAGCCTGTACCTACTTGTTGATTCGTATATAATTTTTTTATTTTTTGAAACGTTGCCCCACACTAGGAATTTCTCCTGTATTGTGGGTGCGTGTGACAAACATTTAAAGTCACATACACAAACAGCCAGATCCAGAACAACTAGAAACCAAAGTGGTTTTTTACAAAGCATGTATTTGTTAATAAAGAAAGAGAGAAAATAAATTTATTTCATCCAGGTTAAGGCACACAATATTCACACAAAAACAATAAACAGACTTAAAATAGTATTGTGTGCCTTAACGGCTGCGCCAAATAGGACTGACACTGGAAAATCTAAAAAGTCCTACGTAATCGTATCGTATCATGGAGACGTATCCTGCGTAATCACTTCGGCCTTCGGTCCTTGAGCGATCTGCAACCATTTTATTCCATGCAGGAATCGAATCAACGACAACTACCTACTCGTACCTACTGATGAATTCAGTAGCTCAGTCACTACGCCATCAAACTTATTATTCGAACATTTCTGTGAAGTTTCTCTGTGAAGAATTTCATATTCCGGAGAAGCTGCACTTTGTATGCAATATGCAGATCTTTTGAGCTCGCTTATAATACAGTCAGCAAAAGAGTCGGAAATAGTTCCTAGCCTAGCCTCATCTAGTTTTAAACCATAATTTATTTTTGACGTGTAAAAATGTTTTTTGAAACCAACATATACACCACGAAAGGTTCTATTTATTAGGCTTTTTCTACAATTTATTTTCATGTCAAGTTTAAGGGCTATTTGTAGAAAAAAAAAAAAACTGTGAGTACAGCAGAAAGTGATCTAAAACTCCTATGATTCGTACTGAACTCGCACAGTCGCAGTCACAACTAACATTCCTGTTCAAGTAGTAGTACAAATAAAAAGATAGGACAAAAGTGTAGTCTAAAAAAATAACGCAAAAACATATTTCCTGCACTAGGCTGGTAGGTAATGGTGCGGATTCCCTCGTTCACAAACTAAACTAAAAAGTTCAGTGCATCTTTTTCTTTCTATTTCATTAAGAAAAGGACAGAAGATAAATCAGTCCGCGCGTAGCTCAGTCCTGTCAAATTAAGATACTCCATAGACAAGTTAAGACGTGATTAAAAAAATGGCTACTAAAAATACGTCGATTTACGTCAGATTAATTTGACCGGACTAAACTAATATTTATCTTCTGTCTTTTTCTTAATGAAAAAGAAAGAAAAAGATGCACAGAAATTAAATTTAGTTTAATTTGTAAACAAGGGAATTGGCGCCAATATCTATTATTATTGCCAGTTATAATAAAATTACAAGATATGTATGTTGTCTCATGTCGTTAAATCTACAGATTAAGATAAATGAAAAGATGGAACAGAATTCGTATGAAATTATCTGGAAAATAAGTTGACTGAAACTGACGGAGTGATCGATACGAATAGACATGCTCAGAAAATGAGAAAACCGATGTCAAAGGCCTTTGACATCGCTTTTCTCATTTTCCATGTAGTCTGTATACTGAGAACAAAACACAGACTGTCGCAGACATAAAGTGAAGTGCCTAAATTATTTTAAATTATTCAGTTCATTCAAGGCATGAAGTCCGCCTTTGTACCTTTTGTGAGAAAAGTTTAAATAAATAAGTAATAAATAAATAAATATCTTGTATGTCTGCCACTTTTACCGACTGTACATTCAAGAATATTATAAACCAGCTGATTAAAATTGTATCTTTTGAATAAAGCTCTCTCTCTCTGCTTTAAGGACCATGTTAAGTGCATCCCTTCCAAAATTCAACAAGAAAATATATCTCTGACCCCTTTTTAACATCGTAAACTTAAAGGTTATTTGAAATAGTACCTTTCAGCTTTCCTTTTTACATAAAATAGCTAGTATTTACAAACCCGAACGTTTGTCAAAGGACCGATGTCCGATATAGCAGACGAGTCCTGAGTGGAGACCGCCGGCCAGCGTAGTGAGGGACGCACACAGCTAGATGGATCGACGATCATAAAAAGGTAACTGGGTCAGACTCGATAAGGAATGCAGAGGACAGGGTGTTGTGGCGCAGCCTGGGTGAGGCCTAAGTATGTCCAGCAGTGGACTGCGATGCGTTGATTGATAAACTCGGTGCACAATGCTATGGATTTGGATTTTTCCTATAGCAAAGTATTTATTTGACTAACAAGGAAACCTCGCGAGGTGTCCCTCACCGATTTAGTTGCGGCTTTACTATAATAATCTACATGAAAAATGATGAGATACGTATTTTTTTTTTTTGCTAACAAACCTTTTAAAGGGGTGAAAAACACCCTCAAAATTCGTACCCCAAAATGATGTTTTGCAGTTTTCACATGTTTCTAATAAAATTTTTCCAAAATTACTTTAACCATTAAAAAGAGCATAAAAAATTATGTAAAGTACCTTTATTCACATAGTTATAAGGCTTAAAATTGGTCCCATTAAAAAAGAATAAATACTTTTTGAGTTATGATTTTTTTGTTTTTTTAATTTAAAAAAAATTGTATATCCACAATTCTTATAAATATGTGAATAAAGGTATTTTTCATAACTTTTTATGCTCTTTTTAATGGTTAAAGTCATTTTGGAAAAATTTTAGAAATATGTGAAAACTGCAAATCATCATTTTGGGATACGAACTTTGAGGGTGATTTTCCCCCTTTAAAACGTTTGTTAGCAAAAAAGAAAAAATACGTATCTCATCATTTTTCATGCAGATTATTATAGTAAAGCCGCAACTAAATCGGTGAGGGACACCTCGCGAGGTTTCCTTGTTAGTTATGGCCGCCATATATTCAGCGTCAGTGTGTCGGCCCCCATAAGAGGAAACCAAGCATTTAATGATTACCAGTAGCCCTGATAATTCAGTAGAAGAAATTCCAAAATAAAAATGTACCTTATATGGGCAACTCATAAAATCTGCCAGTTTTTTTTTTTTTTTTGTTAAGTAAAGTCTGTAAATTCTATTTTACTTTCCTATCGTAATTTGCTTGAAACCTTCTACAAACAATGGGTAGGTATTAAAAAAGTTCTTAGAAACTTTATCTTTTCAGAAAGGATTATGTCCTTTGAGGAAGCCCGTTAAATTCTAGTAGAGCTACGAGAAATACGCTTGGCAAGTCGCAACAAAGAGAAATTACGCAATTTTCGCCGAATTTAGCTTGTAAATTAGATTTTCATTTTCTTGTAAAACACTCTTTAGAATCCAAAAAAGGGTGAAAAGATAAGATTTTATATACCCCGTATGCATTACCTAAAATTCCTTTTTTAAAAAAAAAACGCTGACAAAAGGCAAAACCAGTAGCTAAATCCTTCAGATTAACCGCGTGCAATTGGTGAGGTTTTTATCCAGCAGTGGACTGCTGTGGGCAAATCTTGTATATTCACGACCTTTACTTACCAAAACGAACATAAACCAAGACCAATTAGTCACATTTACGATCAATTCCAAATCGCTTAACAATTCGTGACGTATGACAGCTCATTGTTATTGGAGATATTACAGTAAAACGGGGTGAATAGGAACGCAGGGGTGAATCGGAACGAAACTTTAAAATGGATTTTAACATTTAAATAATATCGTTTTTTGCCAAAAGGTCTCTTAATGTGTATACTATATTATAGTTGACGATGAAGTGTAATTGTTGGCTACAAACTATATTACATCAACGTTAAAATCCATTTTAAAGTTTCGTTCCGATTCACCCCTGCGTTCCTATTCACCCCGTTTTACGGTATTACGATTTACGTACGGAACCCGCTTGGCAGTCTCCCAATACGTGGCTGCCACATCAAACATTTACAATGGTCTCTTTGTGCTAGATCAAGTTTCTTAATGGCGATAATTATTTATGAATATGTTTATGACAGTGTCTGCTTTCCTTGCATCGTTTAAAATGGTGTATTTGGATCACTGGGGACTGTAGATTTAACCGTTTTTAATACAGTTTAAGCGCAGAAGAGACGGGCAATTATCGTAATTTTAAGCACGTTCAGAGTCTGATGTCAGTCTTAACCCTTTACTGCATGATATATTAAATAAGTGACATTTTTTTTTTTAAAGTTAACGTCTTTATTAAAGCTTCAGAATTAATTATAGTGTTTTTTTTTATGTCCAAGTGGTATGTGATGATAGACAAAATAGTTGCGTTTTATTATTGCTAATGATATGAAAAACAAACCCCATTAGGATTTATACGCTAGTTTTTATATTTTTTTAGAGTAAATAAACTGTAAACATGTCAAACCATATATGGTTTCCTATGCGGTAAAGGGTTAATCTGTCAAAAATACCTCTAATTTCCCTACATTTTTGACAAGTTTTTGCCATTGATTTTCGCTGAGATGAGACTAGATTTTGAACTCGAACTGTTGGAACAGGTCAAGTCAAAGCTGTATTGCAGTTTTGACTTGACCTGTTCTGTTGGAGCTCTTCCTTCAAAGGAAGAGCAGGTTGGAACAGGTAATTGTATTTTGAAGGAAGAGCCGTGAGAGAGAGATTATTAGGATTTTAGAAGAGACTATGACCTCTGAGTTTGTTTCGGCATTACTTCTCAGGGAGTCTTCAGTCAGTCAGTCGGCTAGGACATGTCGGCGCGATTTAGTTTTTAAAATATTAACCAACAAAATATTGAAGTGTCATAAAAGATCCACTAACATAAATAAACATTTCATTTCGCATAAAAAAAAAACGTAGTGTGACAAACAAAGTGCATGGTAACTCCCAAAAACTGATGAAATAGGGATGTAGGAAGGTAAATTGAATAAAGGCATGAACAGTCATCTGCCCCTTTGGTGATACAGAGATGTTTTGTTATGGTGGGTCCACACGATACAGACTTTCATACAGACTTCTATAGAATTTTGTCTGTGCGACTTTTTATCACACCGACATTTGTCTGTACTGCTTAGTTGCACAGACAAAATTCTATAGAAGTCTGTATGAAAGTCTGTATCGTGTGGACCCACCATTAGGATGACTCACATTTAATTTTACCTTCATTTAATAGACCATTAAATCTTCTTTCATCTTCATAAATTATGCGCATTTATTTAAACCCATTAATCTCTTTAATGTATTAACCAATTAGGTTATTAACAGACTTTGATGTTGCGACTTAAAAGTTTATTTACTCGTCAGTGTCACTCAAGAGCTGTTGTTAAGAAAACCGGCCAAGCGCGAGTCGGATTCGCGTACAAAGGGTTCCGTACCTACCATTATCTATAAAAACGGCAAAAAAATCATTATATGGGAGCCCCCTTAAATATTTATTTTATTGTTTTTTAGTATTTGTTGTTATAGCGGCAACAGAAATACATCATCTGTGAAAATTTCAACTTTCTAACTATCACGGTTCATGAGATACAGCCTGGTGATAGACGGACGGACGGACGGACAGAGAGCGGGAGTAATATGGTTTCTTTTTACTCTTTTCGTACGGAACCCTAAAAAATGGTCTCTAAGATACAAATAATCGCTATTTAAAGTGTAACAAAAACGGGGAAGGAAAACACGTGACATCCACCAACCCGCACTGGGCCCGCGTGGTGGATTACGGCCCATTCCCTCTCACTGAGAGGAAGCCAATAATAATAACGTTTAATTGACAAAATCAGAACTTAGCCTACTACAGTTTCAATACTAAAAACATACATTTCAGAGGCTTCTAACCTAAATGAACTCCTGATTTCCAAACTAGGTAAAAACCTGTATGTACCTATGTCACAATATGGCATTACATCACGCCTGTCTATCTATCTATTAAGAAGGCGGAGGTGTATTACCACCAATTCAGTCTCAGGAATGCAACATTGAAATTTGACATTGGATCCAAAAACCTACCGCTCCAGACGAGCCTAATACCACAAATTCAGACTCCGGAATGGAACAGAGAAGTTTCGTAAAAACTGGAGACTGATTCCAAGACCCTGCTTAGCGGTCTATAGCGCTTGCGACTAAACTAATAAGGCAGTCAATTAGTCCTATGTGTAAAATTTAAAAATCTTTTAATGTCATCATAGAGTCAGTCTTTGGTCTTCTCCATTAGAATCTGCACATATATTCGAGTAACAACACACTTCCTTCAAGTTCTAAACTATGTCCATCCTCCAATTCCTTCATATCAAACCGTAACATAGGTCACGTTACTATTTATTTATTTATTTAATACTTCAAGCACATAAATGTACAGAGGCGGGCTTAATGCCATAGGCATTTTCTACCAGTCCACCTTTGGGTGATGCATAGACAAACAGTAGTGGGTAATCAAGGTAATCATGAAAATTGAGGAATAAATATTTTAAATATAAATATAATATATTATATACTTAATTACATATCAATATAATCACAAATAAATGCGCAAAACATCAGAAACCCAACTGATTTTTAATTCGATTGACCTATTTCAGACAGAAAATAAGTCATAAAAAAAAATGTAACGGTTCTATGCGCTGTTTTAGTTTTACTGGCCATTCTGATCGTTTAAGGAGTCGTCACCGGGCCGCTGCGCCGCGCTGACATTGGCTTGCTTGACCTATTAATAAATAGACACGGCAACGTGTTTAATGAAGATTTTTTGAAAAATGTGACCTGTATTAAAAAATGGTTCAATTAACTGCTCGTTATTCTGATCAAACTACTTTCAGGTTTTGCGCATTTAACGTTACACGTTGTATAAGGATCATTTCATTGTATCGGACTACTGCAGAACTCTATATCTTAAGTCTACGGAACGCTATCACATGCGTGTGCGCATATTTACGACATCCCACAGAGCATCACTAGCCATTGAACCAGATCGTTATGTTTTGGCTCCGGTTCAACTGATCGATGACTTATAATGATCGGTTTCAACGAACTACGATATTTGGAGATACCGCAATGAGTGGGTTTTCTCATAGAGGTGAAGATGTACTTTCGTGATTATTTGTCATCGATGTCTTGGAACAAATTACCTTTTTGTTCTTGTCTGTGTGCCAACGCTTTTTTGTTACGATTGTTGACATATTTAGGTGATTAAGAAACGTTGTAGGTCATTATAGGTAAATTATATTTGGGAAGTTTGTCGTCCCCTTTTTCTAACATTTTTGTCTTGAGGGAAAAGGGGAAAGCAAACATACAACTGGGTTCATCCGTCATTTTATTTACCGATGTGCTAAATACTATAGGATTTGCCCCGCAATCGTAGTAGACCAGGACACGTCAAAAGAGGGAAGAGAGGCCTTCGCCCTGCTGTGGGACAACATCTGCCTGCCTAGCCTTTTCCCAACTATGTTGGGGTCGGCTTCCAGTCTAACCGGATGCAGCTGAATACCAATATTTTACATGGAGCGACTGCCTATCTGACCTCCACAACCCAGTTACTGGGTAATACGAAACCCCTTGGTAAAACTGGTTTTCAGACTTTCGGGCTTCTGACTACCCGTAACGACTGTCAAAGATCTACGAATGACAGCCGGGAGGCTTAACGTGCTTTCCGAGGCACGAAGGGGTCTTGGTATGTGAAGATGGTCGCCCATCCACGGACCAACCGCGGCAAGCGTAGCTTAACCTGATCGATCGACCCGTGCGGCTGTTATTACTTAGCCACAAGCTGTGGGACAACATATGAATAATAATTAGTGTGCCTTATATAAAAAAAAAAAAAAAAATATGTTTAAATTGTAAAATAATATTTTTATGTTGAAATAATAAGTAATAAATACCTACTAATCAGACTTACACCCATATAACACTAACGTTTAGATCGATTTATTTGATCCCACTTCAAAAAAAAAGGCCATGAGCAATAGTTTTTGCCGCAACTGGGTCAAAGTCCATCAAAAAACCCTGCCGTCCTTCGCCTTGACCCAGATCTACGTCCATCGGCGTACGTCCCATACCGCCCAAACCCCAGTTTTGTAGATAAACACATAAATACGGACAGACAACAACGTTAGTCATATTCCTAACTGTGTTTACTAAACGGTTTGTCTTGGTTAAACTTATGGCGAGTTGTAATGGGATCTGGGAGTTACTAGTTCCAATTAAATAAGAAAATTATTGGTTAAACTAACATTTTCCTGTGACTTTGTTTGCATACAAAAATGAACCATGAAAACTTCAGTATAGGGTTCGTTTTTGAATAATGCTTCTAATCGGATCTCCCATACAGGATCATAATCTTCCAGATTTGATGCTTTTGCATTCAGTAGTTACAGCTTTGTGTTGTCTGTTTGTCATGAATCAGCATTATAACAGACAGACTACAGGCCAGATCCGAAATATCAGTTATTATCATTCTTCGGTCGGATTTCAACCCAATGTAGTTAAAAATTGTATTTTATAAGGAAATCACACTAATATTATACAGGCGAAAGTTTGTGAGTGTGTGTGTGTGTGTGTTTGTATGTTTGTTACTTCTTCACGCTCAAAGGGCTGGGCCAATTTTGATGAAATTTGGCACACAGATAGTTTATAACCAGGATTAAAACATAGAATACTTTTTATCCCGATATTCTTACGGGATTGAGACTTATGCGGGTAAAACCGCGTGGCGCTGCTAGTACCGCTATAATAATATTTCGAAATCAAATGTAGGGGAGGTACAAGAAAAGTAAACACAATTTTCAGCCCATATATTAGCAGTCACAACTATGTATGTTAAAAGAATAAATAAATACGAATAAGTCTCTAAAACATGTGCTCAGACCGGTGGGGTAATGTAGCGTTCCGAAATTGTGCAAATATTTTCCTGCTCTCTTTGCTCGCTCTTTCATTCTCAAGCTGTAGAAAGCTGAAAACTGAAGCTGTATGTGTAGCTCATTCTGTATACATCGAAAAAGTAACTCGGGGAGCGCAGTGATTCTAAAAGAAAGTTAGCGAGGAGGCGCGTATTTGAAAAGGTTGGAAGCTCCTGCTCTAGAATATCAATATTAAGTAAAAAAAGTTTATAATATGTCGACCCCAACACCACAGAGAAGCGAAAAATGAAGATGAATAAAGGTATTACAGTGGTAATTCATCAAGCTTTCAAGAAAGCATTGTAGTTGAATAACAAAGCTTCTGAAATAATTTAATGCAAAGAAGTACGGAATTCATACTATCTACTAAATATATTGTAATAAACCCGAAAGTGTCTGTTTTTACAAGCTTTTATTTGCTTTGTTAATTAGTAACGTATTTGGTATTGGTCAAATATTGCAAGCTGAATTAAAAACACTTCCTCCTATCCTATGGAGTTGAAATTCATGTTGATTCTCTTTCGAAGACAATGCATTTTATGATACATGACTTAATTTTTTTGTTGTTACTTATTGATGCCTCAACTAGGTAGGTCAGTAAATTTGGTGCAAAGCTTAAACTGACTATAGGATATCTAGGATACTTTTTATACCAGCCGTGCAATTCTGTAACCATCTCACCGTGAAAACTTGGCTGAAGTGAGCGTGGAGTGAGTCGTCAATAGTGTCAATCCCTAGCATCAGCATAACCGAAGCTCACTCTAAGCTCAGTTCACCTTAGTTATCACGGTGAGATTTTTCTAGAATCTATCGGCAGGTTCATAATGAAGTTTTCCAGAGTACGAATAAAAAAAAAATAGCTAGTTGTACTTGCTTGAGTACTACTGAATGTACTTCATTTCGTAAGTGGTGTTGAGCGAAAAACAGAACCAACTTCCGGATTTTTATTTTTATCTGTTAAATTCCAAGTTTATGTGACCTTTAAGAAATATTTTGTGTTCGTTCAGGGAAATTGCTACGAACGCTTTTAGACTGTTTGTTTGTCCTGCCTAATTTCAAAAACGGTTGGGAATACATCTAGATTCCTTCGAAGATTTACGACGATGATAACGTTTATTAAACCAACTTTATATCATCGCATAATTTCAAAGGGGTATGAAAAACCTCGTGGAAAATTTATGCGGTCAATGTCGCTAACATTTTCAGTGTTAAAATAAAAATATGGCGGTCGTAAAGAGCCTAGCAGAAAAAAAAAAATGCTTATTCATGTCTCGAGCGGAGCGTTGTGCCATCCGAAATAAAATAACTACAAAAACAAATAATAAAAAGTAACATTTTAACATACGTTGTCAACGAGATTTAAAATTAAAAGTGGGAGCTATTTTTGTACAGAAAAAATTAGTCACACACTCATAAAGAAAACGGGCGTATTCTGGATTCACGGCGAAACATCTCAGCGTCACGTCATCTCACTCGAAAACGCATTTTCAAGTGAGATGACAGATATAACAAATATGTACGTGTAAGTGAATAGTGAATTATTAGATAAACAAATGCCAAAATAATGTGAAACGTTCTTCAAAACGATTATTGTTAGGCGTGTAATTCAGTTTTGAAAACTATGTGTTAAAATTGTTTATTTAAAATGAGTGAACACTTACGTGATGTTTATTTTGAGGTTATGTAAGCTAGTAATAGGGATTGTGTAAAAGCGGTATTGTTCTAGCATGTAATTTTGTTATGTAACATTGATTGGTAAACAGGTAACTCCATAATAATAACCATGAAACTTTATATGGATTCTGTACGAGTCTTATAGCTGCGTAGTTACGTTTATTGACTCAATTATAATGATAATATGTTTATATTATCATTATAGGTAGTATGTACAGACGCCAGCACATCAAGCTACTACAATCTGTCAGATTTCTTTAATAGATTTTCAACTTTAGCTCTAAAGCATAAGGTTTAAAGTTGATTGGGAAAATCTGACAGTTTCGGGTAGCTTGATGTACTGGCGTCTGTACCTAAGCCATGGCATAATACGGTAAAAGCTTTTCTCTAGCAGTCTGAAAGCTTAAATCACCCCGGTGTTCCCGTCACACACTTAGACCGGGGATCATGGGAACTTCACGATCCCCCGGGCCACCTCAAGTCCGCGTGGGGAGTGAGGTGTAAAACTCCCCCCGCGACGTCCTATAGAGGCGCGCATGGAACCTTACAAATATTCAAAGCTAGCATTTTAGTTGTCAAGCATTACTATTTTATAGGGTTTTAAAATGTAATAAAATAGCCAAAAAATAAATAAAAGAAACAACAACAACAGAAACAGAAACTTTGTCAGAATTTCAGTGATGTTTTCTTTTTTTTTTTTTCTTAGACTATAGAGCCGATTCACGACATTTCGTGAATCGGGTGAAGTGATCACCCCACACAAACTACGTGGGATTAAATTCTATAGTCCGATAGCCAGGCACTCATAAAATAGTAAGGTTTTGACAGCTAATACTAGCTTTGAAATGACATAAAACTAGCTGCGCCCAGCGGCGACCAAACTTTCGGCAAACTTTCGCCTTTATAATATTAGTGTGATTATCAATAGAATTAGCATAAAAATATTAGGTATTAAAATCTCGATTATGATTGTAAATGTATGCTTGGTCAATCCCTAGTATCAGGTGCGATGACACTGACAGCTCACTCCACGCTCACTTCACCTAAGTTTTCACGGTGAGATGGTTACAGAATCGCACTTCTGTATAGACGCTATACAACGTATATTATTAGTAAGGGGGTTAGTGATCACTATAAAAAATGACCACTTCACATAGCAATAATTTAGTTATTTTTATGTACTTATATAATAGAAAGTCATTCGTGAAGTCCATTTTTGTTATTTGTCAAGAAACGTTGTCCAGAATGACATTATCATCAAAATCGTCAATACTGATTATGATAAATATAGAACTTTTTTCTAACTATAAAAGGAAAGAGGTATTTCTATACTTAGAAACCACATGGCAGGAAATGTGTACTTTAGATAATTGAGTTCCCGTGTGTGAGATAAGTAGGCCTTTGTTGTTTTGTGTGCGTTCCTCTCAAGCACATTGTGAAATGTATGCAAAGTGAGGCTAAAATGTAGGGCACAGGGATTATAACGATAAAAGTGGTGAATGCTACTGAGATGCATGTGGTCAGGTTAAAAATATTTGGAATAAACCACAGCTTACTGTTACATTATTGACAAAAGAAACTAAAGAAAGTAAGGTCCAGTCGGTCGATATTTTAAAAACCTCACCGAGAAATCATAAGTGAAATGAGCTTTAAGTGTGCAGTTTCAATAGTGTTAACCCTTAATGACAGCTCACTTCCCCCTCACTTCACCTAAATTCTCACGGTCAGATTTTTACAGAATAGCACTGCAGCTGTATTATGGAATTGTCGAATGGAGCAGTGGTGGCAGCCGCAACTTACGATTTGTAGGTTGTAGGTTCAAACCCAGACAGTCATTATTTCTTAGTTGGGGCTCCAAACGAATCATATTCCTTTATTTCAGACAACTAAGGCCCATAGAAAAAACAATACATACTACTAAAAACATAAGAATAGTTATGAACTAATACATACAAAATTATCACAAACACAATACTATAATAATCATCATCTGCCTAGCCTTTTCCCAACTATGTTGGGGTCGGCTTCCAGTCTAACCGGATGCAGCTGAATACCAGTATTTTACATGGAGCGACTGCCTATCTGACCTCCACAACCCAGTTACTGGGTAATACGATACCGCTAGGTAAGACTGGTTGTCAGATTTTCGGGCTTCTGACTACCCGTAACGACAGTCAAAGATCTACGAATGACAGCCGGGACCAACGGCTTAACGTGCTTTCCGAGGCACGGAGGGGTCTCGGTATGTAAAGATGGTCACCCATCCACAGACCAACCGCGGCAAGCGTAGCTTAACCTGATCGATAGACCTCTGCGGCTGTTATTATTTAGCCACGGGCCCCTCATACAATACTATAATAATATAACTTAAAAATACTATAAAGACATACAACATAAACTTATAGTAACTGCATAATAACGACACGCGTCAACACCAGAGGTAACTGCAGCGGCGTCGACGCCCCCTTTGGGCGGTTACCGTCGACAACGTACCGCTCGTGTATTTGAGTACGGTGCTCATATCTTCGTTGATGGACTTAGGGAGTAAAACCTCTGGGCTTCATGATACATTTTGTCACGCTTTTCCGGCGTTTTCTGAAGCCTTAGGAACATACTGTAGTACAAATGACTAAAAAACAACTATTAAGGTTTATTGACGCTAATACCTTTTGCAGGCATAACGAGTATTTGATTGATTCCAACGATTGCATACTGTGCCCCCATAAATTGTTAATTATTAGGTGAACTTGATGCGGCTAAAATCGATCGTTTGCCTGAATTTATAGACCTATATTTACGCCTTCCATTAGTAGATAAAATTAATAGAATTACTAATCAGAACCCAGTTATTTGTTCTACTTCATAAAATAATCATCATCACCATCTGCCGAGCCTTTTCTCAACTATGTTGGGTCGTTCAAGTGTGACTAGATGCAGCTGAATACTGCTATTTTACTTGGAGCGAAGTGCCATCTGACCTCCAAAACCCATTTGCTGGGTAAGACGAAAGCCCTTGGTGAAACTGGTTGTCAACTTTCGGGCTTCTACCAGTAATAATAATAATAACATAATAATAATATTTCACAACTTTCACACAACGCCATCCAGTCCCAAACTAAGCAGAGCTTGTGCTATGGGTACTAGACAACTGATAAACATACATATATATTTCTAAATACATACATAATATTATAGATCAATTACACCCAGACAAACAACAATTAATGATCGTGCTCATCCAACGACCTTACTGGGCTGTATGGTCGTTGTGCTCATCACACAAACATTTGTCCTAGGTGGGAATCGAACACACGACCTTGCGCATAGCAGTCAGGGCCACTGACCACTAGACCAACAGGCCTGTCAAGATCATAAGTAACGACTGTCAAATGTGTACGATTGGAATTAATATATTCGATCTCAATGGAGCTTCACTGTATTGATAAGGGGCGCGTCCCGTTTGAAAATTCGCACTCAGGATACCAGCCCGTTATACCATACTATAAAGATCAGGTTATGATTGCTTAATCCACATTTTATAGTATGGCGTAATGGGCTCGTGTCGCAATAGGTACGAATGTACGGTAATTTTGACACCTGTGTCAATGTCATTGTCAATCTGTCAAGGGATGTACTTTATTGGCCATGGATCAATCGCCTCATTTGTTAAAAAGGAAATGGTATGACGTTCAACGATGGGTGAATGACAAATAGGTTTCTATGTATGTATCAGTGTAATATCAAGTCACGATGGATTTAAACTTAGTGGTCATTATCACCATCCTAATATTCTTATTAGGGATTGGAAATACATGTTTTTTTCTATATGTCTAGCAATGAACTGTCCACAATCTATTCAAAATTTCTTTGGTTTTCCCTACACCTCTTGTAAAGAATAGAGGAGAGATGAAATCTCAACATCCTGCCTTTATGCAAACTTATTTGGGTTCGGCGCAGCATATCTTCTTAGTTAATACATTTCTATTCGCATGTCAATTCTGTAAAAATCTCACCGTGAAAACTTGCGTGGAGTGAGCTGTCAGTGTCATCCCACTGATGCTAGGGATTGACTAAGCAAACATTTACAATCATAATCGAGATTTTAATAATATTTTTTATGCTAATTCTATTGATCATTTTATGTAATTTCAAAGCTAGTATTTTAATTGTCAAAACGTTAGGTACTTTTTGTGGGTTTTTAAAATAAAATTGCATAACAGAAACTTAGAATATAAATTTTGTTATTTTTTTTTTTTTTGTTAGACTAGTCCGTATAGAGGGACTGGTCTAACAAAAAAAAAAAAAAGAAAAATAGCAAAATCTTTTTTTCCCTAGATTAAAACCCCATAAAATAGTAATGTTTTGACAATTAAAATACTAGCTTTGAAATTATACAATATGATCAATAGAATTATCATAAACAATATTATTAAAATGTCGAGTATGATTGTAAATGTATTCTAGGTCAATCCCTATATCAGGTGGGATGACACTGACACCTTACTCCACGCTCACTTCACCTAAGTTTTCACGGTGAGATGGTTACAGAACCGCACTGCAGGTGGGATGACACTGACAGCTCACTTCACCTAAGTTTTCACGGTGTGATGGTTACAGAATCGCACTGCAGGTACCTATAATTTTCCACTCAGTCCATTCTTTGATCTTCCCCTTATCTATCCATATTCATTATTTAACTTCCGATGTATGGATTGTATGAAGTTTCTGCCTGATATTCTGTTACAAGATCGTTCACTGTTTGTAGGGCACGTTAAAGAACTTCAAGGCGTGAAACGAGACAGATGGTGACGTAGTTATGGAGAACAGTGGACTAGTTGTAAATATAGCGGGTGTTGCGCCTGCGCGGGGTCACTGGCGTGCATCTATTCTAGGGCTGTAACAAATAGCTGGACTAGTCCAGAGAGAGAGAGGGAGAGAGGGGGGTTTAAGAGTTCCCTTTAAATTGCTAATAAGATATTACCTTTGCTGCTCTTTTAAAAAGAATGCCTACTAAAGGGTATTATGATATTAAGAAATTCTAAATCCAAGCTTGTTAAATTCCACTGTAGCAAATGTCCCTCTAGGGGTGATAAAATGACAAAATAATAAAGGGTGGACATCCTTTTGTTAAAAAAAGAATAAATAGATTCCTGCATTCGTTAAAACAAATTAGAATTGTTTCTTCATACGGATGTGCCTTTATAAACATGACGAATTCAGCATGATACCTGAAAATTATAGAGCATTCATGAAAACGCATCTCTCCGAGGTAAGAGGTAAAAGAGAAATATTGATAGATGGATTGTGCAAGAGATAACAATGCTTAGAAGAACGATGATGGCTAAAATAATAATAATAATACTCCCCAACTTTCACACAACGCCATCTTGTCCCAAACTAAGCAGAGCTTGTGCTATGAGTACTAGACAACTGATAAACATACATAGATATTTCTAAATACATACATTTTATAGATAAATTACACCCAGACAAAGAACAAATGATCGTACTCATCACACAAACATTTCTCCTAGGTGGGAATCGAACCCACGACCTTGCGCTTAGCAGTCAGGGGCACTGACCACTAAACCAACAGGCCTGTCAAATGAACGGAGTATAAATGAAAGAATTGTAGTGACTCTAAATAGAATAATGCTGATGAGGGTCACGATCGAACAGTTTACGTTTATTGCTGCAGTAATAACGTAGGTAGCGGTCTATATTATGAGACATTAAAATGTCACTATTTCTCATCATAATGCTAGGTCATCGACGACGTATGAAAATGGGTTACTCTAGCTATAAACGTTTACGAAACCGCAGCTGTTATCATGCAGATGCCAACATGTGCCAACGCGCTGAGATTAGTTGCAACGGTCCCGATTATTATCATAATATTTGGTTTTTCAGCGGTCATTATCTTAAAAGCATTGGTACTGTGCTGACGTCTGAATGACTTTGAATGGCTCATGCATAAATAGTATCTCCAGTGTCCCAAATGTCAGTACACCTGTACCCTTAACGATCTGAACATGGCTCTGACGCCGCAATAAATGTGGCTGCCTACTAGGCCCAAACAATATGAGAATCATAGAGGTACCGTCGAAACGAAAAGAAGAAGTCTGCTCGTTTCGAACGAGTATTTTGACCCTCAACAGCTCAATTTAACTTGAAAGGCCATAGGTGCATGGAGACGCCATTCTAGACAGACGAACTTGCAAAAACACCTAGACATATCGGCATTCTATCAGCAATAACGATTATGGAGAAGTCAAAGATGTATTGAATTAACATAAACTACCGGAAAGCTTATGTTAAATATGTTGAAAAAAAAAAAAAACTTAATTAAACCCGTTCGATGTCCACCGCGCACAGGATGGATGGGAAACAGCACATTATGTAATGTTTTGCTCCTTTGGTGTAATTGCTGTATGGCGTTCCAGTAGGAGGATAAATAAATAAATCTATATACACATCTATATAGACAGGCCTGTTAGTCTAGTGGTCAGTGGCCCTGACTGCTATACGCAAGGTCGTGGGTTCGATTCCCACTCAGGACAAATGTTTGTGTGATGAGCACGATCATTTGTTCTGTGTCTGGGTGTAATTTATCTATAATATGTATGTATTTAGAAATATATATGTATGTTTATCAGTTATCTAGTACCCATAGCACAAGCTCTGCTTAGTTTGGGACTAGATGGCGTTGTGTGAAAGTTGTGGAATATTATTATTATTATTATTATTATTATATATATAAAAGAAAGTCGTGTTAGTTACTCCACTTATAACTCAATAACGGCTGAACCGATTTAGCTGAAAATTGGCAGGGAGGTAGTTGAGAGCCAGGAGAAGGACATAGGATACTTTTCTTTTTTTTTTCTTCTTTTCTTTTTTTTTTTTCTTTTTTCGGTTTTTGGATTGCAATCCTCGAATACCAACGATGAAATTTCACGCTATCAAGTTGGTCGTTATGTGAACTGTAATGAAGCGATTTGGCGTATATTCGCATTTCCCATTCACGAACGTCATCCTACTGTTATGCATTTGGCGGTGCATCTGGAGAATGGTCAACGAGTATATTTCACGGCTTCGAATGCTACGCAACGTGCTGAAATCTATTGACTGCGTCACAAATGAAGATGAAGCCACCAACTATCCAATTGAATTTTTAAACTCTTTGGACGTGCCTGGCTTACCACCGCACAATTTACGCCTAAAGGTTGGCTCCGTAGTAATCATGCTTCGAAACATAAACCAACCAAAACTGTGCAATGGTACGCGTTTGGTGGTTAGAAAATTGATGAACAATGTAATGTACGCTACGATAATGATAGGAAAATTCAAAGGTGAGGAAGTTCTCATTCCGAGGATACCGATGATCCCAAACGATATGCCGTTTGAATTTAAAAGACTTCAATTTCCGATACGTCTTGCATTTGCCATGACCATCAACAAATCACAAGGCCAATCCTTAAAAGTTTGTGGTTTAAATCTAGAACATTCATGTTTTTCCCATGGTCAATTGTACGTGGCATGTTCACGGGTCGGAAGACCATCTGCGTTGTTTGTTTTTGCGCCTGATAATAAAACAAAAAATGTCGTGTATCACAAGGTACTTAAATGAAGAGCAACCTATGTACTAAAATACAGAAATAGTTATGAATGATTAATGGAAAAAATACAAAAAAAATTAAATACCTACATTTAATTTTTTTTGTATTTTTTCCAATTAAAAAACAAAAAAAAACTGCTTATTTATTGCAATTAAGGCGGAACAAAGTTCGCCGGGTCAGCTAGTAAATAAATAAAATAAAAATGTTGAATGTCGTTGTAGAAAACAAAATGCTTTGACTACCACTTGTATAAGCCCCCACATCTTAACAATCTTATCAGAATAAACAATTTATTTCAAGGAGACATCGATCTGGCGTTAGTCGAAGGCGCCACACGTGTTACCTACACATTTTATGAGGTCAGACAGATCTGAAGTCAGATCATAGCCAAATATAGAAAGAAAGTATTTATTGTCAAAAAATAGAAAAAACAGTATAAAAAAGCCCTTTACGAGGCCAAAAGCAGACTGGAAGATTACCCGTCTCACTTACTTGGGGACTGCTTTATGGAGAAGATCGACAAGAAACTCCAAGGAAACTGTAATGTATTCATTTGCAACAAAACAACCACAAGTGACACTCAAAATGCAAAAAAAGTAAAGTAGACAATAAATAGCCTTCTTTATCTGAAATCCATACCAAAAGTGTTTCCAACATCAAAAACATGCTGAACGCTAGATGTACACAGGTACCCTTTAGAATCGCTCGTAAATGTCATGTAAAGTAATTATCTTCAACGATTTATAGCCACTAAAATGATTCTGATGCACGGAAAACTGAACTCGGAATATTAACTCAGAACTGAGAGAAATTGTTTTTGAAATGTATGTTTTTGTGAGTGACCTACGTTACGAATCCTTGGAGAGCTAATGGAGAATTGAGAAACTATGTCGTATTTTACAGCTTATGTAGATTTGTCAATGTCGGAGTAGGACGCAAACTTTGGCCAGTAATGGATAAACTTGGGTAGACTGGTAAATAAGTGTACCGAAGGCCTCGGTAAAAGTAACATAAAACACGGTTTACATTATATGGTAAAAAACTTTAACAGGTTTTTTGCACTCACTTTTCTAGCGGTTTTGTTATGAGTGTTGACTGCTTTCGTCGAGAAATAAATATGTTTAGCCCCCTTAAGGTTAATTTTTACTTGCACATTATTATTTTTCCGACTATGCCATTGTCAACATTTTGAATGAAAATGACGAAAAGGTGACACGCTCCTGCTATGTGGAAAAGGAATTTTTGTAACCGGAGTTTGTTTGCCGGGAGAGGACGCCCTAAGGCCCGGCGCCCATTATCGGCATCGGCAAGGAAAAGGATCCTTCGGCATCCTACATGCAAGCGCACACTATCGGCAACTATGCTTTGGCATGCTGCAACGTTCTTAGGGATGGCGAGGCGTCCTTAAGGATGCCGCACCGTCCTGTAGCTTGCCGAAGCGTCTCAATATCGTATTTCTCAAACTATCCCCCGAGTGTTGCCTCGGCGCCGGCGGCGTACCGAAGGTTGCCGAAGGATGCCGAAGCATCCCGAAGCATTCTCAAGGCTGCCGATACACCAGCCTGAAGCATACTGAAGCGGTATTTTTGTTATTACGACCACATATCACGGAAATTTCTACTTTATTGCCATTATGTTATAGTATATTGCTATTTGCCACCTAAAATCCTCAGTCGTACCGATGCCGATAATGGGCGCCGGGCCTAAAAGGACATTCAGTGATCTTATACCAGTGACCCGCAGCCAGCGTGTGTGTGTGACCAGATGTATGAACGTAAACGAAGCAGAAGGATCGTAGTAGGCGGCGTTCTTTAGTTTCTGCCTACCCTCATGGGAGAAGGCGTGAGTTTATGAGTATAATGTGTGCGAATTTGTTTAAACATCGCTCGACCTTATCGCTCTTTGACCGTACTTTCAACTTTACTAGTTTGTCTGGTAACGTTTAGGAGTAGAGGTACTTATCTTATAATTTGTTACAAAATGTCTACAAAGTTGCCCTAAGAACAGACCACCACAGATTCAATATCAGATAACACCATAACTCAACTGGCTGTAATTACTAATATGTTTGCCAAATGTGGGATTTATTGCCATATTTAATACATTGTAGTTTCGATTACTGCAGAGTGTTATGTTGGGGAAAGCCCATGTGCTCAAGTAGTTTATTTATAAAACTATAACATAAATTAGAGGATAAAGGGGTTTTCTGAGACTAACGAAGATGTCGTAAGTACGAACACTTCTCATTACACTATACAACGAGTAACGTTA